>OZ035880.1:87002279-87425026 GCA_964034835.1 Muscina levida
GCTAATTGGCATTTTATTCTTGTTGATTTTGCTCTGAAAACAGAAAATTTGGTTGAATTTACTAAACAAAGTATACACGACATAGCACAGTACACATTTGTAATATCTATGCTTGTAGTCTACTTTTTACTACGAAGCTTACCCATAAACAGTGTGAGGAGATAAAAGCGCATGTCATATTTAAGTCAGACAATTTGATATTCTCGAATGTGTGATGTACGTCCTTAGATAGATGCCACCTCCGGTTTTTCTGAGAAATAAAATCAAAATGCATAAATTATTTACAGCGCAAGCAAGACAAGCTACAAAATGCTCTATTTCATTTCTAATCCTTCATAAAAAAGAGCAGACAAAACAAATTTAATAGTCCAAAAATTTAACTATAAAAGAGCGATGAAGATGTTGCAGTTGGCAAAATTCAATTTGGTCTATAGCTACATAAAAAACCTAATTTTTTTGCTTTCTATAGTAGGGGATAGCTTTTCGTATTAAGTGAGTTAATACGCTTCTAAAATTAGAAGCACTGACTGAAACAAAACAAATTATGAGTTTTATAAAAATGAAATTCAACATATTTGATAGCATACTTAGAAGAAAAAAAAGATTGCCGATATGAAAATAACTGCTTACGATGTAATCAGTATTCAACATATTCTTGAAACTAAGAATTATGAATACACAAATTGTTTTAAAAAACATATATTAAAGCGCCAACTAATAACGCTATACTGTAGCTAAAGTATTCTATAGCTCTAAAAAACCTTTAATAAACAACTGCATTCATAAAAATTCGGTGCAACTCCGTATGTTTTTGGTCTTTAAACTATGTTATATATACAAAAATGGTGGCAAAAATGTATAGTAATTCATCAATTGAGAACGACCATAAGAAGGTTTATGTGAAAGAAAATTTTGGGAAAATCTTTCGGAAAAGTCGGGAAATTGGAAAAATCGAAAATTGCTTTTTTGTATGGAATTTTGTGTGCAATTGTAACGAATGGCTTTTCTAAAGGAAAAATAAAAATTTTTTTTGCATAATTCGGAAAATTCTGGAAAGATTAGAAAAATTTTATTTTTTTTTATTACGAAATTATAAATTGATTTGATAATTTTAAACGATGTAACTGTACAAAATTTCAGATTATTTTTTCGAAATGACTTTCCGAATGGAAATATAGAAAAATTTTCGGTGGAAAACTTGGAAAATTCCGGAAAAACACGAAAAAAATTTGGATTTTCGGCAAAATTTTGCATTGTATTGCTTGAGTTTATGAAAATCGCAAATTTAATTTTTGTGCAATAGTCACGTAGCGTCTTTTCGAATGGAAAATGTAATGTTAAAAATATTGGATAATTATTCTAAAATGACTTTTCGAATGGAAAAATAAAAAAATTGTTGGTGGAAAACTCGTAAAATTCAGAAAAAAAAACTCGACAGATTTGGTTTTTTTCGAAGAAATTTTCCATTGAGTCGCGTGATTTGATAATTTCAGAAGACGTAGTGGTGAAAAATTCGTTGTGACGCTTGGAAACTTTCGGATAATTGTGAAAAAAAATTGATGTGATAAATTTATAGTAATTTATCAAGTGAGAAAGGCTGGCCCTTTTGTTCAATTTTTTTTCAATTGTACGTAATTGGCAGGAGAAATTTTATCTGGGAAAATCCTACGGAAAAGTCGATTGAAAAATTCGATAATTGTTTTTTTTTTATCGAATTTTGTGTGCAAGTGTTACGGAATGGCTTTTCGAATGAAAAAATAGAAAATTCTTTAAGGTATCCAATTGTATAACGGGCATTCATTCCGTAACAACTGTAGTTTTTTAGGGAGAGTTATTTGCTTGACTAATGCCTCCTACTAGACGATAAAACCTTAGATGACGTAAACTTCGTGCAATATTTAGTCAGACAATACACAGTTCATGCCAAGGTGTATCCTTTTTAATTTGCTATCCTTCAATTCCCTGCATATTGTGTATGCTGTGCTGGGCGCCGCATTTCAGGAGGCTTGCCAAAATTTAAATTTGCTTGAAAAACAAGGGCGTAGCCAAGATCCTATGATGGGGGGGATGGCAGCCGGTTTTACTTTTCATGTTAATAGAATGTTTACAAAAAATAAAACTAAGTACCTAACGAAAAATCAATACTCATTGTTTTGAAAGTATTTTATCAAACAAAAGTAGCCTAAATTTTTTTTTTATTTATGTCATTGATTTCTTTTAGTACCTAAAAATTATTTTTCTTCAGCGATTTTATAAATTATTTAATGTGTTAAAGTCGATGAAAAAATAATTATTATGAGCATATGTTACAAATTGAACTAAGTGAAAATATAAGTTAAAACTTTATTATCCTATTCACAATTACACTGTGCTACACACAAAATATACAGGGGTTCTGATGTAGCATTTCTGTTAGACTGGAGTCCATAGAGTAAAGTGATACTTTTAGTTTTTCTCGGTCACTTCGTTAAGTAATGTTTTTATAGCAAACTAGTGGGCCCGGCAATGCTTCGCTATTGCACATTAACTTGTAATATATTTCACATTTAGGTCTACAAAGTACTTTGAAAACGTTCATCATTAAGTTTTTTCTGTAAGTAGGGCAAAAAGCCACTTCGTCCAAAAATCGGAAACAGACATTCCGCTAATTTTAATAATTTTTATTTTGATCTGTAGTAGCGGATACTAACTATCTTTTTGGGCATAAAAAACATTTTGTTATGCCTTCTCCGCCTATTGACCGTCTTGTTGGAGCCATTTCTCGTTCAAATAATGTGCAATGACATGATAAATAAAAAAAATCCCTTGATCGTCCACTGGCTCAAATTCTTCCACCAGTTAGATCTTATATAGATGCAGGCCAAAGTCTTTCTTCAGCATTTGCATAGACCGAGTTGCTGAGAATGGCGTCGGTTTGATAAATTCGAGTCCCCTGTCACACTTACGTCTAAAACGTCGATGGCTTCTATTAGCTGCTCAGATGGATCATTATATGCACCCTCAACTTCACAAAGGGCTTCATAAGTTTGGCGAACAGAACGTGCATTTTGAAAATAAATTTGCAAGATTTGCAAATGTTGTTCTTGTGTAGTTTTTACATGGTGATTTTCCAAAGTATACTAAAAGAAGTTCTATACGTCAAAAAAAATTACCCCATATATAGGTTATTTACAAATATTTGCTTATGTTACCTCTGACATACTTTAAAAATGTTAATTGTGCCCCAATAAAACAAAAGGTGTTTTCCAGTATAACTACAATGAATATTGCATTTTTTTCTGAAAAGTAACTGGTGTACGGACCATTATTTGATACAATTTAAATATTTAACTATTGAAGTGCGTGGCAGCGCCTCGGCACTTTTTACTTATTAAGTTCCAAATAGCCTGTTCATTAGGGCGGAACAATTTGTTCGCGTCTAAAAAAACGTGGTAATCGTATACCAGTATCGCAATGTACGATGAATTCTTAGACAATTTCGCTTAGAAACTATATGTCTACAATCAATTCCTAGTTCGCGCTGAGAAGCATGAAGATTTCAGGTTTAGGTATATTTTTAGCAATTTTTCAGTTACGTCAGACGTACCATCCCGATGTTTGGAGACCAAGACGAAGAGAATAGTATATTTTTGACATTGTTTTGGATCCCGCCCAATATTCTGAAAAATGATTTTTAAAAACTTAATTTCCGTATGCCAACTCTCAGAGGTAATAACTTTTTCACCAATACATAGATTTGCTTCTGTAATACCTCATTTACTTTGCTGGGAAATTAGTTTTACGCAGAAGGTCTCGAAAAATAATATCTGAAGTTTTCGGTTTGTGCTCATTTAAAAACCAAAAAAAAATACTTCTTGTAAGCGCGGAATACCTTGTGTTATCGAATATTGCCATTTTCACCCCCTAAATGTAGAAAAATCCAAACAATATGTAGCCTATGTTACTCGCGGGGTTATTCGGAAGATTCCCTGAAAATTTCATCAAAATCGGACCAGCCGTTTTCGAGTCCATACGTTACATATATACACACATCCTCTTTTATATATATAGATTAATTGAAATGGCGATATTCCTAAAATCACAGGTTCCAAAATTCATAAGTCTTCTCTTTGTAAACCGATTTTCAAAAGCTTACATCTGTTGTAAAGCTATGACTTTTACCTTTTATTAAAAAAAAGAACTTTAAAAATCGGTTAAAAAATAGTGAAACGATGGCTGTTTAATTAGCCAGCGCCAAATCGTTCGATACAATATCGCTGCTGAAAGCTGTTGACGATAAAACGGGAGGCATTTACTTTCTCGATGCTCCCGGTGGGACAGGCAACCCATTTTTTTTATTGATTCTGGGAACAATTTGGTCAAGATCTCTAATAACGTTGGCCGCTGCATTCTCTGGCATGGTTGCAACATTATTAAAAGGCAGTCGAACTGCAAATTCCGCTTTAAAACTGACGATAAATCTTCTTACGGTTGAAAAGAACCTCCCACCGTCTGCTAAATTGGCAACGGTTAAATTCGTGTTGATGTTTCCATTGAATTGATATCGTTCCCTGCTAATTTTTGCGAGTTCACAACGTCGGAAGAGCAACTCATCACATTGCACAAAATTATAAAAATCTCGATTGGATTAATTAACTAGCAGGACCAGCGGCGAAGAATAAGGACATAGATGGCTTGAATTAAATTTTAGAAAGTCAAATCGCTGAAGAACTGCATTCGTACAAATCTGTTTACCGCGTGACCGACAAGGATGATGCGACCAACAATCGACCGAATTTTTCAACTCGATTAATGTACCGCATAATTTACAGATGAAGGTAGGATTGATCATAATCATATTGCGGAATCTGAATCAACTGAAATTGTGCAATGGCACGCGGTTGTCCGTCAAGAATCTGATAAACAATGTGATTTAGCCGACGATTATCAAAAACAAATTTTAAGAAGTGGAAGTCCTTATCTTACGAATCAGATAATTCCAACTGATCATCCATTCCAATTCCCCGACGACAATCAATAAATAGCAAGGCGAATCGTTGGAAGTATGTGGGATTAATCTCGAATTTCCCTGTTTTACGTGTGGTCAGCTGAACCTTGCCTCTTCACGTTTTGGAGAACCGGCTTCGATGTTTGTTTTTGCGACGGAAAACTAATCGAAAAACATTGTTTATAATACCACTCTCTTCTGAGTTTATCTAAACGCATTAAATTGGGGCGAGACGAAGTTTGCCGGGTCCGCTAGTTTGCTATAAAAACATTACTTAACGAAGTGACCGAGAAAAACTAAAAGTATCACTTTACTCTATGGACTCCGGACTAACAGAAATGCTACATGAGAACCCCTGTATATTTTTTTCCTTCACATTTGTATCACTGTGTTATTATCCGATTAGAACAAATCTTAATATATATCCTGGAAAAGTTTTAAGAAAGTCTTCTGAAAAAGTTTGTCAAATTGTTATGTCACCATGAAATTTTGTTTGCATATATACCAAAAATTCAATTTTAAACTACAAATAAAAAATATTTTGTGTTTACAAGTAGGCTAAGTAGTCTGCTTTTCGTTTAAAAAGACAAATACCATAATATGTTACATCATCTGTCAAAATAAAGAAATTTCATCGAATTTGAAAATTTTTAAAAAAATAATGATAAGGAATTAGGAATAAAAAAACTATCTGTGCACAATTTTATTTTACTACAGTAAAAGATTTTAAAATCGGTCAAGAATTGGGGCATAAAATTTCATATGTCCTAAAAACACTTTTTTCCCACTGTGGACGGTAGGCTCAAAAAAGTTTTAAATTGCATGAAAATGACGATAAACCAGTACAGACATTTCAGTCAGGTAAACTGACTCATAAATACCATCACCCAAAATAAGATATTGTTGAAGGCTTGAGTTATTGAAATTTATACATTTTAAATTAAAATAAAATTACTTATGTATAATTTTTTTCCCTGCTTGTGGTGCAAAATCGTCAAAATCTGGCTTATCTGGGTAGGAAGTATAGGTGCCGGTTTGGAATTTATGTGAGATATATTAAATATTACCAAAAAAAGGTAATTTTGATTGGGGTACGAAAAGGGTTGAATCGATACAGTCCTTATTCATTCCTGACTCAAATTTGCATACGTACAACTTACTAAGTTAGGTTTTCTGAGGTTTCGCCTCCTATCACAATATAAATTAACCGACTAATTTTCATAACCCCCCATGTGTCCGTTTGGAAGTTATGGGAGGAAATATAAATTTTCCACAAATAGTTAATTTTGTATGGGAGCTACAGAAGGGGTGATCCGATATAGTCCATATTCATTCCTGATTCATATTTTAATAACCGTACAACTTATGCATAATGTAACTGAATTCAGTGTACTTACAAAAAAGGTATTTTGTGAGACTATGGGGGTGAGTTCGATCATTTGTATGGGAGGTACCAGAAGGGGTGTGTCAAATAGTTTTCTGGTTTTCTGGGGTATTGCCCCCTATAACAACATAAATTAATCGACCAATTTTCATTACCCCCCAAGAGTCGGTTGGAAGTTATGGCAAAAATGTTAATTTTCCCAAAATAGGTCATTTTGTATGGGAGGTACCAGAAGGCGTGAACCGATATAGTCTATATTCATTCCTGAGTCCCATTTTCATAAGCGAACATCATACTCAAAAGTTGAGTGAATTCAGTTTACTTACAAAAAAGATATGCTTGTAAGACTATGGGGGTGAGTTCCGTCATTTTTATGGGAGGTACCAGAAGGAGTGTGTCAAATAGGTCTTCTGGGGTTTTGTCTACTTTTGCAAGATAAATAAACTGACCAAATTTAAATATTCTGCAATCGTCCGTTTGGAAGTTATGAAAGAAATATAAATTATCCAAAAATAGGTAATTTTGTATGGTAGGTACCAGAAGGGGTGGGGCTATTCTGCCCATTTTCAATCCCATAAGTTCGTTTTGAAAAATATTAGTACTGGTAAATTTTCATACTGATCCGTTAAGGTTTACTCAAGTTATCCTGCTGACCAGCCAGCCAGCCAGACAGACGGACATAGCTCAATCGTTTAAAAAAGTCCTGAAACGAATTTGGTCTTGAGATACTTGGGGTCTAACTCGTCTCCTTTAATGCGTTACACTTTTTTCGTATCAAATGATATATACCCTCATCCCTAAGGGTGATGGTATAAAAATGTAAATGCCACTGTATTCCAAAAATGCTTGAATTATAAAAGTACACAAACAGGGATTTAATTATTATTTATATATTGTCTTCGGTTATTTTGACATTAGTACAACCTGGAGGCTTAGCATGCTTTAAAATTGTACATTTAAGTTTAAAAAAAACCTAGTTTGATAGATAAAAAAATGAAATTTAGCATGCCATAGCCTCCACCTAGGAGAATACAGAAATAAATTGTTCAAACTTCTATATCCTTCTATATTAAAGTCCTTTACAAATTAACGATGATGAAAAAGTAAGTGTGCAGTTTCCAATACACGGTCACTACTATTATTTGTATATAGTTTCGATCATTGGTCATAATTGGTGTCGCATGGTGTCATATACTTGGTATTGGGTAAAGGATTTCAATTACGAACGTAAGTTTTTACTGGTTTTCTGAATCAAACCAGGTTCAAGAGTTAAGGTTTGTATCCAAAAATAGAAGCAGAAAAAAA
Source organism: Muscina levida (assembly GCA_964034835.1). NCBI lineage: Eukaryota > Metazoa > Arthropoda > Insecta > Diptera > Muscidae > Muscina > Muscina levida. Next base: position 87,009,956 of record OZ035880.1, read on the forward strand.
TTGGAACAACTTTCTTAAAAAATATTTATCGCGACAACCAACCAAATAGAAGTTATTGGCTGTTAAAATTGAGTCAAAATCGGAAAAAAAATCTACCATTCTCTGTGAAAAGTCAATGAAACTCAAAAACTAATGGGCAAGTTCGATTCCTCGTGACTGAATTACAGTAAAACCGTCACTTTTTCACTGAATGTCATCTACAAATCCAAAGAACTAATTAATTTCGTCTCTTGTCTTGTTAAAAGAATCGATTCGGAAATCGAGTAAGGAATCTGTTGCCTCAAAAATTCTTAATTCCACACTGTACGTTCAATTGGCTGCATCGGTCGGCATCGAAGTAGCTCAATCTGATGATATTGGCCTTAAGTGTTTGAATCGCTTCTGGATTAAAATAATCTATGATTTTAAAATTAACTTGTATTTGGTCCACCCTCTATATCATTTGACACGAGAAAAAGTGTAACATATTAACATGTTGGACCTTAAGTATCTGAAGAGCGAATTCAATTCTGTAGCCATGTCCGTCTGTCTGGGCGGCTAGCTGGTGTGCAGGGTAATTCGAGTAAAATTTACTGATCCTTTTAAAGATTTAACAGTTATATTATTGTCCAAAAATTTGGTTTTAACTTCCTAATGAAAAACTAAATGATATTTGAATTTGGTCAGTTTAATTATCTTACAACAATAGGTAAAATCTCAGAAAACCGAAATATTTTCTACAATTCTTTTGGTACCTTCAATACAAATTGCAAATGCACCAAAAACAGTACAAATTTTGCGCAATCTTATCGCTTATTGAACGTTAACTGACTATCGTTCTGACTATTACTACTTCCAATACAAGGTAGTCTAAATTTTCCGTATAATTTCAAGTAGAGCTCCCCATTTCCCGGGATTCCCGGTCCTTTCCCGGGAAACCGGAATGGTTTTTTCTTCGGTTTGTTAAGCAATTATGCACAGAATGGATTGAAATTTTGCAGAAATCATAAACGGAGACTTGGTTATATTCTCCCAAAAAATTATGGCATTTGATGGAACCGGCGAACCGGCGTTTCTAAAGTACTTTTTTAAATAGATCGAGAGTTGGCAGTATTAAAGAACGACATTATTCTGTGATATTTGATGAAAAACTGCGGAAATGCCGGTCCGGGATAGACGGGAAAATTGATAAAAATAATGAAAACTTCATCGCTCCCGGACCGGCATTTCCGCAGTTTTTCATCAAATATCACAGAAATTCGTGGATATGCTCTACTAATGCAGTTCTTCAATTTTGCCAACTCGCTACTCATTTGAAAAAGTATTTTAGAAACGCCGGTCCGGGATAGACGGGAAAATTGAAAAAAATAATGAAAACTTCTTCGCTCCCGGAACGGCATTTCTGCAGATTTTCATTAAATATCACAAAAATTCGTGATAATGTTCTACTAATGATGTTCTTCAATATTGCCAACTCACGATCCATTTGAATATATATTTTAGAAACACCGGTCCGGGATAGAGGGGAAAACGGAAAAATTTCATACAAATGTATGAAAATAATACAAATTTCTTCGTTCCCGGACAGGCGTTTGGACAGCGTTTCATCGAATTGCATAAATTTGTGGCAAAATATAATGAAGTCTCTGTTTATGATATCTGCAAAATTTCAAGCCATTCTGTGCATCTTTGTTTAACAAACCGAAGCTCCATATATATACATTTATAAAAAAATTACTGTTTTTTGTCTATCCGGGACCGGCGTTTCCGCAGTTGTTAAGCAAACGTCACAAAAATCCGTGGAAATGTTGTACTAATGTCGTTCTTTAATACTGCCAACTCTCGATCTATTTAAAAAAATACTTTAGAAACGCCGGTCCGGGATAGACCGGAAAACTGAAAATAGTCATACAAATGTATGAAAATAATTGTAATTTTTTCGTTCCCGGACCGTCGTTTGGACAGCGTTCCATCAAATGCCATACTTTTTTGGGAGAATATAACCAAGTATCCGTTTATGATTTCTGCAAAATTTCAAGCCATTCTGTGCATCTTTGCTTAAGAAACCGAAGAAAAAATCAATTTTTTATTTCCTGGGAATCCCGGGATTCTCGGTTATACCGCGAAAATTCTATTTCCCGGGATTCCCGGTACAAGCCTAGAGCACTAATTTCAAGGAACTTTTGGTTAAAATATCCACTAGAATTTTGGAGAACTCTCTATAACGAATTCCAAGGCACTGGATATTTACTTCGATATAAAGAAAATTCACTATTTAGAAAAGAAAAACAACTTTGTTCCTTTTAACATTTTTTATTTGTAGTAGTCAGTTGTTTTGAAGTACATTTTTTCACTCTTCGTCTTCAATATAATTTTCTAATACATTTAGAGAAGTAAACAGTATTTGGTACGTTGGTTTTCATATCCAAATAGGTTTAGAAATCTTCAACTGATGAAGAAAGTCGTCCATATGTGGGTAACGGTTTCACAATATCGGCCGATTCTTCTCCGTATTCATCTGAAACTGAAAAGGCAAACCGATAGCGACTGCAAGAAATGTGAGAGATGGTAATGATTCCAGTTGCCACTTGCATAGTTCGGTGGTTCCCCAAAATAAACTTTTAATCTGAATAAATTCGTTAAATGGAGATTGAAAACGTTTTAATCTTGAAGTTACGGTCGCAAAAATGCTTCGTTATGAGGAAATATTCGCTATAGGGAAATTCGTTATAAGGAGATTATAATACACTCAAAGTAAACCAAAAACACAGTGTTCCTATAATTGCTTCGCTATAAAGAAAACTTCGTTATATAGGAGTTCGTTATAGAGAGTTTCGACTGTATTACGGAATTTTGACAGATTTTCCTAGCTGTGCAGCTGCCCCCCCCTGCTCCCACCTGGCTACGCCCTTGCTTGAAAACGGGCTCAATGTTCGCCGATGTGACCGTTCCTGCGTCAGCGATTCAATTTCTTACATTGTGCCAGGTCATGTGCGGCAAACTGCTGACATTGGGAATGCCAGCACCAAAACGTTCGATGCAAGATGCATTCATAACACAGTGCAACATTTCTAAGGTCATTGTCTGGTGCCGCCTTCGTACCCAGATATTTTTGAAGTATATACCGAGACTAAAAAAATCCCCAAAGGATTTGGCCCCATTACATCGAAACATTTTTTTATGGATACTCCAATATTTTCACCCCAACACGATTTTTTTTTTATCATTTTTACGGAGTCCATACTTCATTAACCGTTCGAAAATTTTTCTTTTTGTCTTCGGCAAAGTTGTAGATCTAAACCAGAGCAAAAATAGTGTCAAATAGACCGACCCAAAAAAATTGCCTCCAGTGCATGAAAATTGCAAAAATATGGGAAAAAAGAATATTTGTTCATGATGTTTTCCACACAAAATTTATTTCGTTGTTCTCCGTGGCGTATGATTGGATTTAGAGCGTATGGGTTATTTCTCTTTTATATAACGATAGAATAGGTATGAGAGAGTAAAAGTACCAAGTATCAAAAATACTTTTATGATTACATACACAACAAACAGATATATCGGTATTCTTGTTATCTGTGCTTGGAATATGTGGAGAGCGTGACGCTGCAAACATAAAGAATAAAGAGCGAAATTTGGTTTTTTTTTTTGTTAAAATTTGCCACAGATGAAACTTATACCATTACTTTTTGTAAAAAGAATAAAAAAGTAAGAAAAGATCATCAACGCATGAGCACATGTTTTGTTTTACTCTTTGTTGTATTTGTACCAATAATATCAGGTTCTTACTTGTTTTATCTGTTTGTATTTACAAGTAGAATGAATGGAACGCTGCAGGCCTTTAATTCAGAATCGAGATGAGCTGCCCGAAAGAGATCGAACAAATGAGCCGCTGTTAATTTCCGAGTACAAGGTTGTTGACGATGAAAAGGGAGGCATTTACTTTCTCGATGCTGCCGGTAGGACAGGCAAGACATCGTTTTGTTGATTCTGGCGACAATTCGGTCAAGACCTCAAATAACGTTGGCCGCTGCATACTCTGGCACATTGCCACATTGTTTGAAAGCAGTCCAACTGCAAATTCCACTTAGAAACTGTCGATGAATTTTCTCACGGTTGAAAAGCCAAAGTACACAATGTGTAAGAATTCGGCAACAGAGAAATTGATGCAAGAATGCAAGAAGACAAATAAACGAGCTTTGGAAGTAGTAGTAGTAGTAGTCATGAATGATTTACGAAGTGATTTAAAACGATTTGGTGAGGCTATGGTATTGCTCACGAAATCTACTGTTGCCGATTAACTTATACCATGCTTGAAATCGCCGTCATTGTCAACATTTCCATTAGTTCGTTTTGAAATACTGGTAAATTTACACCGATCCGTTAAGGTTTACTTAAGTTATCCTGCAAACCAGACAGACGGACATAGCTCAATCGTCTGCAACGAATTTGGTCTTAAGATACTTGGGATCTAACTCGTCTTCTTTAATGCGTTACACATTTTTTTCGTATCTAATAATATATACCCTCATCCCTAAGGGTGATGGTATAAAAAACTGTTGAACCGGGTATTAAAAAATTGGCAATTTTGAAGAAACCCGGTTTTCGGTTTTGGTTTTGAACAATCTAATTAAAGCTTTACACATTTGGTCAGGGTGATGGTACCAGTTTTATCCCCTTTTGGGCTTTTTACACCTAAAAGTACACATTTCGAATAGCCTATAGCACTCCGGGATAACATAGCTATCGACTAGTGAAAGAATTTTCAAAATCGTATGAATAGTTTAGAACATTATCCCCACATACAAACAAACTAACTAATAAACTCACAAACATCTCCTCTTTAAAATATTAATATGGATAACAATTATTGTGTGAAGGTAAGACAATAAATATGTCAACGTTGTCGACTGCTTACATTTGACTGTAGAGTTTTAAAATTAGCTGTCGGCGAATGTAGTATGAACTGCGGCATATCTATCCTTCAGAGTAAATCTAAGAACTACTGCTGCGTAGGGCATAAACGTCATGAAAAATTAAAGCACAACGAAAACGAACAAACGCATTTGGTTATTTTTAGTGTCTAATTAAAAGTTACTAAAACAGTAACCAGGGGTATTGTATACGCCATACACGTTGAAACACAATTTTCAGTTATATGTACAAAATTTATTGATGCGTTAAGTCAGCTCAGAGAGTGTAGACAATTTCAACACTAACTTTCTAACTTCATATTTGAGTTCAACTATAGATGGTTTGTTGTAATAGTTGGTATGCAAAACTACAGATTTAAGTAGGTGTCATGCTGAATTTGGTCAAATTTCAAGTTTAAATGCGAAGACACAATAATAGAATTTTGAAATAAAACGTTCAGAGTAATAATATAATACAGCAGTAATTAAAGAGCAATCAAGCTGAAATTTTGTATTCAAGCTTTGCTGCCCTAAATTGAGGTAAAGTTCTAAGATGAGCCGGATCGGTTGAAAATCTCCCACCTCCCATACAAACTCCCTCTTTTTGGGATCTGTTCCTGCGATTACAGCAGTAATTTATGAGCAATCAAGCTGAAATTTTGTATGCAAACTTTTTTACTCTAAGATGAGAACGATCGGTAAAAAACTACTCTCACCTCCCATTCAAACTCTCCATTTTTGGGTTCTGTCCCTGCGATTGCAGCCGTAATTTAAGAGGTATATAGCTGACAGTTTGTACGCTCTAAGCGAAGGTAACATTCTAAGATGAGCAAGGTCAGTCAAAAACAACTCCCACCTCCCATACAAACCCCTTTTTGGGGTGTCCGCCTAACTGCCCCCGCGATTACAGCCTAAGGTTAGGAAATATCGATCTGAAATTTGCTATGCAAACTCTTGTTCTCTGAACGAAACATTTCAGAAAAACATTTATTGACAAAAACTGGATGTGTGAAACTAAAAGTAGCATCCACCTCTCCCCAACTCCCCTGTTTTGTGGTACAAAATTTAATAAAATATAGTTGAAGTACAAATAACCAGTTTTATCACCAAATAACCAGTTTATCGGCATAGCCGAAGATAGTCACCTTATAACACCTTAATCACCTGTAAAAACATAGGATAAAAAACATGCCTCCAGCCATCTACATTTTCCTTTCATTACCGGCCCAATCGATGTTATCGACAGCAATTTCGCAGTCAATATGCATGTCTAGTAAAAGCATCCTTGACGTTCGCATCCGTCTATAAACAAGTAGGTGTCGTTCATTGTAACAAAATCATTTGAAACATAGTAATGAATTTTCGATGGCAATGAAAGTTTACATGGGTAACTTTCAAAAATATGTACTTTGTTTTATAATGGCTTATTACGTCTTAAATAATATAATAGAAAAAACCCCATCCCAACACACTAACGAGATTTCCGAGATTTTAGCAAATATTGCAATGGCGCTTGTTACCAACTAAACCTCAAGCCCTTAACTGAAGTTGTTTCGTAAATGTTGTTTTAATCATAGTATCACACAAAAGTTCTTCCACAGTTTCTATGGCATTAGTGTGTAAACCTTGTAATTAAGACGTTAAACTAATTAAAAGTCATACCGATCAAAGATAATCAGCAGGTGATGATATACGAGAAAACGCAAAGATTCCAAACTCGTATACTCCCCACACACCTTACTAATGTCAGTTTTGGAGATGTCTTTGTTTCTCTGTCAGTCCGCCATTCCGTTTGTATGACGGCTTATTATACCACTCATTAGGCATCGAAAAGAGGGAAGCACAAACTTATTAACTTACATTTTCGCTTCAATTGAGTTTGTACATGTAAGGAATACTAAAAAACGTGAAACTTTGCTAAAATGTATGAACCACACCTGGATTACAAGCATTAGGAAAAAGCCGAATAAAAGCAGAGGCGACTTTTTGGTACACATGGAGAAAACACTATGAAATTAAGAAATAAGAATTCTTTAAGAAGAGTAATTCCTACAGTATAATAAGTTAAGATGAAATGGCTGGGTGGCTATCATTCTTAATAAATTTAAATGTTCCAACAAGAAAATTGCCAAGGGAAGATCGCAATAAGAATTTTTTAGGAGCAATAATTGCATTAGGTTTGCAACTATAATTCTACTTTTACAATTAAATTTTTAAACGCAATTTTTTTATGACTATATACTGCTTCTGTTGTAGTTAGTGTTTTTGATTTCCCGGCATTTTTCATTTCCCGGGAATGCGGGATTTTTATTTAATTTTCCCGTGATAACGGGAAATCCCGGTCCAAAACAAAAAAAAAGTTTTTTAATTTAATACAAACAAACAAATATAAAATAAAACATTTAAATTATTTTAAAAATCTCATGTTATGGTTTATTCGGAAAGTTGATGATATTTAGACAAGCTAGAGTCGCAAAAATCTATATGGGAATGCATCTTATAGATTTAGAGAACCTGACCAAAACCTGAAAAGACCGAAAATGGGATGAAACTGTTACCATCACCTAGACCAAACGGCGTAAGGTGGAATAGCGACAATTAGATTTAACACTTATTTTATAGGGAAATTGTGTAATCTGAAGTGATTTTTTGAGATTCGTACTCCTTGGTATAAAGAGGAGACAAGTGTTATCATCGCTCAGACAATCACCCAGTACACCAACAAAGAAAGTTATATGTCAGTCAATCGACTTGTAAATATTGTTTTAGAATAAATGCCTATCAATAAGTATTCATCAACTCATAGACATGGTATTACTGATCCATTTTAGTAATTCAATACGTAAGTATTGATAATAGTGATGCTCAAGAAAATAGTCACCAATTGGTAATTTTATGGTAAAAATTTGGAACACTAAATAATTTATGGTTCTAGTGGTTTAAACTTATCAAATATTTTGATATTGACTCATTAAACAAGCGTAATAAATTTCCGGGAAATCCCGGGATTCCAGGACAAAAAACGGACCGAGAGAGAAATGTTCACCAGGGAGCTGAAATGTTTACCAGGGCTCCTAAAATCTTTTTAAACCAGTATAGAAATTTCAATCAGGTGAATTGATTGAATACCCTCACCCTATGTATGACATTGGTTAACTCTCGAGTTATTGAAATTAACCGATTTGAAAATGAAATTACTTATGTCTGCATTAACGATCCGGACAATATGTAGCAAAACTGGTACAGTTCAATACCTCTTACAAAAAAAATGAGTATGTAAAACCGTCTGGGTAAATTTGGACATTTGTATAGAAGGTACCAGAAGGAGTGTGGCAAATACTTCGGATTTTCGAGGGTTTGCGTAGGATTCCAAGATAATTAAACTGATGTGGATGTTATGGGAGAAATATTAATTTTTCCAAAAATATTTATATCGAAGTGGTAGGGCAACATAGCCCGTATTCATTCTCAGTTAGATTAACATAAGTGTTTTCTTTAGGCCAAATTTTCGCCTCCCGGACATACTTACAAAAAAGATATGCAAATACAAATATTACGTTGAATTGGGTCATTTGTATAGAAGGTGTCATAAGAAGTGTGGATTCGATTTTCTGGATTTTTTAGCTGATTTTATTAGGTTATTTATCTGTTATAGAACAAATATTAATTACACATGGGAACAAAATTGAACTTTTTGAGTGTTGTTTGGAATTCTATAGCTGTTTTTTTACTAATTTGAGGTCGCTGATTTTAAATCTAATCTCCATTTTTCTCCATCAGCTTGAATTTTTAAGTTACAGGTACTAATCGTATTTTCGCCTATTTTCCAAAAAATTATAGTTCAAAAAATCATAATTTTTTTTTCATAAGCCGGATTTTAAAATTTTGTTTTTTTTAAAGATATCGTTGTTACCTTTGAAAAAAATCTAGTTTTTTAATATCACAAAAAAAATTACTGAGAAAAGGCTCTTTTATTCAAAAAAAAAAAAAAAAATACAAAAAAAATGGAAATTTTAATTTTCTTCACGCTGAAAGTTAGTCGGTTGGAGGCAAATTGTTCTTTTTATTAGCTTTATTGAATATCATATTAAAGTAGCTTTCTAAAACATGTATGTACATAATAATCGATTGAAAATTGGATGAGTTATGCTAAGTTCGGTGATAACAGATTTTGCGAATTTTTTTGTTTTTACCCAAAAAAAATTAAAATTTTGTATTTTTAAAAATCATGACAAATTTGCAAATTTATTTATAGTTTAATTTATAGTTTTGCCTCCTATTACAATATTAATTAACTTACCAAATTTAATTAATCGGCAGGTTTCAATTTGGAAGTTAAGGGAGAGATATTAATTTTCTAAAAATAGGTCATTTTGTATGGGAGGTACCAGAAGGGGTGATCCGATATAGTGCAAATTCATTTCAGATTCATATTTTGATAACCGTAAAACTTACGCATAGTTTGACTGAATTCAGTGTACTTACAAAAAATATATGTATGTAAGACTATTGGGGTGAGTTCGGTCATTTGTATGGGAGGTACCAGAAGGGGTATGGCAACGGTTTCGGTTTTTTAGGGTTTGTCTACTTTTGCAAGATAAACAAACTGACCAAATTTAAATATCCTCCGGTAGTCTGTTTGGCAGCTATCGAAGATATATTAATAATTCAAAAATTGGTAATTTTGTATGTGAGGTACCAGAAGAGGTGGGGCTATTCCGCCCATTTACAATCTCATAAGTTCGTTTCGAAAAATATTAATACTGATAAATTTTCATAACGATCCGTTAAGGTTTGCTCGAGTTACACTTTCACAAACATATTAATAAATGTTATTTCTGTATGGATATCGCGATTTTTGTGAATTTAGTTATCGTAGTAAATTGTTGACAAAATCAAAAGTTGTGCACAGATTTCAATGAAATATAGCTCATTTGATTCAAACTATATTAAACTAAATGTTTTAAGACCAACACTGTGATTTTTGTTGCATTATTTTTTTTTTAATAAGATGAGAAGTAGCATATTAAACACAAAACGCACATCCACAAATTTCCGCAACTAACTTCGATACTTTTATTACCTAAACACTCAGATAGATACAACGGAAAAGAAACCTAAGCTCAGTGGTCCATCTGCCTTATCTAGCGTGAAGAAATAAAAAAATAAAATGGTTTCTGGAATAGTATAACAAGAAAGAACCAAAGGAAATAGAAATTTTAACCTAAATAAAATAATACATAAGAAATTTTATTTTAATAAAAAATCTATTAATTCCAATAACTAAAGACTTAAACAATATCTTATATAGGATGATGGTATTTATCAGTCAGTTTACCTGACTGAAATTGCTGTACTGGAATAGTCGATGAAAAAATAAATTTTGTCTTTAACTAAAAATATTTTTTGGATTACGTGTCCTCAATCATTGTAAATACGTGTTACGAATTAAACTAAATACAAGCAAAATCTATATTGTCCTGCTCACAATTGTTATCTTAATATATAACCTGGAAAAGTTTTAAGGAAACTCTTCTGTAAAAAATTGGTCAAACTGGCGAAAGTCACCAATTCAAATAAATTTTGTGTTTACAAGTAGACTAGTAGTGTATATAAAGACCAGTACCATAATATGTTACATCATCTGTCAAAATAAAGAAATTTGTTAAGTCCAAAAAATATTTGAAATTAAAGTCAAAAAATAATTTTTTCATCAATTTTGACAGATTTTAAAAAACTAACGGTAAGGTATTTGGAATAAAAAAAACTTTGATTCTATGCACAACTTGTTTCCAATAATATAAAAAAATTACTTTGAAAATCGGTCAAAAATTGCGGCATTAAAGTGTATATGTCTAAAAACCTTTTAATCACACATTGGACGGTAGGCTAAAAGCAATTTTAGGTTGCATGAAAATTACGATAAAAAGTGTAAATGCCACTGTATTCTGAGTGGATCATACATCAAAAAAATGCTTGAATTGAAATCCTAGCCGAACGTTTTTGAAAATATCGATATTTTTCATTTCTGCAGACTGGACCAAAAATCTTTTTATTTTTTAATCGGTGACAATAAAAAAAAACCAAACAAATGAGATAAAATCTGTTTATTTATCAAAAAAGTACACAAACGGGGATTTAATTACCATTCATGTTTTGTCCTTGATAATATTGACATTTCTACAACCAGAAGGTTAAAGTACATTAAAAATTCACATTTAAGGTAAAAAAAACCTAGTTTGAAAGATAAAAAAATAAGTTTCAGCATGCATAGAAGATGGCACCAGATATATATATGCTTATATTGCAATTAATAAATATTGCACTTTTCTTATACTGAACAAATTCTTCTTAGGCGGTTACGCGGTTTAAAAATTAAAAATATAGAGATTTTTTAAAAATATAGGCTTTTAATGCACTTCAAGCTTCCAAATTAAAGCAATGTCTAAATAATCAAAGATCATACAAGAATCCCTGTTTATGTACTTTTATAATAATCAAACAGTTTTTATCTCATTGGTCCGGTTTTTTACTGTCATCGTTTAAAAAGTAATAAGTCCAGTCGGTAGAAATGAAAAATATCGATATTTTTTAAAAAAGATCAGCTAGAATTTCAAATTAAACATTTTAGTGATACATGATCAACCCATAATACAGTGGCATTTCCACTTTTTATCGTAATATTCATGCAACGTAAAGTTTAGCTCTAAGCCTACCGTGATATTATTAAAATCAAAAAATTTATGATTTGTAGTGTCCTATTTAAAAACGTGTAACTCTCCCTCTTATCACCCAATTTTTATATATGATGACTTGTTTTCCTCGGGAAAGTCCAATCTTTATACTCAATTTATGAAATTTGATTTATTTTTGCGATTAATATTTTTTATAATTTTTTTTATCAATTTAAATCAATGATTTTTGCACAAAAAAATTTGTTTTTTAAACTTTAATTGCTCCTACCATCAGAACTACCCAACCGATGTTAAAAGCTTGTATAGTAATGTTTAAGGGGAGCACATTACCTTTAATTGGAGACCACTCTTGTCCAAATCGTTGAACGCGTTTGCGAATTATTCTCCAATAAGCTGATGCATCTCATAAAAAATTTGCAAAATAATTCAAAAATATCAAAAAAAATATCTTGAAAGCTAATCAGAGGAAAAATTTTTACATCTCATATTCGTGTTTAGGAGGCCGAAATCTATAGAAAAAAATTATTTAGAACTCTGCAGCAAAATGGCTGTAAACTAGTGTAATTTTCTATTATATTGATATTATTACTCGATTTCTAAAGTGGGCCTAGTGGTACATTTGTATGGGAGGTACGAGAAGGGGTATGTCTAGGCTTCCAGATTTATTCTCCATAACTTTATCCTGTTATAGCTTAACAAAATACAAAATTTGGGCACGATTGCGTTGGGATTATTGATATTATTACAACATTCCTAAAGTGGGCGGAAAGGTACATTTGTATGGGAGGTACCATAAGGGGCGTGTCTAGACTTTCAAATTTTTCTCCAAAGCTTTATCCTGTTATAACTTAAAAAAAAATACAGAATTGGGGCACGATCGTGTCGAGAATATTGATATTATTACTCCATCTCTAAAGTGGGCGGCGTGGTACATTTGTATCGGAGGTACCAGATGGGGCGTGTCTAGTAGGGTGATCAGTTCGGTTTTCAGAAACCGGATACTCGGTTTTTTCACTCATAAAAACCGTCGGCTTTTTTTAAATCCCTGTTTTTCGAATATCGAATAATCCGGTTATTTTTTTGTCGAATCTCGGTTTTTTGGCGTTCGATATTTTTTATTTAAATTTATTCATAATTGTGTTAAAAGTGTACTCGTACATGATTTTTCCAGTGTTTCGGCCGAACAACCTAATTGTTAGATTAATAAATCTTCAATGTCTAATAAATCGGCTGAAAAGCGAAAGAAATTACAAATGTTTGTAAAAGACCAATTTAATAAGGAGCTTAAACTTATCCATGATGTTAAGCACAGCTGGAATTCCATGGCCAATATGGTTTCTCAATTTTTAAAATTGCACAAATGTGTGAATCATACTTTATTGGACTTAGGACTGACACCATTTAGTGAAAATGATATCGAAACTTTGTCTGTGCTTAGTGACATCCTTAAACCTTTGGAAATGTCTATACAAAAACTTTCTGCAAACTCTTCGACATTAGTTGATGCTGAAGGTATTCTTAAATTTTTACTTAAACACTTTTCAACAATTCAAAACCAATTATCACTAAATTTATATGAAATTTTAAAAAGACGTATTTGAGAACGACGTGTTCAAACTCTGAATACTCTCATTTTGTATTTAAGTACGAGTAAACTCCCAATTAGTGACGCATTTCTAAAATATTGAAGTAAAAATGATTTTTGATTTTTTATATATGGAAAAGAGCGGCAAAAGAACTCAAAGCCTTGACAGACGCCTTTTACACTTTAAGTCCAACTAGTACATTGGGTGAAAGACCATTTTCAATGTCAAGTTTTATAAAAACCAAAGAAAAAAAATAGGTATACACTCACGCACTTAAATTGTATCTTATTTCTTAAATGTTACTTGAGGGAAAACTAATGATTAAATTAAATATATTTATATATAATCAAGTATTTACAATTAATTGTTTTGTTTGTCTTTGTTAAAATAACAAACTGATCTCACTAATGTTTTGCATTGTAATTATAATTAAACTAAAAGTTTACTATATAGGTATAATTGAATTGTTTACTGTTATTTTTTAATAAAATTTTTTGTCAAAAATTGTGTTTTAATTTGTTATTTGGCATACATTTGAAAACCGGATTATCCGGTTTTTTGTGAATTTCAAAAAAAGCAACCGGTTTTTTTTAATTGTCATTTTTCGAATAATTCGAAAACCGGTTTTCGCAAAAACCCGAATAATTGATCACCCTAATGTCTAGATATCCAGAACTTTTGTCCAAAACTTTATCCTGTTATAGCTTTACTAAATACAGAATTGGGGCACGATCGTGTCGAGAATATTGATATTAGTACTCCATCTCTAAAGTGGGCGGAAAGGTACATTTGTATGGGAGGTACCAGAATGGACGTGTCTAGACTTCCAGATTTTTTCCCCAAAACCTTTTCCTGCTTGAACTTTACTAAATATAGAATTTGGTCACGATCGCGGTAGTTCCAGACACCAGACAGACAGACAGTTTAAGTTAAGTTTAAGTTTGGAGATGTAAATGCAATTATAAAATGGGGATGTGATGGTCTTTTAATTGATATGCCAAAACAATAAGCAGGCAATACAAATGACACAACAGGAATACATATAAATCTGTTGAAAAGGTTTCACACAATACTTTCCTGAATAGGTTGTGGATTTCAAATTAATTCTTTTGACAGCTTTGTCACAGATACCAGAGAACTGTATTTATCAGAATGTGCATAAAATGGAAGGGATATAATAGCGTCTTCCATTATTCCTTTTGGTCAACTTTCTGAAGAGGCTCGAGAGTCCAGAAACAAAGATGCAAGAAATTATCGAGAACTATATACCCTCACATCTAGAATTGAAAGTAATTTGGTGCACAGATTCCTCACATCATCAGACCCCTTTATATGTAGCTTGCGGAAAGCGACTAACACAAAGCGACGAGCATTACCAAAATAAGTTATTGGCTTATTATCCGTACCGGAATATGGAAACGATATTGACTCGGAGTAGTTATTATACCATCACCCTTAGGGATGAGGGTGTATATCATTTGATACGACCCAAAAGTGTAACACATAGAAGGAGTTTACTTCAGACCCTAGGTTTCTTAGAACCAAATTCGATTCATGACTTTTTAAGTCATTTGAGCCATGTCCGTCTGTCTGTCTGTCTGTCTGTCTGTCTAGTGGCTGTCCGGCTGGTTCGCACGATAACTTTCGAAGACGCAACCAAATGTCTTGAAAATTTGCACGAGGTAATATTGTCCCCAAAACTACTTACGGTATTGCAAATGGGTTACATGGCTCCGCCCCCTTCTGGTACCTCCCATACAAATGTACCTTTCCGCCCACTTTAGATATCGAGTTATAATATCAATACACCCAACGGGATCGTACCCAAATTCTGTGCTTAGTAAAGCTATTACAGGATAAAGTTTTAAAAAAAAAATTGGAAGTCTAACCACGCCCCTTCTGGCTAGCTCCCATACAAATTCACCTTTCCGCCCACTTTAGATATGGAGTAATAATATCAATAAATCCATCGCGCTCGTACCCTAATTCTTAATTTAGTAAAGCTATAGCAGGATACAGTTTTTGAGAAAAAAAAACTGAAGTCTACCAACGCCCCATCTGGTACCTCCCACACACATCTGGTACCACCCACTTTAGAAATCGATTAATATTATTATTAGAACTACCGCGATCGTGACCAAATTCTGTATTTAGTAAAGTTCAAGGAGGAAAAAGTTTTGGGGGAAAATGTGGAAGTCTAGACACGCCCATGCTGGTACCTCCCATACAAATGTACCTTTCCGCCCACTTTAGAGATGGAATTATAATATCAATACACTTGACACGATCGTGCCCAAATTCTGTATTTAGTAAAGCTATAACAGGATAAAGTTTTGGACAAAAGATCTGGATGTCTAGACACGCCCCTTCTGGTACCTCCGATACAAATGTACCACGCCGCCCACTTTAGGAATCGAGTAATAATATCAATACACACATTATGATCGTACCCAAATTCCGTATTTGGTAAAGCTATAAGAGGATAAAGTTTTGGAAAAAATTTTGAAAGCCTAGCCACGCCCCTTTTGGTACCTCCCATACAAATCTACCTTTCCGCCCATTTTAGAGATGGAGGAATAATATCAATAAATCAATCGTGATCGTACCAAAATTCTATATTTAGTAAAGCTATAACAGGATAAAGTTTTGAAGAAAAAAATTGTAAGTCTATCCACGCCCCATCTTTTACCTCCCATATACAGCTGGTACCGCCACTTTAGAAATCGATTAATATTATTAAAAGACTTAACTCGATCGTGCCCAAATTCTGTATTAGGTAAAGTTCAAGCAGGATAAAGTTTTTAAGAAAAAATCTGGAAGTCTAGACACTCCCCCTCTGGAACCTCTCACACAAATGTACCACTCCGCCCACTTTAGAAATAGGGTAATAATATCAATACACTCGACACGATCGTGCCCAAATTTGGAATTTTGTTATGTTATAATAGGACAAATTTTTGGAGAAAAATTTGGAAGTCTAGACACACCCCTTATGGTACCTCCCATACAAATGTACCTTTCCGCCCACTTTAGGGATGTAGTAATAATACCAATACACCCAACGTAATCGTGCCCAAATTCTGTATTTATTAAAGCTATAACAGGATAAAGTTATGGAGAATAAATCTGGAAGCCTAGACACACCCCTTCTCTAATCCCATAATAATGTACCACTCCGCCCACTTTAGAAATCGAGTAATACTATCAATATAATAGAAAATTATATGGTTTACTGAGGGTAAGGGTATGTGTAAGCCAGGTTGCCCGACTTAAACTTTATAACTGGTTTTAATTACAAATCGGTTAATTTCAATAATTCATTTCTTAAACAATATCATATAGTGGGTGATGGTATTTATCAGTCAGTTTATCTGACTGAAATTTCTGTACTGGTTTTTTTATTTTATTTTACATGTTTGGCGATGTGGTATTGTTAAACCCACCAGGAAAACGCCAGCTGACTTTTACTAGGCTTCATTAAACAACTTCATTAAGCGTTTAACGAGTTTTTGTCCGGGAGGAAATGATAGATGAAGTTTGTCCCTGGCTCCGGTCTATATTAACCAACCAGCAACCAAAAGGGAAGTCATTCTCAAAGAATAACTTTATAAGTACATGTAGATTAGTTAAATGTGATGACACAGCGCTTCCGAACGAGCATTTCATCTGAATTTAAAAAAATAAAAAAAGAACCACCGCCTTGATGAATAGGAAATTTGAGATTCTGTATAAATAGATTTAGAAATCTTTATCTATAGTTTAGATATCTATAGTTCGATCTTGAAATCTGGCTAAAAACTGCAACTCTTAACGTTAACATACATTGCGAACTTTCATTGCATTCTCATATCTAATTAAGTTGGTTCGATTGCTTTACATATAAAAGTTGTTAAAACCATCATTAATACCACTTTTTTGTCAACGTTATTTTAATTAAAAATTAATTCACTTCACCAATTTTAAGTCACTTCTTAGTATTGAATTTGTATCACGTTTCAGCACTACTTCGGATTAAGGTGAAAAGTATTTCAAAATCAAATATTTCCTTCCTATGAGAAGTCAATGTTAAAATCATTGGACTTCTGGTACGTGTACTTCTAAGTACTTCTGGATCAGTAATTCTGCTTCTTTTACTACTTCTTAGTACGCTCTCTTTTCGCTGAGTTTTATTAAAAAATGTATATTAACAGCATATTGACGGATACTTTTGTACTTTGTTGTCAGACAATGTAAAAATATTCACGTTCAAATATTGTTTAATTTTCTCTAAGTGTACATCTAACAATACAAATATTTGCCAGTAAAGCATAGCTAGCTTTTTGCTGCTTTCAATTTATTAGATAGTTTACTCATTGAACCGTATAACGGTCGTAAATACAATCTGCATACATACATACAAATTTGAGTATGTTTCTGTGTACATATATGTATGTACAACTTTGTGTTTAACGTCTATTCCTAAATTAATGCGGCAAAAAAGGAGAAAAAGCTGAAAAACAAATTAAACCTCATTTTAATTAGCATGACATAACATCCGACATTGAAAGGAACAAGCAGAACTGGTGATGATTACAAAAAGTCGAAGGTAATATGGGCAAATAGTAACATCTTTTTGCTAATTCACACGGACAACAACAATGCCAGGTACGTGAGTTCATTTGACATATTGACTCCTTCTAGCTGGTGCGCTGAGCCAACCTGTTCCCAGGACTGTGAAACCACTCATACATAAAATCATTAAAGGGAATCTAACGCAGATGTAGTATCCATGTAGCCCTACCAAACTAAACGGTCCGAACAGAGAAGAGCCGATGGAATCATGCAGAGGTTAATATGACTGACTGAGAAGCGTCGTGTACATACAAATGGGCATCCGTTGTTCCATGGTATTCACAATCATCGCCGTCATCAGCAACGTTATGAAGGTATTCTTTTCTTCTTTTACAATTTTCCACATTCACTGGAATATGAACAGGTGGATACCACATGTGAATGTTGTTAATGAACAGGAAGGGGTAAATTATTCCTGACATGCCAAAGACCAAAGATAATATTAGGTTTTGTGCAGATGTCAGATGAACTCCACTGCCGTATATGGAAGAAACTATACAAACAAAGAACCCGTCATCACCATCGGCATAAGCATTACCATCCCACGTCATACCCATCTAACTTTTCGTCTCATAATCACAGCCATCATTGAATCGACGTCTAACAAAATTTTGTTGATGACAAGGTCGTAAGTTTCAATATTTCCTTCATTGGTGAACATTTATTCCATGTAGATTTATTGTTGGTGACAGACCGAAATGTGGTTGGACTCTGCCGAAAGGCATTTAAAATTACTACAGTTTTTAGTGAATTTAACTAACTATTGTGGCTTTAGTTTAATATATTATGTGTAGACTAGAATTTCCTGTCTTTGGCATGAATACCACGTACATAAATATGTATTAATGCTTTCAACAGTCCATACGTTTCACATTAATAAAAACGTAAAGATGACTTTAGTGTTGGATTAAATTTCAAGGAACGTAAGCAGAACAAATCATTTAAACCAAACATCGGAATTTGTCAGATAATATTGACGTAAGTTGTAATCAAGTGTAGTAACTTTATCAGAGAAAGTGCAAAAATTATGTAGTGAGTATTCACATATATAACACACATGGATAATTTAGAACTTTCATCTACAATAAGAACATAAATTCTAAGTTCTATTTTAAAGGCTTGTATAGTTGAATGTCGCGAATTTAGCGATTTTTTAAATTAAGCATCGCATCTCATACGATGAGTAATTAAAAATTAAATTCAGGAAAAAAATTTGGATGTCAATGGTTGATGCAAGTAAGTTTTTTTTTTATGCAAACCCATAAAACTTTGTAAAGTATTTAATTTAATATAAAAAAAAATAATTTTAAAAAAATTATGGATGGTATCTTTTACCTGTTACAAGCGTCTAAAGTTGGTACTTTTAGAATATTTTGTTAACACTACCATCACCACTACCACCAGCTATTACCTATCTACCAGGGTCTGGTTTATTATTTATTTTATACTAGTGGGCCCGGTAATGCTTCGCTATTGCATAACAACTTGTAATATATTTCACATTTCTTGCTATCCTAAATGCTATATAAACGCTAATTAATACATTTGTAGGTCTACAATGTACTTTGAAAACGGTACTTAAGCTCGACAATAATATGATGAGTTTATTAACTTATGTAAGTAATTTAAAGTAAATCCTTAACATGGAATTTAACCAATTAAGTTTTATTGTTTTAAATGCTTAATATCGTAGGCTCTATGACGATAGTAAAAGTTCATCAGCAAAGTCATATCTATCATATCTGTATGTAGGGCGAAAAACCACTTCTTTCTCAAATCGGACATTCTGCTAAAGTTCAAAGTGCAAAATTCAATTTTTATTTTTTTCTGTAGTTGCAGGAACCTTCTGCATATAACTATCTCTTTGGGCGTAAAAAACATTTTTGTCATGTCTTCTCCGCCTAATGACCTCAAATAAAAAAAGTTTCCACGATTTGTTTACCGTTGTCTAGTGTAAGTCTTCGTATGGTGATTTGCCAATGTATACTGAAAGAAAGTTTATCACACTTCATTAGTATGACAGTAAGATTTACACTAATACCTAACAGAAAAAACCCCATACATAGGTTACTTATGTTACCTTTGACATACTATAAAAATTCAAATTGTGCCCCAATCAAACAAAATGTGTTTTTCGGTCCAACTCCAATGAATATTGCTTAAATTTTCTATTTAAAGAATTTATTACCGATTCGATCTCCAAGAACGTAATTGAAAAACACATACCTGTAAAAATATTAAGAACATATCACTGTTTTAGTCTGCGCAGCTAGTCTATGTCCTCAACTGTCTGGTGTACGAACCATTATTTGAAACAGTTTAAAATTCAAATATTGAAGTGAGGGGGCAGCGCCTCGGTACTTTTTATTTAATTAGTTCTCAATAGCCTGCTCATTAGGGCGGATCAATTTAATCGTATACCAAAATCGGAATCTAAGAATATTTTACTAAAAAACAATATGTCTAAAATCAATTCCTAGTTCGCGCTAAAATCTTCCTGCCTCCAGCGGAAGCTTGGAATTGATTTTAGATACCTAGTTTCTCGGTGAAATTTCCATAGAATTCATCATAGATTCCGATTCTGGGGCCGCCTTTTACACCTGCACCTAGAGGGTCATCATAGAATCCAAGTGGACCTTATTTCGACCCCATGGGCTCCGGCTCCAATTTTGACCTACCATTCCGATGTTTGAAGACCAAGACGAAGAGAATAGTATATTTCTGATGCTGATTGGGATCCCGCCCTACATACTGGACTTCCGCCAAATGCAAAAATTCAAGAATTTCAAAAACTTAATTTCTGTTTGCCAACTTTCAAAGGTCATAACTTTTTAAGCAACACAAAGTTTTCCGCAGAAGGTTTCAAAAAAATATAACTGAAGATTTCGGTTTTTGCTTGTTTAAAAACAAAAAAAAAAACTCTACATGAAATCTTATTGCTTCCCAGCGCGAGCTAGGAATTGATTTTAGACACAAAGTTTATTGGTGAAATTTTCAAACAATTCATCATGAATCCGATTTTGATATACGATTTTTGCGACGCACCCGCACTACTGTTGATATCTCTAGGCGAACTGCAATATAATATGAAATTTAGAGGACGATCAAACTATTACTATGGCAGTTATAACTGGGGTGTGGCACAGCCCACTTCCACCCTAGCATCAATTCACACTGTAACAAATCTCATGAGATATAGCCTTTTTTACTTTCAAGTTGTATGGGCGGTGCCACGCCCCTTTATCCAATCACAATCTAGTATAGCCATGGACTATTAACAAGTCAACAATACCACTTGCTAAAATTTTCGTATCAATCGGTCTATTGGGAAAGCCGTCAGAGCGATTTTTGAAAAGTGGGCGTGGCACCGCCTACTTCCACCCTGCCTGTAATTAATAATGCTCCAACAACATATATACCAAATCTCATCTTCATACCTATGATAGTTCATGAGATATAGTCCTTTCGATTTTCATGTTGTATGGGCGGTGCCACGCCCCTTTATCCAATCACAACCAAATATAGCCAGGGACTATCTACAGGTCAACAGTACCACTTGGTAAAATTTTCGTATCAATCGGTCTTTTAGAAAAGCTGTAAGAGCGATTTTTGAAAAGGGGCGTGGCACCGCCCACTTCCACCTTGGCTGTAACTAATACTGTCCCAACAACATATATACCAAATCTCATCTTCATACCTCTGATAGTTCATGAGATATAGCCCTTTTGATTTTCAAGTTGTATGGGCGGTGCCACGCCCCTTTGTCCAATTGGACCAAATTGTGAATCTAAACCATCCGGGGCGCCACCAAAACGCATACAAAAATATTTATGCAAATCGGTTCAGCCGTTTAGGAGGAGTTCAGTCACAACACACGTACAGTAGAATTTTATATATAAAGAAGATGTATTTATAAAACACAGTAACCGGTCTATTCTGACGTGGTAACAATAGTCACCACGGTTACAATTGACTATTTTGGTTACAAAATCAACAAATTGGTATTCCGAATCCTTGTTACCGGGACAATTGTTACAAAAATTGTTACCTGCCAAAAAGGAGGTAACAAACTAGTTAAAGCACTTTGGAATAATTTTTTAAGTTGTAAAAAAAATTGTTAATTACACAATGCAACAAATTCTTGATTCCGGCTTCAAAATAGTTGACCCTTTTGTAAAATTTCATGCTGAATTCAAATCTGGTCTCAGATATTTGAAAAGTAGAACGGTTTTTGAGACATGGTCAAATTTCTACTATTTCTACTAAAATGCCATTTTCTCTGGCATTCACTGATGTCTTAAAAAAACGATAGCTGATTAAAATCCAATCATAAATGACGAAGTTATGGCACTTCAAAGTTGGATTTTTGTAAAAATTTTAATGATTTTTCAACTTTCCGCTGCCTTTAATTAAGTTTTTTCCGTGTTTTCGTAAAAATTGCTCCGGTTTCAGACAATTACATGATAAAATGATATCTTACAAAAAATTTTTGCCCTTGGTCATCAAAATTGGATAAAAAAATACTTCCGCATTTGCAGCATTCGGTGAAATAACCCAATATTCCTATGTGACTTGTTGAACAAAAAGCGTAGAGTTATGTATGGGAGGGCAAGCAAAACTCAATTACTACTACTCTCATGAAGAGGTATGTGTACTTAATTGTAAATGTAGTGTTTATTTTTCAACCGATTTTGATGACCGAGGGCAAAAATTTTTTGTACGATATTATTCTAACATGGAAAGAAACTTAATGAAAGGCAGCGAAAACTTAAAAATCATCTAAAATTATACAAAAATCTAACTTTGCCACAACTTCGTCACAGTTCGGCGACATCGGTGAATTAACGCCAGAGAAAATGGGATTTTGACCATATCTTAAAAACTGTTCTACATTCCACAGATCTGAGAGCAGATTTGAATTCAGCGTGCATTTTTACATTAAAATCTGTTATTAAATGTCCCGGATACAGAAACTTTTGAAATTACTACTACTATAGAAGTACGGCCTTATTCATAAAAACTTATAAAAGGTTTATAAACCATTATTAAGCAATTTTCGAGAAAACAATATTCATAAACGATTCACATCTTCAATCAGTTAAAGTAGGGTTGTCTCTACTTTAAGCTTGCTATAACTTGACGTTTGTACAATTTATTGTATATTTATGAATTTGAGATCTTTATTTTGAGTTTTTCGGTATTTTTCCTATTGGAAAGAGTTGTTGCATGTATTCATTGTGTAGGAAATTTTCTTCTTAATCATTGCGCATATAGAAAAGTATATAAATTGACACTTTTCATTCATGAATTCCATTTTGAAAAATATTTCTTCAAAATTCTACAAAAATAATTTCTAAATAATGAAATAATATTCGTGATGTATAAACAATCAAAACAAGGAAACAATGTAATCGGTATCCGATTATTATTTCAAATGAGAAAAAGAAAATAAATTTTTTTAATATAATTTTTACTTTAACGTCTTTTTTATCATCATGAGAATCGTAGTCAATGAAACATTGAGCTACAATAATGTTCATAGTTATTATAAGTGGAAATACATGTTTGGTATCCGATTACAAAGCTTTTGTATCCGATTATAAAGCTTTTTTTATACATCATTAACGAGCAATAACAGTCGTTGTTGGCACCGGAACACATTTGGCTAAAGGACTGATAACAAACGTTTATGAATACAATTTCTTATTAAAGGTTTTTTAGAGCTAAAGAATACTTTAGCTAGAGAAGGCTTCATATCCACTTTAGAAATTTATTATGAATATGGCCGGTAGTGTATAATACACTTTTAGCCCTCTTTGCTATGGAAATGTAGTAGCAAAAGGTGGTTAAAGAGAACGACCGCCATGAAACCTGAAGCCACATGTGACCAATACTGCATGACACATTTGTTCAATATTTTCGACTGTCTACTTAACTGGGGTACGTGTCGGGTCTTTAAGCTCAATAAAATTTATGTATATAAATATATAAAAAGTAAAAATGTATTTACTTTTCTCTGTATTGCGTTTTCATTTTTTGTTTGTTAAATTCAAATATCAGCTGTGAATTGTCAATAATTAACATTTTACCACATGGTGAACATTTCTTTGTTAAGAAATTCCCAGAATACCCGTAACAAGAATTGGTTACAAAATTGTAACACATTTAATGCTGGGGCCACACTGGCGTTTTGTTAGCGCGCGTTTTCAAAAGCTCGAACGCCATAAAAAGGTCAACGTCGAATACGTTTCTGGGGTGCCACACTGGCGTTTTGTTAACGCGCGTTTTGTAATACCAACAACGTTACTAATAAAATAAACACACACACGATGAAAGAGTGAGAGCTTTTGAAAACGCGCGCGTTCTACAAACTCAACGCCGGGTTTTTCTACGTCGCGCGTTTCAGTTCAAAATGCGCGATAAAAAATCGCAAGTGTGTTGATTATGTATACTTCTACGAAAGCTTTTGAAATCGCACGTCAACAAAACGTCAGTGTGGCCCCAGCCTAAGGTGTCAAATTTTTTAACCAAAATTTTTAGAATAGGGCGATAAGACATATTCTTGTATTAAGTACAGGACATTTATGTTAGACATGTGTTGCTTATAGTAAATATATAGTTATACATAGAATAATGGAAAGTAACAAGTGATTTCAAATAGTAACATGTAATTTTAAAAAATAATATTATATACATTTTGTTCAGCTAATTCATAATTCTTTTTTTATATTTACGAATTTTAATATAAGCTTGCTTGTGGCGAGGGTTGATTTGCTAACTATTAGTCGGCAATTCGCTAAAGCGATTCATTTACTAATCGTAAAACCAAAAAAATGCGAGAAAATTCTAAAAAACATTTGAAAATTATAACATTGTCGAACCGCTGGTGAACATTCGTTAACGTATCGTAAAATTGATTGTTTTACCAATCGATTAAGCGATAAAAAGTTTATTATTTCACTTTTTTCATTTAAATAAAAATTTGGTAATTTTTGGCATGAAGGGCAAAAGTTTTTTAAAATTAAATTTGGGAATCAATAATATGCAATACAGTTCTTCTATAACCTTAATTTTAAAAACTTTAACTACGTGTGACAACAAGTTTGAATATATACATATAACAAAAGAATCTAAAACGTGACAAATATTCCCCTATACGGTACTTACTAACTTCAAATCGATATTAAATTGTTATGGTATGTAACTTGACAAAACGAATGATACAGATTTTTTTTTTTTGTTGGGGCTACCTTCACGTATATTACTCAGAACCAAGTCCTAAATTAATGAGCTAAAAAAATTGTACTGTGAAAGAGTAACATTGGAAAACTTTGTCTTGACTTTCATGGTGGCTATTCGTTTACATACCGGGTTGAACTGTGAGACTAGATGTCGCAATTTCTTGCCAACCACAAATCCACATCCAAACCTGTGCCTGTTCGCATAACCACTTTAGTAGATTTTGATGTAGAGCGGTTATGTCAGCCTTGTATTTTTCGAGGACTTCCGCCTATTGGATATAGGCAGCTGGTCTATACAGTGTTCTGGCATTCCAGGTGCATATCCACAAATCATGGTCCATAATTCCATTGGGGTGGTCGTCAACATTATGGGGGATCCGTTTTATTCGTGTATTACTTCTTTCCATTGCAATAGTTCAAAATTCGGTGGAGGGTTGCAAGCCCAGCGCACCACGTCGCAGTTTTCTCCTGCCAGGATTTTATTACAGCCGCTCATTCTGGGTCAAACGCAGACCAGGATACCGCACACTCCCAGCCAACGTGCCTGGGGCTCTGTGAGTTGACTTGAAGTGTAACTGATAAGGATCACCCTGGATTAGCCAAATTAAACCGATCAGAAGCTTTACCTTTCGTCACACGTCCGACGCCCTAATAATATAAAAATGCCGTACAAAAAGCTGATATGCCCATGTGCCTTTGTTAAGTTTTAAAACTTTTAATAATCTTCCTGTAAAATTATGAAAATTGGACATATCAACTTTTACCATAATGGTAAAGAAAACCAGTAAGAAAGTTTCAGTCGGGCAACCCGACTTACATATACCCTCACCCTCTAATATACATAAAATTTTCTATATTCTCCAAAACTTTATCCTGTTATAGCTTAACAAAATACAGAATTTGGGCACAATCGTGTCTAGTGTATTGATGTTATTACTCCATCTCTTAAGTGGGCGGAGTGGTACACTTGTATGGAAAATACCAGAAGGTCGTGTCTAGACTTCCGGATTTTTTCTCAAAATCTTTATCCTGCTTGAGCTTTACTAAATACAGCATTTGGGCGGAAAGGTACATTTGTATGGGAGGTACCAGAAGCGGCGGGGTTAGACTTCCAATTTTTTTCTCCAAAACTTTATCTTGTTATAGCTTAACTAAATACAGAATTTGGGTACGATCCCGTTGGGTTTATAGGTATTATTTTTTCGATTTCTAAAGAGGGCCAAATGATGAATTTGTATGGGAGGTTTCAGAAGGGGCGGGACCATGTAGTCCATTTGTAATACCGTAAGTAGTTCTTGGGGAAATATTTACTCGTGCCAAATTTCAAAATATTTGGTTGCGTCTTTCGGAAGATATCCTGCTTACCAGCCGAACATGCAGACGGGCCTGGCTCAAGCGACCGAAAAAGTAATGAATCGAATTTGGTTCAAAGAAACCTAGGGTCTACAGTGACTCCTTCTATGTGTTACACTTTTGGGTCACCCCGTAGGGTAGGGTGTTCCTTATGTAGGATTTTTGGGAACTTCGTTAAGAAAAAGATAGTAATGAATTTGGACATCGATCTCCGCCTTCCATTAGTTATTTACAAAATTACGATTATGTTGTGCGAAATTTCGCATCGATAGTTAGACGTTAGAGTGTGCCGCAAAGAGGTCAAAGTTCGACTTTTGTGTTGAAATCACTTTATCGCCGCTGAATAATTTCCTGTTTTGGATAGATTAACTAGTAATATACCGTTGAATAGGTGAAGTGACGACATATAAAAGCATAAGTTTCAGCTTACCATATCTATTATAGATATCGAGATATTTGATGCAAAAGTGGGTATATTTTTGAAGAAAAAATTAACAAAAATTTTTTAAACTGCTTTACGAAGTATGTTATAGCAGACCACCATATATTTCCACAATTTAGCATATATCAAGCCAAAGTCTACAAAAAATTATATGTGCATATTTTCAATATCTCTATCAGTTTCCGAGATATCAGGCGCTAAAAACCGTTTTTTTGATATTAAATATAGTAAATACTAATAAGTCTAGATTTTGAACTGTAGTTCCATCCGAATTCTCATTGTGTCTACTTTCTAATGATACCAAAACCATTATCATCCAATGCTCCATTGAGGATATATACAACTTGTAACATAGATATATCACAAAATATGTATTTTTCATCAATTTATTCTATGAAATTTTAATGTCAACAGTGGTTTTGTGATGAAAAAGCTATAACAATATTCGTTGATGTAAGAAATTTAGTTTTTATATGTAGTATTTAATTCCCCAGACCTACTATATACTTCTAAAAATATAAAATTCAACATATTGGAACCGAGTTTCTAATACCCGGTTCAGAAAATCGGTTTTTTTAAAATACGCGTTTAATGTCTATAACACAACTAAGATCGCCACAGGAATCTTATGGATTACATAAGTTGAAATATTTACATAACAATAATTGAACAAATAACACAGTGCAACACATAAATTGGTGCCGCCTTCGTACCCAGCTATTTTTGAAGTATATACCGAGACTAAAAAATCCCCAAAGGATTTGGCCCCATTACATCGAAACATTTTTTTATGGATACTCCAATATTTTCACCCCAATACGATTTTTTGACCATTTTTAGGGAGTCCATATTTCATAAACTGTTAGGAATTTTTTCTTTTCGTCTTCGGCAAAGTTGTAGATCTAAACCAGAGAAAAAAAAGTCTCAAATAGACCGAAAAATTACCCTTTGAAAAATTACCCTTTTTCCCATATTTTTGCAATTTTCATGCACTGGATGCAATTTTTTTGGGTCGGTCTATTTGACACTTTTTTTGCTCTGGTTTAGATCTACAACTTTGTTGAAGACAAAAAGAAAAATTTTCGAACGGTTATTGAAATATGGACTCCGTAAAAATGATAAAAAAATCGTGTTGGGGTGAAAATATTGGAGTATCCATAAAAAAAAATGTTTCGATGTAATGGTGCCAAATCCTTTGGGAATTTTTTTAGTCTCGGTATATACTTCAAAAATATCTGGGTACGAAGACGGCACCAGACGATGACCTTAGAAATGTTGCACTGTGTAATTATCAATCTTAGAAACATTTTGGGTAAACAAACCACTGTTGACATCAAAATTTCATTCAAAATACAAAATAAAAACAATATTTAACGGTGTTGGTGTCTAAAATGTTGAATATCTCCTGATAGAAGCATATGAGTTAAATGATCTTGGTGTCATTAGAAAGAAGACACAATGTGCATTCGGATGGCACCAGAGATCAAAGTTTAGATGCATTGATCTATGCAATTTTTAAAGTAAAAAAAAACGGTTTTTAGCGCCTGATATCTCGGAAACTGATAGAGATATTGAAAATATGGTAAGTTCAAAAATATGCTTTTATAGGTCGTCACTTCACCTATTTAACGGCATATTACTAGTTCATCTATCTAAAACAGAAAATTATTCAGCTGCGTTTAACTGATTTCAACACAAAAATCGAACTTTAACCTCTTTCCATATAAGGAACACCCTACTGTAGGGTGAGGATAAGAAAATTGTAAACTTCATTAAAAATTTCTGATTTCTAATGAGGAAACTTTTATCTATTATTTTTCTATAATGGTGATCTTAAGTCATATAATAGTGTTTTCGGGCAGCCTTTTGTATATTCAAACAGTTAGTTTAATATTTCAGATTGCCGTTTGAATCCCTCTGAGCTCTTTTTGTATGCGACCAAACTATATATAGCTTATATGCATCAGTAGAACTTGAATAAAAACATAAAGAATATGCAATAATGAACTCATTATTGGCTCAGAACCTTTTAAAGCATGAATGAATGTAAATATTGTCGATGTCAACTCCATTCCCTTTTGAAGTTGGGACAGTCTTTGCCACAAGATGAACGAGTGGCTGTTGCTTGAGAACAACCACCGTTGCAAAAGAAGTTGACGTCGTGTTTGTCTGGAAACCAAATACCAGTTGCAAGTTTTAAAGGCAATTAACTTTTAATCATGGAAATGAGCGTAATCAAAATATAAATTTCTGTTTTGTCTGTTTCTTAGGCGTTGCTCAGAGTGTGTGTGCTGTGGCAACTAGCGACATGCGACATAATATGCAACATCATAATTTAGCATCCGTTGGACGGTTAGTTGTAGTTGGTATTGTCGTTTCTCGCATTTCCGTTCGCCTTCGTCTGCCATTTGGCGAATCTTACTGAATCCATAAAGTTGTTCCTGCTTCAAGCACAACGACAGTAAGACAAGTTGTGGTGAATGTCGTAAATTCATTTTTGATGTGGTTTCAAGTCAGAAAGAGAATAGGAGGAGCGAAAGCAAAGCAAAGCGACTGCAGTTACAATTACTTAGAAAGGGTACACAATTTTTGGTCTGTTATATAAAACAAAGTCGTGTTGGTTACACTGTTTTTAACTCAAGAACGGCTGGACCGATTTTAATGATATTTTGTGGGTGATAATGATTGGTTTTAGCATGAAACACAAGATATTTTAGAGCATGATAGATGCCTCTGGTGTCGCTTTTTTCGAAAATTCTTTTTTAAGCACGAATTTGTTTTAAATTCACACAGATGTAATACTGTAAATAAGTAGAAAGTTCGAGGCAAAATTTTGATCCTATAGGTGGCGTTTGAGGGGAGATATTTGCTAATATCTATCTATACTATTTATAAAATTGGTTATACGAATAAGTTTGTAACGAGTAATGTCTATAAATAATGAATCAATTTTGATAATTGTAAGTACATTCATTCAAATTCTGCTTAAGATGTACGCTTATTAAATGCGTATATTTAGCATAACTCATTCATTTTTCAACCGATTCTTATAACCTTACCTATTTTTGAAAGCTACTTTAAAATAGCATAATACAAAAATAAAAAATATACATTACGCTGCTTCATGATCAACTGAGAGCGTTGAGAAAATGAGAATTCGCAAATCTTTTTCGAGGTTGTTTTGCTTAAACAGCCGCCGTTGTATATTTTTTAACCGATTTTCAAAATTCTTTTTTTTAACAAAAGGTAAAAGTCATAGCTTTACAACAGATGTAAGCTTTTGAAGATCGGTTTACAAAGAGAAGACTTATGTATTTTGGAACTTGTAATTTTAGAAATATCGGCATTGCACTTAATTTGCTATAAAAACATTACTTAACGAAGTGACCGAGAAAAACTAAAAGAATCACTTTACTCTATGGACTCCAGTCTAACAGAAATGCTACATTAGAACCCCTGTATATTTTTTTCCTTCACATTTGTATCACTGTGTAATACATAGGCAATTTTTTTTAGAAATCGGTTTATTTCAATGCCTCAAGACTTAATAATTGATAACGTTATTTACTAGTCAGTTTACCTGACTAAAATTTCTGTACCAGCACAGCCATGCAAAAACACCATATTAAATTGTCGATCAAAGGGGAAATAATGGCATACCAATAAAAAAATTCGACTAAAAGTAATGAAAAAGCGTAATGAAGTTGATGAAATAAGAATGGGCGCCGGCCAAAAAAAGAGAATGACTTTGTAAGTAACTAACAAACAACGGCGTATGCGCATTCGTCTAAGAGACTACTAACTTTTTCACACCTTCTGTGGTAATAAAGCCATATGGCTTTATTGCACGACACCACTTATTTTCACATAACATCTCATGAATTAGACAGGCGAGAGCTTCTCACGTTATTGTGAATTAACACGCTTTTTCTGCTCACACAACGGCACCTACGCTTTAACGACGAATCCGAATTTCAACTCTTGTTTTTTTTGTGGGACTTAAGTTGACGAATCCATGAAGCTTGAAGATTAAATTTGTTTCTTTAAAAAATAACTTTTTTTTTTTAAATATTACACGTTGTTTGACTTATGAAATGTATTGCTAACTTTGGACGATATATCTTAACAACCATTTCTCGAGCCCTTTTTTTAATTGATTGGAGTCATATTTCGCATTTGATTTGGGTAACTTTTTGAACTTTATTTTGGGCGATTTTTATACCCTTCACCAGGCGCATGAACGGAGTGAAGGGTATATTAATTTTGTTCTTTCATTTGTGACGCCCGTAAAGAAAAGTGGGAGGTATAATAAAAAAAATATATAAATGATCAGCATCGAATCTGAGTCGATTTTAAGATGACAGTCTGTCCGTCTGTACGCGCGATTACACCATAATTTAAGCGATATCGAGCTTGAAATGCAAACTTCTATCCTCAAAGCGGAGATTGTGTTCTAAGTTGAGCCCGATCGCCCAAAAACTACTGCCACCACCTATACAAACTCTCCCTTTTTGGGGTCTGTTCCTACGATTACAGTTGTAGTTTTAAAGATATCAAGTTGAGTTGTAAGATGAAAAAGATATATCAAAAACTCCTATCTCCTATACAAATTGCCTCTTTTAGGGAGTCTGTTCTCGCGATTACTAGCTATCGAGCTAAAATAACTACCTTCACCTCCCATACAAACACCCCCTTTTTGGGGGTGTCCGTCTGACTATGCAGTAGTTTAAGCTTTATTTCGTCAAACCGAACTTAACGAAGATGAAAAAAATCAGACAAAAACTACTCCCACTTCCCATACAAACTCCCTTTTTTGGAGATGTCCGTCTGTCTGTCCCCCAGCAGTAGTTTAAGAGCTATCGAGCTGAAATATTCTCAGCTCATTTAAATAATAAATATATATAGGATCGACGGGAATATATATATATCTAAATAGCTCAGGTTTAGTATTTGACATAATAGTAAAAAAAATGGATGTGGCAGGCTTAAAAGAAATGTCCATCTCTCACCATATCCCCTTTTTTGTGGTGCAAAGTTAAATAAAATATAGTTGTAGTGCAAATAACAAATTGTATTACCTTTTTTTTACAAAAGTGAAGGGTATCTGAGCTTCGGCATAGCCGAAGATAATAACCTTACTAGTTCGTTTTAGTTTTAAATATCAGTTATTAACAGCAAGAAACAATTTTGTATATGCCAAATTCTTATCAATCCCAATACAAATACCCTTTTGTGGCCATTATAAGAGATGCAGCCGTTGGCCTCATTTAACTCCTAATTATACCAGAAAAATATTGAAAAAAATAAACGACAACATATTTGCAGAAAATAAAAACCCCCGTTGCCAACTATAAAGTCCGGCCCAAAGAGTTCTATTCGTAGTAAGTTGTCCGAATATTACTGAAGAAGCAGCAATTGGTGTGTTTTCTTAGTTTTAACATTCTCATTGTGCGCTGCCACACGCTGCTATTCTTAGAGCACTGTATGTGGTAACAGCCAAACGGATATTCAGGAAGTAAAAATAAAATTCATGTTAGAAAAGCAAAAATCTTTATTAAGTAACTACAAGGAAATATTTTTAAATTCCTAAAATCATCACTACACAAGAATAGTTATAGAATTAATTTTGAACAAAAATGCAAGTCATTGGTCACTGTCATTAAAAATGCATACCGCGGTAAGGTTCTTCATAAACCTTAAACTCTGTATGGATTCTATATACTTTATTGACAACGTGTTAGTACTTATTTAAGGTTACGAAGGGGGTAGTTTTATATATTTAGGAATACCCTGTCAATAATCGATTTTCTATCACTAAGATATGAAACAACAAATTTAATTAAAAATGTTAGTCTAAAATGTTGTGCTTGATTCTTAATTGGCCATTAATTAAATTACTAGCCAATTTTGTTTATTGTTTCAATACAATAAACGAATTGATATCCCTTTTTTATTAAAATCAATAAAAGCAATTAGTCCGCCCTCACCATAATCTGCATTAAGTCAACGATCATCATAAATACTGTTTCACTAAGTGCAATACACTGAATCTGAAGTAAATTTTTTTCCAGCACATTAATAATTATAATAATTATAATAAAAAAACGCCCAAATTTGATAGGGTTTTTGAGGTTCTGTTAAAAAACCTGACATGAGTGATGTAAACAGACTTAGATTTGGTTTTAGCGACCCCAAAATCTTAAAGATGCCATGGTCTGACCTCGATCTCAGAATATAAATTTAAATTAAATTAAATTTACCATAAAAATGTTTATACCACCACTAGAGTGATCAAATACCTCCTTTTTCAAAAACCAGGTTTCCGAGTTATTCGAAAAATTGATTTTTTAGAAAACTCGGATTTCGAATACAGCATTTGAAAGAAAACCGGGTTTTTTCGGTTTTTCCTAAAAAGTTAAAAATAAAAATAAAAAAAATAATTTGGCATTTATTTACAAAAAATAAGAAATGTGTTTTTTTTGTGTTTTTACTTTTTAATAATATTTTGGAATCTCTCATTTTTTTTTTAAAGTAGTATTTTTGGAATATTTTTAATTATGTTTTTTAAACAGTATTTAAGAAATAGTATGCAATTTATGTGTTAAATTTTGAGTCTATTCTTCTGTTTAGTTTTTAAAGCTTGATACAGAAAACACGCACTCACTAATTGTGAAAGTTGTATTTATTGACAAAAGCGCTTTTAGAAGGATGTTGAGCTGTTCTGTCCTTTTATTAAAACTATCGAAATAGTTAAAATCATCATATAGTCTTATGACATTGCAATTGGTTTTCACTGGTGGATTTTGGATGTTATTTATTGTCCTGTTTAAATCGTTGCAAAGACTGCCATTAGGGGATTCCTCCATCTCACTATCTGAACTGTTACTAATCTCTGCCGTTGTTGGGGAAATTGCAGGATAAAGTCTTTTAAAAAGTTCGTTCGCATATTCTATTGTTTCCGTCTTTTTAGAATACTTTACACAGGATGAGCTTGTAGGATATTTTCCGAAGCTAAGATGTATAATTAGGCTATTCAATGTTTGTATTCTTCTTTCCTTAAATCATGGTATAACTTTGTGTCGCAGCTGCCGAGAATATACCGAGTCTATATTTTTGAGCTGTTTCAGTATAAACGCATATACTCCTTTAGAGTCGCTGAATCATTTGATAATCTTTTAATTGCGAGGGCTAAAGGCTGAAGCGCTGAGCTTAAATCTCTCAAAATTGTTATTTCTTGTAAGCGCATGGTTGACACATGGGTTAGTTCTTAGAAACTGCTTAACCATTGCAGATAAGGAGCTCCACCGGCGTTTCACATCGACAATGAGCCTTAGTTCTTTATTGTGCTCCTGGAAAAAATAGCTCTGACATTTTCTTTGTTTTTCGCTCAACTTGTTAAATGCATTAACATGCTTCCACAATTTTTCGATAATTAAGGACACGTTTTTAATGAGCTCGTATGAATTTTCGACTTCCACTATTTCACCGCATCATCATCATCACTATCATCGTCGGCGAGATTCACTTCGACTTGTAGATCCACTTAAATAACGTGTAAAAAGATTTTTCTAAATTAATTTAAAATTAAATTTTAAACTTTTACAAAGCTAAAAGCAATCTCGTCTATGAAACGTAAAAAGTTTTTTCTAAATTAATTTAAAATTAAATTTTAATATTTTGACAAAGCTTCTAAAAACATTCTCGGTTACCAAATGTAAAAAGTTTATTCTAAATTAATTTCAAATTCAATTTTAAAATTTTTACTTTTTCAATAACTCCTTTAAGAGTTGTAACAAAGCAATTTTAAAAAAACCGAGTACCCGAAGGAAAAAACTCGGTTAAACCGGTTATTCCAAAATGACACTTTTGCAAAAACCGGTATACGGTTTAAAATAAAAAACCGATTTACGGTTTTTCGGTTTCGGTTTTGAACACCCTAACCACCACCTTTAGGGATGAGGGTATATATCATTTGATACGAAAAAAAGTGTAACACATTAAAGGAGACGAGTTAGACCCCAAGTATCTTAAGACCAAATTCGTTTCAGGACTTTTTAGGATGATTGAGCTTTGTCTGTCTGTCTGGTTTGCTGGCTGGATGTGACCAGCCGGATAACTCGAGTAAACACATAAAAACACATTCATTACACTGTGAGACAAATGGTAGGGGTCAGTGATCGGGAAGAGTTCAAACTACCGGGGAAAGTTATGAAACGGGAAATGTTATATCGGTAAAAAAGAAGTTATACGTGTCCAGGCGTTTCGCTGGGTCACGTCTACGAATCGAGATATATCGATTTGAAGTTATTAACTATCATATAGGGGAAATTGTCACCTTTGGTGGTCTTTTTTTGACATAACTCGAGAACCACTAGTCCGATTTTCATGATCTATGTCTCATTTTGTTTAAAGGTTATGTGACTTTGCGTGAAAATAATACGACTTGCCTTTTTTTCCTTTTTGGATTTTTTATGAATGAAATTATGGAATTAATATTTTAGGCAAAAAAATATTTTTTTTCTTTATACATTTATTTTTACCAAATCGATAAATCTCGATCCCTAGACGTGACCAGCGAAACGCCGGGCCACGTATAACTTGTTTTTGACCGATATAACATTTCCCGTTGGTTTCATCCCATCCCGATTTTGACTGTCGCATAGTGTTAGTTACACATATAGATCCACAATACAAACAAGAGCAAAGGGGCATTTGTTGCCAAAAACAATTTTATGCAATTTTGTCCGATGGACAAAGCGCATTAATTATATTTCTTTCATAACTTTCAAACGAACGATCGTAGGATATTTGAATTTGGTCAGTTTATTTATCTTGCAAAAGTAGACAAACCCTAAGAAAACCGAAATCTTTGCCATACCCCTTCTGATACCTCCCATATAAATGACCTAATTGACCCTCATAGTTTTACATACATATCTTTTTTGAAAGTAAGCAGAATTCACTCAAATTTTGAGTACGATGTTTGCTTATGAAAATGGGACTCAGGAATGAATATGGACTATATCGGTTTACGCCTTCTGGTAACTCCCATTCAAAATGAACTATTCTTGGAGAATTTATATTTCTCCCATAACTTTCAAACGGACTCTTGGGGGGGGTAATGGAAATTGGTCGATTAAATAATATTGTTATAAGAGGCAAAACCCCAGAAAACCTAACTATTTGACACACCCCTTCTGGTACCTCCCATACAAATGACCGAATTCACCCCCATAGTCTTACGTACATATATTTTTTGTAAGTACACTGAATTCAGTCAAATTATGCGTAAGTTGTACGTAATGTAATATGGACTATATCGGATCACCCCTTCTGGTACCTCCCATACAAAATGACCTATTTTTGGAAAGTAAATATTTTTCCCTTAACTTCCAAACCGACACCTGCCGATTAATTAAATTTGGTCAGTTAATTTATATGTGTAATAGAAGGCAAAACCTCAGCAACCCTAACTATTTCACATAACCCTTCTGGTACCTACCATATAAATAACCGATATTTTCCGTTTTACATACATATCATATTACTTATTTTAATTAAAAATCTATTTATTGCAATAACTAAAGTGGTTTTTTTCTCCGAAACCGAATGCCGGTTTCTTCAAAAAATGCCAATTTCGAATACACGGTTTAACCGGTTTTTTGATGTGGGTTAACCGGTTTTCAATAAAGCAGAATTTCGCAGACTATTTCTAGGTCAATTATAGGTAAATCGGCAAAGAAAGGTTGTTTATGCTTATCCGATATTCTTCAGGCGAATCTCAAAGGATGCTTTCATTAAAATTTCCTTATGCAATATGAAAATTTGTTTTGAAAATGCTGTTAGATGACTGTTTCCTCTCAGCATTAATTGGGTGGGATGACGTCCGTTTCCATATAATAAACTTTCCATTGTCCCTATCTCCTTAACTAAGCATCCAATCGCGAAAAAGGACTATGTCACTAAGATATAGTTGGGAACTCATCTTTTAATGGCTAGGAAGCCGTCCATATTTAAATGAACAAGTTTAAATGCAGTTATCTCCTAAACTAAGTGTCCGATCGCAAGAAGGTGCTTAATTTATGGTCACCGTACAATAGTTTGAGAATCAACAAGATATAGTTGGGATCTAATTTTAAAATAGATTGGGATCTCACCTCGAAATGAGTGCGAAGCCGTCGCTATTCATATGAAAAACTTTGTGCCTTTAGATCCTATCAGATCCTGAGGTTCCTATAAGGAGGTTAATTTGTGGTCAAATTGATACCTTAATTCTAAACCATGCTAATTGTAAAATGTAAGGAAACGTATTTAAAGTATAAATTCCACTTATACAGCCATGTTCTGGAAAACAATTCGGTTTGAAAACAGAGCAAAATAGGTAGAAATGTATTAAAAAAAAATTACCTTTTCACCAATTTTGCTATTTTAAACCGAATTGTTTTCAAGATCATGGCCGATATACTAAGTTAAAATTTCCTGATAACATCTGTATGGATGAACAGGTTATAAATTGAATGGATTAATGTATCGATATACATATCTTTTCATATTTAATTACATATTTGGTTTAATTTTACAATTTCCGAAAAACGGAACGAAACCTGTTAACCCGGTTTTTTAGTAAATCATGTATTCGAAAACCGAATTGTTGGAAAACGGTATTTTTCGAATAAACCGGAAACCGGGTTTCTGAAAAATTCAAGCATTTGAACACTTTAGCAATAACTCAAGACCTTAACAATATCTTATATTGGGTGCTGGTATTTATCAGTCAGTCAGTGAAATTTCTGTACTGGTTTTTACCCAACTTATGACATTATTCTACTTTCGAGTTTTTGAAATTAACGAATTTTAAAATGAAATTTCTTATTTAATATTAATTCGTGTGGAGCGTAAATGGTTGGGAATAGGATTTTCGGTCGTATGGTCAGACGGTTAGCAAAACTGTCAACAAAACTAAAAAGATCAATTTAATATCTCAGGACATCAAAAGCAGGACATCCGAAAGGTTCATTTACGGTGCCAAATGAGAATCAAGGAAAAAGGCTTTATTTAAATCGTACAAAAATCTTAAAAGAAATCATCATTTCTAAAGAGATAGGTAAATTTCGCGGTTTCGTAGGTCTCACCTATAACTACAACATATTAGAAGTAAAACGTATTTAACATATTCAGGAATTGCTTTTAAAAATTATTAGAGCGGTCGTGGCATATTGGTTAGAACACGCGACTACCATGCGGGAGATCCTGGGTTCGTTTGCGGCAAAAATTCAGATTTATTGTTATAGCAACAAAACGAGGTACCGATCATAGTAATCGATTGATTCTTTGCGAATTTATAAACAATAAAGTGAATTCGCTCATTTTCAAAAAAATTTTGTTTCTAATGGTTAATTTTTAATTTTCCAATTATTTTGTATAGGAGGTACTAGAAGGAGTAGGCCGATTATATTCCAAATTCATTTCAGAAATTTGATTTCATAAACGTTCATCTTAAGCAAAATATAACTGAATTCAATGAATTTACAAAAAAGATATGTATGTAAAACTATGAGGGTCAATCGGGTCATTTGTCTGTTATTACAAAATAATTGAACTGACCGAATTTAAACGTCCTCCAGCTTTCCGTTTGGAAGTTATGGGAGAAATATTATTTTTACCAAAAATGTCATTTTGTATGGATGGTACCAGAAGTGGTGGGGCTATTCAGTCCATTTACAATCCCATTAACTCATTTTTTTTTAAAAAAATAATACTGGTAAATTTTCATCAAGATCTGTTAAGGTTTACTCGAATTATCCTGCCCACCAGCCATACACCCAGCCAACGATCCAGCCGGCAAGACAGACGTACATGGCTCATTCATCTTAAAAAGTCTTGAAATATATTTGGTCTAAATAAACTTAGGGTGCAACACGTCCTTTAATGCGGTACACTGTTTCTCCTGTTCTACATTTTCATTATACCATTTTCTTGTAAATATTGCATACCTTCAATTAATTGTAAATAAAAACGTAAAGCGTACAACACTACAAAAAAATTTAATTTAATACTTTTAGCAATTTTCGAATTTCTCCAAATTTTTTTTGCCAAGTTTTTGTTTTTTTGCCTATGATTTAAAGATAATGTAAACCAACATTTTTATAATTTTACTTTAACAAAATCGGACAAGTTATTTTTGAGTAATGACGACATAAATGGAGAAATGTGTCAAAATATTGACAATTTTACTTAAAAATTATTTAAACAAAAAAATGATCCATAGAATTTAAAATGTTTACCATTTTTGTACGTAGGTAGCCATGATACATTAAATAGAATAAATATAGTGGTTATTCAAGCGTTTTTTTAGCTAGGTGCGGAAGAATAGGTAAACTGATGAAACGATTCAAATAGGATTATGGAATTTAGTGTGGGTTTTCCCCACTCGAAATTGTTTAATTGCATACGTAGACTTCGGCTAATTAATTATTTTCGAATAACTACATTGCATTATAGGTCAAATGATCAATTTTACGGTGCGAAATGAATTGAATCGAAAATATCGCATTAATAGAATCCAAAAGCACAGGAAACGCTATAGAATATATAAATCTAACATATCAAAAAAGGAATTTAACCCATTAACGACCATTAACCCTTCTGCGGTCTGAAATTAAATAAAAAAAATTAGTTTAAAAAATTACTTTTATTCATCATAAATCGTAGATTCTCCGAAGGAACCAACTGGTAGAATTGTATATTCGATAATGTCCCTTGAATGCATCAGAACCATAGTTTTTGGGAAATGTTAGCTATTTCAAAACAATATGTTTGTAATATATTTGACTTTAGTGTTCCTCATCGAAATTTTAGCAATACAAATTTTTTTCAACACGAACTTTACAATCGCGTCATACTTCTCTTCTTTAGAGTTTTCCTTCTGCTAAACTTAAAACAAAAATCCTTTTCTCCGATAGCGTGGTAGCCTAAAAAAACGCCATTTTCCACAACGCCCACTTTGTGAAATAAAAAGAAATTAACTCTTAAGGCTTTAATTTATTCATTTCTTTTACTCTCACATTGCCAAATTTTGTCGAAGCTTTAAAAGTCTGCTTACTTTCAAGAAACGAAACATTTTTTAGGTTATGTTATAAAGCAAGATTTTCTTCATGCAAAACACAAAGATTATTCCGTTTCTTGGATGAAAAAATTAATACTTAATTATTTTACTGTTTTCCATTGTTCCAGCTCAGATCAAATTTGGTTCAGGATTTTGTTATATCATTTAGCAATACCATGTGAGTTTTAATATTTTCTCAAATCGTTGTTGAGGATTAAAAATGAGAGAGAACTCTACTGATACTATGTGCCATACAAATTGACCAATATGGAAATAACTAAATGCCAACCGTATTATTTTAATTCGCGTAATACCAGCTAACAATTTTCTTAACACACCGTAATAATTACCAAAACCTCATTTCTGGATATAACGTTCCCCTTCTTTGCATTTAATATGACCTATTTGAGGGAAAAGTGATATAATCAATTCAATTTTTAATATGCAGTATGCCAAAAACAAATTGCTCAACGCATATTCAAGATTATTGAATGAGAATGTGTCTGGATTTAGTTTGACATTTTTTAGTTTAAGCGTAATTCATTGAGAAAGTATGTGCCATTTTCATCAAAAGTTTACCACAGCAACAAACAGCCAGTGCTTGTTAATACTGCTGCTGAATGGCAGCATCTGCTATTCTTAAAATATATTCTCAATTTACAAGTATTATGCATTTACATAAACGGACAATTAAAATTTAAGTAGATTTTTAGCAGAATAACTTAAATATCTTTCGCAGTGAACAAATTCATCACAAAAACTGGCACAACCTAATTTTTTCAGTGTTTATTTTTTGGCATAAACTCATCAGCAGTTTTTTTGTGCTCGTTGCTGAAAATTGCAAATAAATGTGATGTGATGAACAGAGATGTGAAATTAATTTTTAATTACACGCTCCAATGCATTTAATCGCCGTAGACCAAATATAGCTACGTAATTGCATCAATTTTTGCAGACAGAACATGACTTAATACTGCCACTGATATGGATATGGTTTGGGGTGACCATAGGGCAACAGTATTTAAAGTTATTGATCAGTAGAAAAGTTTATATGGATGCATTTTATGCAATGATACGCGAAGATTGAGGTAAGATTTTTACTTTGTAGAGGTATAATTTAAATTAAAATGTTATGCTTATAATAAGACGGATAAGGGAATACTCTTTGATGTGGATATAAAAGTGGAAGTATGTTCATTCATGTGAATATTTTGACATTGGCCCTCTTAGTTCCAAGCCACATACATATATACAAAGAACTGTGTCAGTAAAAGTAATAAGTCAATGCTTGAAATTTTAGCATGTCGGTATTTCTATTGAAGGCAGATCGTTTAATACGAAGTCATTGCTGGTGAGACATATTTTATTACACAGAAAACAGATCAAATCCTATTGGTGAATGTGACACTTCTTGCACGAGAATAACTATGTACGTCTCTCCGGCTGGCTGGTGGTCAGGATAACTCGGTTACATTTTATAAAAATATACTAACTTAATTTTCCTTTACACCCTATGCATGAGGTATGGGATAGCTTTTCGAGTTGTTGTGAATTAACACGCTTTCTATTTTAGATTCACAACAAACGACACCTACTTGTTTATCGACAAATGCGAACGTCACTCTTTGAGAAGCTTTTTTACTAGACATGCCGAATGACTCGACACTATACTGCGAAGTTGCTGTCGACAACATCGAGGGCGCCGTCAATGAAAGAAAACTGTAGATGACTGGAACCGGGAATCGAACCACGGATCCAGCGCATGGTAGTTCTAACCACTATGACACGGCCGGTCCCAGTATAGATTTTTCCTATATATAATTTTTATATTGTGTAGTATTAATATTTCCCAGTAAGTAATGGGAATGCAAATGGGCAGAATGTGCGCACTACTTCTAGTACCATCTATACAAAATTACCTATTTTTCGAAAACTAATATTTCTTCCATATCTTCCAAACGGACAACTGCTGGAAATTTTACTTTGGTAAGTTTATTTATCTTGCTATAGTAGACAAATCGCCAGAAAACTGAAACATTTGTCTTACCCCTTCTGGTACCTCCAATACAAACGACTGAAGTTCCCTCATTATTATACTTTAGGGCGGTTAATTTTTTTTCGCAAAATCATATACCAGTATCGGAAACTATGATGAATTCTAAGAAAATTTTACCAAGTAGCTATATGTCTAAAATCAATTCCTAGTTCGGGCTAAGATGCATTCCCATTTGGAAAAAAGATGTAACAAATTTTTTGCAGGTGTTTTTTTTTTTAAAAAATTGTTTGTTAAAAATTTTTTGCCGTTCTTAAGAATTTAGGATTTTGGCCTTTATTTTAAGATCTAGAAGGGCCATCATTAATTGCCAAATTAATTGGAACCAAATGGCCAAAAAGTTTCTTTCATTAGAGTTCCCGCACATAGGCGGTCTTCATAGAATCCAAGGAACCCCTCCAAGAGCGTCATGGTCCCGACTTAAATTTTGACCTACCATTTCTATGCTTGGTGACCACGATGAAGTGAATGGTACATTTTTGTTGTTGTTTGGGCTCCCGCCTTATATTCTGCACTTCCGTCAAAGGAAAAACTTCAAGTATTATAAAAACTTAATTTCAATATGCCAACTTTCAGAGGCCATTACTTTTGAACCATATCATAGATTCTCTTCTGCAATGCTTCATTTGTTTGTTATTTGTGTGGCTGGTTGGCTGGGGAGCAGGATAACTCGAGTAAACCTTAACTAATCTGTATGAAAATGTACCAGTATTAATATTTCCTAAAATAAAGTAATGGGACTGTAAGTGGGCAGAATAGTCCCACCCCTTCTGACACCTGCCATACAAAATTACCTATTTTTGGATAATTAATATTTACTACTATTTGTCTAAAGACTGCTAGTATTATGGCCGAAAGTCCTGTCTACAACCGTTTACGCTGCACAAGCAGGCAATAATAATACCTAATAATACCTAATTAAAAATCCGATATTTGATAACTCAAGACTTAAATAATATCCGATATTAGGTGATGGAATTTATCAGTCAGTTTACCTGACTGAAATTTCTATACTGGTTGGGACCGGCCGTGGCATGATGGTTAGACCACGCGACTACCATGCGGGAGGTTCCGTGTTCGATTTCCGCCTCCAGTCATCCACACTGCCCATACCTCATTCATGGAGTGCAAAGGGAAATTAAGTTTAAATATAGATTAAAAGATCTGGTTGAACAGTCAATCCAAACAGATGTTATAAGGAAATGCGTACCAAAACTATAACTGGAATCTATATCACTCATAAACTTTGAATGCGGTTCCTACAACTATTTATACTCTCCCCTGTGTATATATTTATACAATTTTATATTAATTCTTTTTATAAAATAATTTCGGAGATTGCGCGAATCACATTTGATTCTTTGCAAAAGTTCGAAATCTTTACACAGACTTCTTTAATTCTTTTTGGGAAACCTAAGGGTTAGAGTAATTGTAATTTCAATAGACTGAAATTTCTGCACCAGTTTTTCCTATAAACATTCACAAATCCATTACCGAAAGTTGATTAAACTGCTTGAGGAGGTTTTAAACTTTCATATACGCCAAGTTTTTTTAAAGTTAGTTTTTCAAATTACTTTTCTTACTTGATTTTAGCACGCTGATCACAAATTTGCTATTTTATTTTACGTATCGCATTCAGTTTGTATGAAATGACGATAAGATTTCCTTTAATTGCACTAAGTGTGTTTGGTTACAACTTGCAAAATTGACTATACTGAAAATTTTTTGGAAATTGTTGCGTGTGATTTGGCAAATATTTTTTGTTAGCTGGTGCTTCAATTTCATTCTCAGGTATTCGCCCCTATTCCCGTTGTCGTCGCCCCATATTGGCGCCTGTAGAACAAGTGAGGTGGCAATACAGTAGGTAACGAAAAGTAGGTACCAGATCGTCATTCTATTTGATTCTGTTGATAGATCTAATTGTTAAGAAAATAATAAAAAAAAATGTACTGTTTGCTTTGTGTTTGTCCACGTAAATCAATTTTAACTAACAATCTATTTTTTCAATATTTCTTAACTTTGATAAAAACAAAAACTATATTTTCCATTATTTCAAAATAAGTTCTTTGGTTGATCCTTTACCTTATGCAAAAATGGCGTTGGCAAAAAAGA
Organism: Muscina levida; assembly: GCA_964034835.1. Taxonomy (NCBI): domain Eukaryota; kingdom Metazoa; phylum Arthropoda; class Insecta; order Diptera; family Muscidae; genus Muscina; species Muscina levida. The sequence goes on from OZ035880.1 coordinate 87,054,046, forward strand.
TAGTCAAATATCCAATACAGGTAGGCACAATTGTTATTCGGACACGTGCTTATTATCAAGATTACAGGACGATTAGACTATATATTTGAAAACAATCTTAATCGCAGGATTAGTCTAAGACTGAAAGTTGGCGAGACAAGTAATTTATAGAAACTTCAAACATGGCTTTAAACAGCTTTACATTATTTGTGGCAAAATGAGGACCTTTTTAATATGTTAGCAGCAGCTTCCAATCCACTTATTTTATCACTGTGGCATGTAAAGTCACGAAAAGAGTTAGAAAATAATTATAGTCAGAAATAATTAGTCAGTTAGATATACATTCCTTTACGAAAAATTTAAAAATAAATTGAGTAATTTTTAAAAATCTTTTTTTTAATCATTTTTAATCATAAACGCTTTAAAACATAAAAAATCAAAAAATTTTAAAATAATTTATTTTACTTCCCACAAAAAGAATAACGATCGATTTTTTTGTGTTTGTCCAAGTAAATCGATATTAATCAACTGTCCATTTTTTCTGCATTTTATAGCAATTTATATGTTATATGCCACCGTGAATACCCATTCTTATTGTTATTGTTTCGGTCGTTATCGTTAAAAAAATTTATAAAAAATTCAAAAAAAAAAAATACAATTTTTAAATCTCTTTTTTGAATATATTTTAATCAAAAAAGCCTTTAAAAACATAAAAAACCAACATTTTTTAAAAAATATTTTATTTTACTTCCCATTAACTAGATTTTTGTACAAATTTCGACTTTGTTACTCATAAATAAGAACCTAAAAAGTGTAGAAACCTTTTCGAATAGTCATTTCATCTATAAATATAAAAGGCTTGGGTGACTGACTAACTTCCCAGCCCAAACGGCTAAAGCTAGAATCTTCAAATTTGGAATGTAGGTTTCTTTTATGACTAAGAAGGGATTTTTGCAAATTCGGCCTTCTATTGTGTAAAAAGGAGGTGCCCATACAGCTCGTATCACACAAATCACACTAGTTTACAGCCATTTTGGTCTTTGGATACCACTATTTTTTTTATCATAGAGGAAGGAATTCTGATTAAGAAAAAAAATTTAAAAAAAAATTTTATGAAGCAAATTTGTTTTAAAAAAATTTTTTCTACAATTTTTTTTTGTGTCCGAAGGTACTTTTGGATTTTGACCTATATTTTATGTTATAGACGGGCAATCAGGCCAGATGTGATACCAAATTAGTTGGAATCAAATGGCCAACAGAATTATGTCACTTAAACTCAATAAATTGCATAATTTTGCCGTACTGGCTGAATACATTTGAAAAATTGTGTTTTTTCATGAAAATTAGCGTCTCTTTTTTAGATTTAAATTCAGGAAAAATCGAAAACTCGAGATAAAATTTTTTGAACCCTTCTGCGTTTAGCGAACACCTCAACAAACAAATTAAGTATTGCAGAAGAGAATCTATGGACTGGTTAAAAAGTAATGGCTTCTGAAAGTTGGCATACAGAAATGAAGTTTTTATAAATGCTTGATATTTTGAATTTGGCGGAAGTGCAGAATATGGGACGGAAGCACAAACAACAACAAAAATATACCATTCACTTCGTCTTGGTCTCCAAACATCGAAATGGGAAGTCAAAATTAGAGCCGGGGACCATGGCGGCCTTGGGGGTCAAAAAAGGGGCTTCGTGGATTCTATGATGACCGCCTATGTGCGGGTACTCAAATTAAAGATATTTTCGAGACGAATGGTGTATTTTTTTAAAACTCTTTGGGGCCCTAGGGTGGCCAAAAAAGGGTTCCCTTCGGTCCTATGGTGCCTTCTATGTGCGGATACTCACATGAAAGATATATTTGAGACGAATCCAGTGCTTTCAATTTCAAGACTCTACGGATCTTACCGTTGTATTCGTCTAGAAAATATCTTTCATTTGGAACCCCCACACAGGCGATCATCATTGAATCCAAGAAGCACCTTTCTTGAACCCCCAATGGAGCCATGGGTTTCGGCTCCCATTTTGACTTACCATTTTGATGTTAAGGTACCAAGACGAAGTGAATGGTATATTTTTGTTGTTGTTTGGGCTCCCGCCCAATATTCTGCACTTCCGCCAAAGGCAAAAATTCAAGTATTTATAAAAACTTCATTTCTGTATGCCAACTTTCAGAGGCTATTACTTTTTAACCTGTCCATAGATGCCCTTCTGCAATAATTAATTTGTTTGTTGAGGTGATAGCCTTACGCAGATGGTTTCAAAAAAATTTTATCTCAAGTTTTCGATTTTTCCTGATTTTAAATCTAAAAAAGGAGACGCAAAGTTTCATGAAAAAAACACAATTATTCAAATGTATTCAGCCAGTACGGCAAAATTATGCAATTTATTGAGTTTAAGTGACATAATTCTGTAACATAAAATATAGGTCAAAATCCAAAAGTACCTTCGGACACAAAAAAATGTTTACAAAAATTTTTTTTTTAAAAAAACCGCTCCATAATGTTTTTTTTTAAATTTTTTTTCTTAATCAGAATTTCGTCCTCTATCATAAAAAAATAGTGGTTTCCAAAGACCAGAGAAAAAATTTTTATTTGTAAAGTAGTGTCATTATAGGTACGAAGTAGAGATTTGGTACATATGTTGGTCGTATGTTGGTCTGCGAAAAGTGGGCGGTGTCACGCCCTTTTTTAAAATATAGTAATATTTGCCAAATAAATAGACCAATTGCAATAATATTTTTTTTGTGTGATACTGTCCATGGGGCCTCTATAATAGGCTATATGAAATCAGAATTAGACATGGGGGGGCTTGGAACTGCCCATACAAATAGAAATTTCAGTCGGTCATATCTCAAAAGCCATTAAAGGTATGAAGATGAGATTTGCTACATATGTCACTAATACAAAAAGGATTACGTTTCGCTGAAAAAAGGGCGGCGTCACGCCCGTTTAAAAAAATATATTGGCCAAGTAAATGGACCGATTGCAATGAAATTTTCACTGTGGAGTACTATCCGTAGGGCCTCTATCGTAGGCTACATGAAAACATAATATGTATGACAAATGGGCGTGGCAACGCCCACACAAAACAAAATATCAATCGGTCATATTAAAGCTATGAAGATGAGAGTTCTTACATATGTAAGGTATATGGGGAATTACGTCTCGCTGGGTAGTGGGCGGTGCCACGCCCCATTTGAAAAATTCAGATGAATAGAACGATTGTAATTACAATTTCATATTCTTTATATTTAAAATTGCCTGACTAACTACTTAAAGTGAATGAAGTTTGGATTTGTTGTTCCCCTTTTCATGAAACATTAGCTAAGAATGGATTTTTGGAAATTCGTACTTTTAGGTGTAAAAATTACCAATTAGGGATAAAACTTCTACCATCACACAGACCAATCGGCTCAAGCTATAATCACGAATATTTTTATGGGCATGCTTACTATCAATGTGGATTTAAGGTTTTTTGGAAATTTGATATTGCTGGGTGAAAAAAAGTAGAAAAGGGGCTTGCTCCCTGTATAATTATAATGAAGTACGAAATTCGTACTTTTTAGGTGTAAAAAAGGCAGAAAAGCGATAAAACTGGTACTAAACGGCTACAGGTATAGTGGGAAAAATTGAAGTGAATATTTTAGTTGTGCGATAGAAATTTTTTCAAAATTCATCCTTTAGGTGTAAAAATACCGAAAAATTTTTCTTAACCAAACAGAAAATTAAAAATTTGTAAAACTTCATCGCGGTTGGTGCGTGAACTTTTTTGACCTTAGCGAAAAAATAAATATACGTTCCCTTATAGTTTTTTATGCTCTATTGGACTGTGCTATGCCAATTTTGATATTTTTAAAAATTGTTAAAAAGTTATATCCCTAATGTACATATATATGGATTTAAATCTATTTTAGGTGTTATTGTGATAAAAGTCAACTTCATTATCATTATCATCATGTCATCATCACCATCATGATCATCATTATGATCATCTTCTTCATCATCATCATCATATGTTTTTATCAACTGGGGTTCTTTCACAATAACTTTAATTAGTAAAATAAAGCAGTATGTTCGCAAGGTTTTTGCTTTTGGATATATAAGCTGATATCTCATATTATAGGAGCATTTTATAAAACTTGCTTGATCTCGCCCAGAAACTTGTTAAAACTCAATATATATATCGAAAATACAACATTTATGGAGCACTTTAAAAAAAAAAAAACATTACAAAACATGTATCTAAACAAACTATATTTAATTATTTACCCAAATACCTGAAGTTGATGGTTCCATTATAATATTTTTACTTTTAGATGACGTAATAAAAATTATAAGTAATCGAAATATATAATACATAACCTTGACCGCTCACTGACAATAAAGTATTTTACTCAAAGCCCAATACCAACACCAAAAATGTCTGTGCAATCTTTACTTTTAGTATATTTGTTTCTTGGTATCGTCTCTTATTACTTACACATTTCCAGCAAAATTATTTTTCAAGTAATAAATTTGACTTTAAATGCAGTATTCATCTGTATTTTCAACTTTTGTGTGTTATTATTACTATTTTCTACAATTTTCATTAACATTTTTATGTTCTTAGCTACAGGTTAAGCCCATCAAAGCATGCAACTGAGACCCTAGACATCTTAAGAAAATATATGTTTTGGTTATTTGCGATACTTTTGAGCCATGTCCGTCTGTCCCGCTGGGTGAATGGTGAGGAAGATAACTAGAGTAATTCCTTATCAATTCAAATAAAAATTTACCACTAAATTACAAGGCGCGGTGTTGGCTGCAAAATGGGGAAATAGCCCACCCCCTTAAGTACCTCTCATACAAAATGACCTAACTCACTGAAAACACTGTTCTCTCACTAACTTCATATTGGAGGCCTCTTCGATGTTGGTACCTTCCATACAAATTACCATAACATTTTATGAATTACAAGCTGACCCGGCAGACTTCGTCCTGCCTAAAAAAGTATTCACGTAAATGAAAATTTTTGGGAGGAATGGTTTGAGGTATGTTAAAGGATAATATTGTTTTACTGACAGAAATTTATTGTAAAGCTTTTAGTAATACATATATGGGAGAATCAAATAAATGTGTATATGTGGGTCTTTCTACACGTGGACATGCAACATAAAGCTGTGTATGCAAAAAACATGGTTAAAGACGAGAATTTGAATACATCGCCTTTCAGTTTATTTGATTGTCATCGCAAATTCTTACCGAACTGGAAACTGTAATCTTTTGAAATCAAACGGCAAACCTCGTGGGTATCATTGGAATATTTAGAAGCAATACATTGGTTCCCTTATATTTTCTGGTTACATTAATTTAAGAAGGATAATACAATAACAATGCTTCTTAAATCCTGTAATGCGCGATCAAGGGGTTCCAACGATTTTTGTTGTGTGCCTCACTAAGATATTACATGTGGGTTCCTTAGCAAATTGCAATTTATTGCGGTATTCTACAAGGTCAAAAAGGAAATAAATTCCAACACATCCATTCATAATTGTTATTTTTAAAGTGTTATACAAGCTATTCGTTGTTCTATCTTTAATAGATAAATATTTGAGAACTGTTTAAATTCGTGAATTTTCGAATTTTTTTTCGTCGTTGATCTCGGTCACATACAACATAGGTATCAAATAACGCCATATCAAGACGAATGGTGCTATAGTTTGCCTACTATTGCGTTTGTATGACAGAGTTGGGCAGCGCCACCCGTTTTTGGCCTGATCATACATATTGCTGTTTCTTCCACACCCTTTTTATAATCCCGCCCCTTCTCCTAAGAATACGTATATTGATCTTATTGAATCCACACCGAATATAACAAATTATGTCCAATGGACGGGCCACGCCTACTGATCTAGTACTTTAAATATCGAACTTTTACAAATTATTTCGTATGGTCGGAGCAATGCCTACTGATATAGTACTTTACATACCGCACTTTAACAAATTATCTCCTATGGGCAGGGCCACGCCTAATAACCTAATCCCGCCAGTTTTTGACCTGATAATATTGCATCCACACCTAATTTAATGTCACTAATTATATTTATGGGGTAGAATGGGTCGCACACACCTCAAGAACATCGGTTCAAACAAACCTAATTTAAATTACACTGTGAGACAAATGGTAGGGGTCAGTGATCGGAAAGGGTTCAAACTACCGGGGAAAGTTATATCGGTTAAAAATAAGTTATACGTGTCCCGACGTTTCGCTGGGTCACGTCTAGGAATCAAGATATATCGATTTGAAGTTAGTAACTATCATATAGGGGAAATTGTCAACTTTGGTGGTCTTTTTTTGACATAACTCGAGAACCACTAGTCCGATTATGCTCAAACAAATTAAAAAAAAAATTTAAAATTACAATTCCTTTAATCTGTTCATATAATGTTTTTCTATATAAGCAACAGTTTCCTTTTTCCATTCATCAAATGATTTTGAACTGGGTTTATTTTGTAACAGTTACAATAAAACTGTTGTACTCCGTGGCGTATGATTGAAGTGGAATATTCCTTATGATATTCATACGCCACCATATAACAATATAACAAATGAGCCTAAAACGTGAGATATTCCCCTATATGGTTACTAACTTCAAATCGATATATCTCGATTCCTAGACGTGACCCAGCGATACGCCGGGCCACGCATAACTTGTTTTTGACTGATATAACATTTCCCGTTGGTTTCATCCCATTCCGATTTTGACTGTCGCATAGTGTTATTTACATAAAAGCATCATTTGTCGGTGCCATTTGAAAATTTTTAATATAGACAAATTTAAATATTCACAATTTAAAAATATTGGATAATTTTTGTATGGAAAAAATCGAAAATCAACTCAATGAATGGACCAAATGTGTCTAATGATATGTTTAAGTAGCCTATAACCATCCTCGGAAGATTGCCTTTCTCATGAAACCGGTTAGTTACACATCGGTTAGTTAGTTTTAAAGTCAATAGCGGTCATAGGTAGAAACAAATGTTCACTTTTATATATATAGATAGTAGCCAAAAAGAATGCACTGATGTTAACAAAACTTTGCACAACTTATCATTTTTACATTAGTATAATGGTAACCAAACAAAGCATATCGGTTCAGATTTAGGTATAGCCCCCATATATGTGTATTTCACGATATGTACTCTTCTAACAGAGGCGGTGAAGTTTGATTATAAATATAAAGGATATATGAACGCTTGACATACAACAAGTTGTTGTTGTTGTAACAGCTTGGACTATTTAAAATTTACAAGTTTTAATTAAGGGGTTCTTCGCAAATGTCCAGTCCTAAAAATTGGGCTACCCCCACTGGATTGGTCCATAAATCCAATGGGCTAAGTGGAGTAGTAGTTGCTTCATCCCGATCTACAGGGGGCGGGCGGCCTCCAAAAACGATATTCATGAGGTAACTTGAAACCGCGGAATTGGTGTCGTCTCTATGAACTTGACATCCAAGTATTGAATATCGTTGGAAATGTATTTCCAAAGCATTCTCTTTGAGAGCATATTAAAAAAATGTATAGTTTTTTTTAGAAAAAAGGTTGAAAAAAATATTTTACTTTGATAGGTCGGCATTTCTAAACCGCTTGAGGTAACTTAGAAATTGTTGTTGCCAATTTAGTGATGTTTTTATAAATATTCTTTTACTTCAAACGGCCGAGTTATTAACAAAACACTGAAAAAAGTCGTTCAAAAATTGTTAATTTTAAACTTTGATACAGAATATCTTAACAAAAGATGTTAAGATGTTTTTGTTCGCCTTACATAGTAGTTTCTTAAAAGTGAAACATCTTTGTAATCCGGCTAAAAGTGCAGAAGTAATAGCCTTTGAAAGTTTCAGCGGCACCAAAGTGGACAACTTTGACATCCTGTATCGCCTCTGAATGCAAAATTCTGAAAGCCTGACTCCTCCTTTACAAATGTCTAGAACATTTCAAACCGTGATTTTTCCAATCACGGTATTCTCGTAGACGTTTTCGATAACTATCAACGACTGTTGACACAAATTTAGTATTGTGTAAGGAAATGTGACGACGACGTTGGATCGAAACGACTCTGAATCTGCCGACACAGTTATAGGTAACGACTTGAAACAATTTGGAGGAATAATTTTAGTTTTTATAAATTTTGAAAAGGTTTTGTTTAATGACCTCAAGAATAAACATCTTGAGTACCCAAAAGGGTCTGGGTTGGAAAAAAATATCTCATTGGTAAAAGGATTTCGGAGATGAACAATTCCTTCCAATTTTAAGGAAATAAATTGGAAAAAAAACTTAATTCCTTCGCATCACCTTTATGAGATAGTAAAACCAGTAAGAAAGTTTCAGTCGGGCAACCCGACTTACATATACCATCACCCTCAGCACAACAACAAATTTTCTATTATACTGCTATTATTACTCGATTTCTAAAGTGGGCGGAGTGGTATATTTGTATGGGAGGTACCAGAAGGGGCGTGTCTAGACTTCCAGATTATTTCCCCAAAACTTTATCCTGTTATAACTTAACAAAATACAGAATTTGGGCACGATCGTGTCGACTGTATTGATATTATTACTCCATCTCCAAAGTGGGCGAAGTGGTACATTTGTATGGGAGGTACCAGAAGGGGCGTGTCTAAACTTCCAGATTTCTTCTCCAAACCTTTTTCCTGCTAGAACTTTACTAAATACAAAATTTGGGCACGATCGCGTTAGGTCTTTTTATAATATTAAGCGATTTCTAAAGTGGGCTTTACTAAGTACAGAATTTGGGTACGATTCCGTTAGTTGTATTGATATTATTACTCGATTTCTAAAGTGGACGGAATGATGTATTTGTATGGGACGTACCAGAAGGGGCGGGGCCATATAGCCCATTTGCAATACCGTAAGTAGTTTTGAGGAAATATTAACTCGTGCAAAATTTCAAAACATTTGGTTGTGTCTTTCAAAAGTTATCGTGCGAACCAGCCGGACAGCCAGACAGACATGGTTCAAACGGCTTAAAAAGTCATGGATCGAATTTGGTTCAAAGAAATCCAGGGTCCAAAGTGACTTCTTTTATGTGTTAAACTTTTGGGTCATATCAAATGATATATACCCTCATCCCCATACCCTCATGATGGTATAAAAAGGACCTCAATGTTATTGGCTACTTAATTATGACTGAAACAGGTGTTGTCCTGAGGTCACTATTCATTATAGGAACTATATCTTCCAGCACGTTAATACATTCAGCCTTATTAAGGCTAAAGTACATCTCGAATCTTTAAAACAAAAAAATAAGTTTGTGAAGCCGGCTAACAGTTAACTACAAATTAGCATTTGAAGGCTTATATACATTAAGATGGCCGCAAAAGAGGTTCCTAACATAAATGAAAGTTTGGTTTGATTGACATATATTCCCAAAATATTTCGCTGATATCACTGGCCGTTCGTGAAATGGATAGTCATAAGATAACCTCTCAAAATAAGGTTATTGTTAAACAAATTGATCAGTGTTAATGTTTGTAAGGAAAACAACGTGACATTTAAAACTGACCTAACACTTAACTTAACAATAAAAAAATTCAATATATTCCAAACAAAGGCTCTTTTTTAGAGGTTTTCAAGCAATTTTTGATGCATCTTTTATAAAATCTACTATAACTTCTACGTTTAGTGTCCAATTTGTGATTTTCAGGTCTTTATGAAAAGCTGCTGACCGCCAACTTCACTTCCAGAAAGTTTTTAACCCATTGAAAGCTGCAATTATCATATAAGATGTTTGGATGTAAATCGGTTTATTAGGTGAAAACGTGAAATTAAGCATAAATTTATAAGAAAATTTTTTTAAAAATGGGTTTCCTATGATATTTGTGTTATTTTTGGCAGATTGGTACCAAGTCTTTTAACTTTGATATGAGTTTTTTCTACGTATTCACTGTTAATATGTTCTGATTATAAAATTAGATTGGGACACTTAGACTGTCCAAATTTAGCATTAAAATTCTTAAAAATATTCCTTCAGTTTACATAATTTGTTAAGTATTTACTAAGATTTTATTGTCAATACGATTTTTCCTTTAAAAAATAAGCTTTTATAAATTTATGGAAAAATTTTTCCTGGCAAGAACTTTACTAAATACAAAATTTGGGCACGATCGCGTTAGGTCTTTTTATAATATTAAGCGATTTCTAAAGTGGGCTTTACTAAGTACAGAATTTGGGTACGATTCCGTTGGTTGTATTGATATTATTACTCGATTTCTAAAGTGGACGGAATGATGTATTTGTATGGGACGTACCAGAAGGGGCGGGGCCATATAGCCCATTTGCAATACCGTAAGTAGTTTTGAGGAAATATTAACTCGTGCAAAATTTCAAAACATTTGGTTGTGTCTTTCAAAAGTTATCGTGCGAACCAGCCGGACAGCCAGACAGACATGGTTCAAACGGCTTAAAAAGTCATGGATCGAATTTGGTTCAAAGAAATCCAGGGTCCAAAGTGACTTCTTTTATGTGTTAAACTTTTGGGTCATATCAAATGATATATACCCTCATCCCCATACCCTCATGATGGTATAAAAAGGACCTCAATGTTATTGGCTACTTAATTATGACTGAAACAGGTGTTGTCCTGAGGTCACTATTCATTATAGGAACTATTTCTTCCAGCACGTTAATACATTCAGCCTTATTAAGGCTAAAGTACATCTCGAATCTTTAAAACAAAAAAATAAGTTTGTGAAGCCGGCTAACAGTTAACCACAAATTAGCATTTGAAGGCTTATATACATTAAGATGGCCGCAAAAGAGGTTCCTAACATAAATGAAAGTTTGGTTTGATTGACATATATTCCCAAAATATTTCGCTGATATCATTGGCCGTTCGTGAAATGGATAGTCATAAGATAACCTCTCAAAATAAGGTTATTGTTAAACAAATTGATCAGTGTTAATGTTTGTACGGAAAACAACGTGACATTTAAAACTGACCTAACACTTAACAATAAAAAAATTCAATATATTCCAAACAAAGGCGCTTTTTTTAGAGGTTTTCAAGCAATTTTTGATGCATCTTTTATAAAATCTACTATAACTTCTACGTTTAGTGTCCAATTTGTGATTTTCAGGTCTTTATGAAAAGCTGCTGACCGCCAACTTCACTTCCAGAAAGTTTTTAACGAATTGAAAGCTGCAATTATCATTTAAGATGTTTGGATGTAAATCGGTTTATTAGGTGAAAACGTGAAATTAAGCATAAATTTATAAGAAAATTTTTTTAAAAATGGGTTTCCTATGATATTTGTGTTATTTTTGGCAGATTGGTACCAAGTCTTTTAACTTTGATATGAGTTTTTTCTACGTATTCACTGTTAATATGTTCTGATTATAAAATTAGATTGGGACACTTAGACTGTCCAAATTTAGCATTAAAATTCTTAAAAATATTCCTTCAGTTTACATAATTTGTTAAGTATTTACTAAGATTTTATTGTCATTACGATTTTTCCTTTAAAAAATAAGCTTTTATAAATTTATGGAAAAATTCATCCAAAAACACCAAAATAAAACTAAAGACGAAAGAAATAATTTTTCAATTTTTAAAAAAATCACCACATCTAAAAAATGAGCAATCTTAAATCGAAAAGAAGATTCGTTTTCAACGTACCAAAATTAAGTAAGGAACGCCATCCGATGGATCACTACGAAAAAAATCTTTTATCATATTTGTAAAATCAAAGAGTAAGAAAATTAGTATGGAAGGTCGTTGCGCCATTTCAAAAAAGTAAACACGCGTACTTTCAATGCCCTACGTCATACCACAAGAACAATCTTTAGAATCAAAAAAAAAATTCTTACACTAATGTACTGATTGAAAATGTCCAATCTCGGCGATAATTGATTTATTGTATTGAATGATGTGATATAAACAAAATGGTTTTGCACTAGATTGTATGTCTATCTGGTCACCCATTCGTTATTCGTTCACAATATTTTATTTTTACACAACACAAAAACAACCTAAAGAGGAAACTGAACAGCTCGAAAGCAACTTTACGAAATGTTTGTTCAGACAAAGTTTTTAAGACGTTTCTTCCTCATCTCGTGTTTTTTCTCTTATCATCATCTCCTTCTGCTCTGTGTAAAATGTTCATACGTTCGCAACAAATTTCATCAACATTATCAAAACCAATCTCGGACCACCAATGAACAATAAAAGGCAATGCATTTTTTATTGTTCTGATGTCGTCTTTTTTGCCATATTTGTGGTGAGGATGTTTGGAAAAACATTATTCTTTCCGTTTTTTATTCCTTTTTCGTTTTTTTGTTGCAAAAGTTTTGCCAACCAATCTTGTGGCAGGTGAGCTGAAAGCAAGGTCCACCACCGGTCGCCCAATCCATGTGGGTATTGACCTGTTTGGGTTAGCTGCTTCACTTTGAGTGACTTTGTACTGCAGCATGAATATTTAAAGGTTGTACAGTTTAAGTACGAAAGTGGTTCAATTACACTTTGTAATGGTGGCATTTGCTTGGAATTTCTTTTGCTGGTGCATTTATTGGTTTCGTAAGATACTTATGAGTGCAATAAAAATCATGGTTGATTACATCGTGCTATCAATATTTAATTTGTTTTATGTTTGATAAATATTCTACTATGTACAACATCTGGATTTGCTGTCCAGCGCCATACTAGCAGAACAGTGGATCACAATTGACAGCTTTCAAGTAAAACATAATAAATTGTTAAGTAGCTAAGGAAACCTTTTATAAGTAAATTTATTTACTTTAAATTTGAAAGAAATTTCTAACATAGGATAATAAATAAATTTTATGGAAAAGGGAACCATAATTGCGAAAATGGAGGTGTTTATTACTTTTTGGAGTTGTTGTGAGATATGAAAGGATTCTTTACTTTAAGGCTGAAAAATGGTAAGACTATAACCATAACTCAGACTAAACGCCTAAATGTAGAAACACAAAAATTAGGTTTAATACTTATTTTATGGATTCATTGCGCGATATGAAAGTACATATTTATCGAATTTCGTTCTTTTATGCTAAAAAAGGATTAAAATGGCGCCATCATCCGTACCAAACGGCTACAGTTTGAATCGCGAAATTTGAGGGTAAATGTTCATTTTTTGAAATAGTTGTGCGATATGAGGGGAATTTTTAGAATTTCGTACTTTTAGGTGGAAAACACCAAACAGAGTAAAACTGCTACCATCACACAGACCAAACAGCTAAAGGTAAAATCGCTAAAATTGTTAGTAATAGTGCGATATGGAGGACTTTTACGAATTTCGTACTTGTTCAAAAAATATCGATATTACATTTTTGGTAATAACTTGCTCAATAATGGTCCGACTTGGAAATTTTCGTTTTAGAAATAATATTTTAAAAAAGTATTCAACTTGTTTTTTGAATGCGAGTTTATAAATTGAATATGAGTTTAGAAATTATGAATTTTATTTATTAATTTGTTTGTACCCTTCGATTTTCTTGATTTTTTTTTTTTGTATTTAACTTCGATCCATTTTGTTATTTTTAAGCCCATATTGATAGGGTTCAAATAATAACACTGTGCTACCCAGCAAACCAAATGTCTCGAAATCGTCAAGATGTCGTTACGAATTTCGGAAAAAGAACCCGATTTCGGTACAGATTTCCGTAAGATTTCGTGCCGAAAAACGTATGGGAGGGTTGACACGATGTCTGCAAGATTCGTCGGGGGAAATTCGCTTGTTTTTGCCGACAAATCTTTCAGATATCTTATCGAATTCTGAAGTAAAATCCTTGGGAAATTCTGAAAATTTTACCGACATGTCGAGACGATATCTGACAGAAATCTGTTATAGAATCGCAGAAAATTCAGAGAGTTTTTCCGACATTTCGTTTAGATATCTGACAGACATCTGTTATAAAATCGTAGGAAATTCTGAAAGTTTTCCCGACGTATCGTGCAGAAATCTGATAGAAATCTGTTATAAAATCCTAGAAAAATCTGATGTATTTGCCGACATATCGTACAGACATCTGACAGAAATCTGTTATAAAATCCTAGAAAAGTCTGATATATTTGCCGACATATCGTGCAGATATCTGACAGAAATCTTTTATAAAATCCTAGAAAAGTCCGATATATTTGCCGACATATCATGACTGAAATTTGTAATAAAATTATAAAAAGTCTAATATATGTTATATGTTTATGTTATATGGGTTACCACTTTCACTTTCTTATGTTCACCTTACAAACGTGTTTATTACTTCAATTCATTGTAGACACTGTTGAAAACAAAGAACACAAAAGAATCATAAAGAAATAAATCAAATTACGGTACTTGTGTCACAACGCACAAGTAGAGACTAAATTCCCTCAGCCTGCGCACAAGCAGAGACAAAATTCCCTCAGACTGCGCACAAGCAGAGACAAAATTCCCTCAGACTGTCGGTAAAGCAAAATAAACAAATAAACTTTACTTGTGTTTTCAGAAATCAAGAGCAATAACAAAATTCCCTCAGACTTTCGTTAAGAAATCTTACCGATTTCGTGCAGACATTTCTGCACACAAGAAATTGAAATATGCCCCAGACATTAAGCTCCGAAATCGTAAAGAAACTTCTGCACAAGCAAAATAAATAATTCTCAGTCATGTCGATAAAAATTCGAAACGACAGCGGTAAGAATTTTCTTAAGAGATCAGACAATGTGCAGACTTGTCGGATATCAGCCAATGTCGGATCATTTGGTTAGCTGGGTACACACAAAATATACAGGGGTTCTCATGTAGCATTTCTCTTAGACTGGAGTCCATAGAGTAACGTGATTCTTTTAGTTTTTCTCGGTCACTTCATTAAGTAATGTTTTTATAGCAAATTAAGTAAAATGGCGATATTCCTAAAATTACAAGTTTCAAAAGCTTACATCTATTGTAAAGCTATGACTTTCACCTTTTATTAAAAAAAAGAATTTCGAAAATCGGTTAAAAAATAGTGAAACGGCGGCTGTTTAAGCAAAACAACCTCGAAAAAAAATTGCGAACTCTCATTTTCTCAACACTCTCAGTTGATCATGAAGCAGCGCAATGTATATTTTTTGTATTATGCTATATTAAAGTAGCTTTCTAAAATAGGTAAGTTTATAAGAATTGGTGGAAAAATTAATGAGTTATGCTAAATTTTGTAATAACATGTTCGCGTTTTTTTGTGGTTTTTCCTTAGAGTGTGTCTGTCACTTTGTACAAATACATATGACGCATACGTATCACAACAAGTAATTCGTACTACATATTCCAAAGAATGTCGAAAAATATATTACAAAAACTAGCGGACCCGGCGAACTTTGTCTCGCCCCAATTTCATGCCTTTAGATAAACTCAGATGAGAGTAGTACAATAAACAATGTTTTTCGATTAGTTTTCCGTCGCAAAAACAAACAACGAAGCCGGTTCTCCAAAACGTGAAAACGAAACGTTCAGCTGACCGCACGTAAAACGGGGACACTCGAGATTAATCCCACATACTTCCAACGATTGGCCTTGCGATTTATTGATTGTCTTCGGGGAATTGGAATGTATGATCAGTTGGTATTATCTGATTCGTAAGATAAGGACTTCTTCTTCTTAGAATTTGTTTTTGATGATCGTCGTTTAAATCACATTGTTTACCAGATTCTTGACCGCGTACCGTTGCATAATTTCGGTTGACTTAGATTCCGCAATATGATTATGATCGATCCCCCTTCATCTGTAAATTATGCGGCACATTAAGCGAGTTGAAGAATTCGGTCGATTGTTTGTCGCATCATCCTCGTCGGTCACGCGGCGAACAGATTTGTACGAATGCAGTTCTCCAGCGATTTGACTTTCTAAAATCTAATTCAAGAAAATTCATCGTCAGTTTCAAAGCGGAGTTTGCAGTTCGGCTGCCTTCCAATAATGTTGCAGCCATGCCAGGGGATGCAGCGGCCAACGTTATTAGAGATCTTGACCGAATTGTTCCCAGAAGCAATAACAAATGTCTTGCCTGTCCCACCGGGAGCATCGAGAAAGTAAATGCCTCCTGTTTTATTGTCAACAACCTTAGTCATCGAATCGTACATGTTCTTGTACTCGGCATTTAACAGCGGCACATTTGCTCGAACTCATTCGGTCAGTTCCTCTCGATTATAGTCTTGCTCTCGTCAAAATTCGCGATCCAATGCATATTGCATCGAATGATTTGGCGCTGGCATTCCCAATGTTGACATCTGATTGCCGCACATGAGCACGAACATGTCATCCCTCGAACCCGGCCGATGATCGCAAACAATTTACGAATTTGAATCGCTTTTGAATTTTGGCAAGCCTCCCGAAATGCGGCGCACAAAACACCATCCACAGTACGCTAGGAATTAAAGGATAGGAAAGATAGAAGCATACACTTCGACGTGGATGAGCGCTGTATAGTCTAACTAATTATTGCACAACGTTTACGTAATCTAAAGTTTAATCGTCTAATAGGTGGCATTAGCCAAGCAAATAACTCTCCCTAAAAATCAAAAAAGTCGTAACGAAATGAATACCCGCAATCCAAGTGGATAACTTAATTTTTTAAGCGTAAACTAATTTTTTTAAAAAATTACCAAATATTGCATGGAACATCAATATATATATATTTTTTATCTAATTATTAATTTTCTCGTTAAATTCTCCAACCAACATTTATCCGAAATTTTTCACCTTGACATCGTTCAAAATCTTCAAATCATGCGAAAACTGCAAAATTTCGTCGATAAAAATATCAATTTTTTTGCGCTTTTCCAGAATTTTCCGAGTTTTTCCATAAGAATTTTCTATTTTTCCATTCGAAAAGCGATTCCTTAACAATTGCACATAATTCATCACAAAAAAGCAATATTCGATTTTTCCAATTTTCAGACTTTTCCGAAGGATTTTCCCATAATTGAAGCAAAATGGACCGGCACTTGATGAATTATTATACACTTTTCACACCATTTTTATACATATAGATTTTACAATATTCCGAAATTTTCCAAGCATCCCAATGAATTTTCCACCTTTTCGCCCTCTGAAATCATCAAACCATGCGGTACAATGGAAAAATTCGTCACAATAATCCACAAATTTCGACTTTTTTTTCGAAATTTTCCGAGTTTTTCACAGATAATTATTTTTCTATGTTTCCATTCGGAAAGCCATTTCGGAATAATTACACAGTGATACAAATGTGAAGAAAAAAAATATACAGGGGTTCTCATGTAACATTTCTGTTAGACTGGAGTCCATAGAGTAAAGTGGTACTTTTAGTTTTTCTTGGTCACTTCGTTAAGTAATGTTTTTATAGCACATTAAGTGAAATGAAGTTTTGATCATGAAGCAGCGCAATATATATTTTTTATTTTTGTATTATGCTATATTAAAGTAGCTTTCTAAAATAGGTAAGTTTATGAGAATCGGTGGAAAAATGAATGAGTTATGCTAATTTTTGTAATATATTTTTCGACATTCTTTGGAATAAGCAGTACGAATTACTTGTTGTGATACGTATACGTCATACGTATTTGTACAAAGTGACACACACACTCTAAGGAAAAACCACAAAATAACGCGAACATGTTATTGCAAAATTTAGCATAACTCATTCACTTTTCAACCGATTCTTATAAACTTACCTATTTAAGAAAGCTACTTTAATATAGCATAATACAAAAATAAAAAATATATATTGCGCTGCTTCATGATCAACTGAGAGCGTTGAGAAAATGAGAATTCGCAATTTTTTTTCGAGGTTGTTTTGCTTAAACAGCCGCCGTTTCACTATTTTTTAACCGATTTTCAAAATTCTTTTTTTTAATAAAAGGTGAAAGTCATAGCTTTACAACAGATATAAGCTTTTGAAGATCGCTTTACGAAGAGAAGACTTATGAATTTTGGAACTTGTAATTTTAGGAATATCGCCATTTCACTTAATTTGCTATAAAAACATTACTTAACGAAGTGACCCAGAAAAACTAAATGTATCACTTTACTCTATGGACTCCAGTCTAACAGAAATGCTACATGAGAACCCCTGTATATTTTTTTCCTTCACATTTGTATCACTGTGTAATTAATTAGTTAGTTTTTAAAACTTTAAAAAAACTTTTAAAAAAAACTTTTTCCCTACCAAATACTGTGTACTTTTGCGGCTATTTTGAATTGCCTTGTAGACATTGTTATCTTTAACAGAAATGAATAACTATTTGTTCAAATTAATAAAACACGTCAATAAAAAAGGTTTTATTTACTTAATTTTTTTTTTAAATTTATACATAATAGTTATTCGAACGGGAATATTCTTTAGTAACAACAACAGCCCATAAATTTTCGACTATTCTGTGCAAATAAGACTTCGAACCACTTTTGCAAACGCAAAAATAATTTTTAAAATTTTTTTTAGGTGCCGGTTTTATGAAAATTTTTAAAAAAATTTTTTTTTATTTCTGGAGTTGCACTTAATAATTCGGTAATATTTTGGTTATCTCTTACCCGATCTTTATATGTAACCAATAAAGTTAAAGACAACAAAATACTCCACAAGTTCGATGCTAGCGATTTAAATAACTTGAAAAGCTGAAATTTTTCTGTAAAATTTTTGGTGAAAATTTTATTTATTGTCCCCAATCATAAAAATCCATAATCAATTTTACACACCTTGCCTGAATGACGAATGGGTTGACCTAAAAAGGGAACAAAAACGGTAAATGGGGTTTTGTTGGGGGTCAATTGTACATTAAAAATCCACTTGAATCAAAATCCCAGCTGATCATTTTTTTAAGATAAAAGGATTTTTTGTTTTGTATCTCCGTTTTTTGCTTTTTCTGAGGTAATGTTCTTTGCCCCGTGATTCCGCCATCAAATCATAAAGATAATATAGCGTGTTAGATCTCATTGGAAGCGTACGGACTTCAGCTTCGACTTCGACTTCTGTCGAAATTGATGTTTTCAATACAATTATAGGCTTTAATAAAAAAAACTAAACACTCGATAGTTGTGCTTTTTTCGGTTACAAATCACTGTCTCTTAATATATGTTAACATATATTGACATACTAACATAGTATATTAATCGACATATATTGGCACATACATACATATATAGCTGCAAAAAAAAAAATTAAATTAAAAATAAAAAATTGTATGGGGACCACAATAAGGGTTAAAGATAAAGTGTAGATATGTTCCTTCCAAACTGTTCGGCTGCAAAAATATTGGAGGTCCGTCATACATTTGACTCCTCTAGGGGCACCTTTGGGGAAATTGCAGCATTGGGTAGCAAATTTAAAAAATACTATGGGTGCACCTTTAGGATGTCAAGATATGGGGTAAGTAAATTTGGGGAAAATATTAGGAGGAAAAATTATTGGGGGTCTGTCATACATTTTATCCCGCTAAGAAAATTTTTTAAAAATCATTTTCGTGTTTATTAGGTCAATATCTATGGAGAACGTGTTTTGAAATCTGATTTGCAAAAAATGTTTGTCCTGTGTTATGGTTCCGCTAGGATAACTGAATGTATTTTTTGGTGCCAGGAATTGATTTTGCAGTTCCATAACGCAAGTCTTATTTCTATTTTGACTCGAAACAATTTCTGTACAAAACCGAAAATGTAAAATGACATTTTTAATCAAAAAAACGAGTACAGAAATTTTAGTCAGGTCAATTGGCTGATAAATACCATCACTCAATATAAGATATTGTTTAAGTCTTAAGTTATTGAAATTTAACTTAAAATAAAATTACTTATGTAGTATTTTTTGCCAGATTTTGATAAAAACCGTTAAAAAGTTGACTTATTGGTATAGGAGGTACAATTAGGTGCACCTCCTCAATGAACGCTGAAAAAAGGGGCAATATCGGTAATTTATATGGGAGGTACCAGAAGGGGTGTGCCAAATAGTTACGGTTTACAAGATAAATTAACTGACTAAATTTCATTATCCCCAGGTGCCGGCTTGGGAGTAATGGAGAAATATTCATTTTCCAAAAATAGGTCATTTTGTATTGGAGGTACCAGAAGGGGTGAACCGATATAGTCTATTTTCATTCTTGATTCTAATTTTCATAACAGTATAACTTACGCAAAAATTGAGTGAATTCAGTGTACTTACAAAAAAAATATGTATGTAAGACTATGAAGGTGAATTCGGTCATTTGTATAGGAGGTACCAAAAGGGGTGTGCCAAATAGTTATGCTTTCAGGGGAATACAAACAGATGGACACAATTATGAACCATTTGCGTTCATAATCGTCTTTGCAACATAGCTTACTTAGCGCGATACTTCAAGAATGTAATGCTGGCTATTCAGATCTGCTAGCTTACAACAATGTTACCTGGCTGGACAAATGTATTATTGCCTTGGTTTCAATAATACTCGAATTTGTTCTTTGTTTAGTTATCATACTTATATGAACTCAATCTTAACTTGAAAGGTACATTATTGGGAGAACATCAAAGTATACTAAGAGCTTCAAGCCCTCAGAGATTTACCGGGGACGAGTACTCAAATTCACCAAGAGTGTCAGATTCATCTTCGTGCCTAAAACAGCTTATAGACGATCGACTACACAAACAAATCTCTCTTATTAGAGTTTGAGAACCGCATAGTAAACGAAATTGATAAGAGAATATGCAATGTAAGAGTAGATTTAGATGAAGTTGCTGAACGAGTGTCCAAACTTGAGTATTTGGCGGACAGTGTTTGGGAACTGAAATCGGAGGTCAGAGAATTGAAAATACAAATTTTAAGGCAGGAAAATTAGCTTGTAGCATGCGACTTGCGCATAAATGGAGTCCCTTTCGTTGAAGGTGAAAACTTGTCTAATGTGTTTGATACCATATGCAAAACACTTAACATACCAACTCCGAACATTAAATCAATACACCGCCTACAAAACAGAAATAATATGAAAAAGCATGATTCGCCTGACGCAGTCATTATCGCCAAAATTGATGTCTCCATATGATAAGAATTTCTTTTTAAAAAATTTATCAGCGTACAAAAAAAACAACAACAACAAATTCACCCTCAATAACATTGGATTTAACACTAATAAACCCTTTTATATAAATGAAAACCAGTCAAATGGAAACTACAGAATATTTCAAAAGGCGATACGGATGAAAAAGGATAAACTCATTCAGTCCGCTTATACTTTCAGAGGCCTCGTATATATTAAGCGTACTGCCAACGATGACCCCATCTGTATCGAGCACGTTGATATTTTGAATGGGTTTTGACCTAATATCATCTATTCTGATTTATAGGAACGCAAACAATCTTAATTTATTATATAATTTGGAAATTATTTTTGATTTTAAATCTTATTTTATATTTTTTAACATTCTAATTTTAGGTTTATATTTAAACTATTTTTACATAATACTTAGACTGCATCTTTATTTATGTGAATTTTCTTCCATTTTAATTGTTTTTTCTTACACAGTTTTCAATACCCTATACTTTTTTAGCGTTGCTGATATTTTATCTATTAACGAACATCTATTAATTCATGAGCACAACACTTAGCTCAAATTTACATTCCAAAGACGTCAGTTATGCTATGGTGAAAATCTTAGCTAAACAAAAAGATGGATTAAAGCAAAGCTTAAATAATAAAATAGATGAGTTTAGATTAACGTTTGAAAATACAGGCGTGGACATTATTTGCGTCTCTGAGACGTGGTTTAACCTAGATTCGCCTGATTCGCTAGTCAATTTTGAAGCATATCACCTATTTAGAGCCGATAGATATTCTCATGGTGGTGGTGTAGCAATTTATGCCAACAACAAACTAAGCACCAAATTTTGCATAAAATCGGATCCAGGTAAAGAAGTCGAGTACATTTTTATTGAACTTTCTTCGTTTAACGGGAAAATATTGCTGGGATGCGTTTACCGACCTAACCGTAATATACATTTTGGAAATTTCTTTAATATGCTCGAACTTCTAACTGTAGAGTACAACGACGTGATATTCGCTGGTGATTTTAATTCTAATATCCTTTCTGAACATTTTCTTACAGAAAACATGTCGTCTCTGGGTCTCTTTCCAACCAATTGCACAACACCCACACATTACTCGCGCAGTAATAATACCTTGCTAGATCTTTTCCTTGTTTCTAACTCCTCATGCATACTTTTGTATGACCAAATCTCTGCACCATGCTTTTCTAACCATGACTTAATTTTTCTTACGTATGATTTCCAAGCGCACCGTTCTAAGCACACTTACTCATACAGAGATTTTAAGCATATTAATTATAATTTATTAGAAGAAAGAATTTATGATACTGACTGGGATAGCATTTTTTACATTCCATCAGTAGACGACAAGCTTTGTTTTCTTCAAAACAACAACTTTTACAATTTCGGAAATGTTTTGCAAAGTAATACAACAGACTTTGAATTTATTAGTATAAATAACATTGATGTCTTATCCTGTTTTTCTGAAGTTAAATCTAACGCCACAGGTTATGACAATATTGATCCGAGGTTCCTACGAATCCTTCTGCCGTTTATTTTAAATTATATAACCCACGTTTTTAACACCATCATTACTACAAGAACTTTTCCAACAATGTGGAAACATGCTAAAATTATACCAATCCCGAAATCTAATAATGAATTTAGACCAATTGCCATACTTTGCTTTCTTTCAAAAGTATTTGAAAAGCTCATTCACAAACAAATCAGTGGACACCTTAGCTCTAACTCACTAATGCATGAAAAACAATCTGGATTTCGTCCAAACCACAGTTGTATTAGTTCTTTATTGGAAGTATCTAAAAACATAAGAAATGAATTAGAAGATCGTCATGTTACTTTTTTAGTCCTTTTGGACCACTCCAAGGCCTTCGATACGGTAGATCACACCACATTATGTATGAAGTTAAATCATTTTTTTAATTTTGCGCCCACTGTTGTGAAGCTTATACGATTCTATCTCTCTGGTCGCACACAATCTGTGCACACAGCTAATGGTGTTTCTGTAAAACTTCCATGTACAAAAGGAGTACCCCAGGGGTAAATTTTAGGGCCCATACTATTCTCTGTATACATAAACGACTTACCGAAACAACTGTCATTTTCTAAAATTCATATGTACGCTGATGACGTGCAACTTTATTCAAGCTGCCCACTAAATTCTATGGTTGAACATATTGGGAAAATTAATAGTGATTTATCTCAAATTCATTCCTGGGCAACGGCTAATGGACTCTGCCTTAATCCTCGAAAATCGAAATGTCTGTTAATACATAAAAGGAATTTTGTTTCTACAAATCTTGAGGTTAATATAAGGTTAAGTGGTAAAAAAGTTGAATTTGTTAAGCATGCTAACAATACCTTAAGTTGGTCGAATCACATTAACACAGTTGTAGGTCAAACATACTCTAAACTTAGAGCGTTATGGTCAACACAAATTCACACACCTCTTCCAATACGAGTACTACTTGCAAAGTCATACATTCTGCCTGGATTATTCTTTGGTTGCGAGCTATTCTCAAACTGTGATTCGTCTAGCAAAAGAAAACTGAATGTTGTATATAATAATACTATTCGATATATATATGGTTTGAAAAGATTTCAACCTGTCTCTCATGTTTCTAATTCGCTATATGGAGTCTCTTTTAACAACCTTTTAAACATTAAGACTCTTTTGTACCTTCATAAAATTATATTTACTCAGAAACCACTATACCTCTTTCAAAAACTGCAATTTGCTAGATCCAACAGGGGTAAGAAGCTTATTCCATTAATTCACCGTAATCTTGTGTCAGATTGGCAATTCTTTATTCATTCAATTCGTCTTTGGAATGCACTCCCACACAGCCTCCAAACTATCAGAAACGCTAATAAATTTAAAAAACATATCACTGATTTATATACAACCCATGATAATAATAATTGAATGCTTTTTTTATAAAAATTAACTTGTGTTATAGTTTCCTCTCTCCTTTCTCTCCTTATATTGTTAAAACGATTTTATATCTATATTTATCATTTTTCTTTTCATTTTACTTATTTACTTAGTTTAAAACACTTTTTTGTTACAAAACATTTTTTTTAACGTCTATAATTCCTGCACTGTATTTATAAGAAATTTTCTTGTTGTACAGAATATTAAATAATAAACAAATACAAATACAAATTTGAGAGCAAGCTGCCTTTGTTCGGAAGCAATTTAACAGATAAAGAATTTGTTCAATTTCTGAAAGATTTAATATCGGAATTTTCTATTAGCTTTTAAAATTTTTTTCTGATTTTAGTTTTAGTTTAGTTTTTGTTTCTTATGAAACCGTTTTCTGCTAAATTTTATGGGATAATCATTCAGTTCAAATGTTTCCAAACATTAAAAAAACTGCTGTAAAGTTGAATTGATAGAGTTTTAAGAAAATATTGTTCTGAAAAATGCATTCCCGAAGATTTCCTGAACCGACGAACTTGTCAACTTTTGGGTAAACGAGGTACAGCAGATTCAATTCAAAATTTAAAGAAAATTGCCATCATGCCTTTTTCAATTTGACTTATCTTTGTGAAACTGCTTTCTCAAAAGTACATTTCATCAAAAATAAATATTGGCGTTCCACTACAAACGAGCATCTCAAAGATTGTTTATTGCATCAACAACAAGCTATGTTTCCAAATTTTTGTAAACTAGCTCAAGGTCAAAAAGTACGTTTTTATTAAATAAATAAAGAGCTAAAAATTAAAGCCGTAATTTGCCTATCCTAACCACAGATGCAAAATTAACTGCGGCTCGCTTTCTTTTCATACATCTTAAATGTGACCCGTCAGCAGAACTAATTGGGGAGGCTACAAATTACACTTTGTCCTATTTTCAACGGTGTTTTTTTACACGATTTTGAAATAACACGTATGCTGAAGAAATGTGCATGTTCTACCGAATTATTAATTTTTGTAGGCTTTTTGAGATTGTTGAACCAGTCAAACATATTTCTACTAAAGTGTTTCTCTTTTTTACGATATATTCTTAGATTTTTTTATTTAAAAAATTCCAACTTTTTCGTAAATTTACCTCAAATTGTCGATTTTCATCATCAAAGCCCTATTGGCGTCTCAAATTCGAAAAAAAATGTTGGTAAAGATCCGCCCTACTGGATATTAATACAATGCAAAGCTTAAGCTGCCATTACACGATGTGTATTTTGCATGTAACATGTCACTTTTTCCAGTATCCAATTTAAACATGTCGTGTGACCCCTGTGTGTAGAACACTGTGTTGGATAACATACATATGTATACATTTCAATCAGAGCGTGCTCTATTTTGAGATTTCATACATATCGGCGATCAGCATTTTTGACAAAACAAACAAATCGTTTATAAATCGTAAATTGAACAATTAAATATTTAAAATATTTTTGCCTAGATAGGGCTAACAAAGCAGTGTTTGGCGATGGTGAGACATAACAAAATCACCTGTTAATGACTGACACATGTATTCATACATACACTAGCACTTTTAAACGCAAAATTATAAACCAAATGTACACGGTAATTATACAGACATGCAGAATAAAACATCGGTTGTTGATGTGACATGACTTGTATAAAATACACATCGTGTAAGGCACCTTTAATATTTCCGTTGATCATGTGTTAGATCGAGTGTATGCAACTGCTCTTTAGAAAAGGTGTCGCTGCCATTTTAACAAAACATTATCCAAATATTTCAAAAATTAATACTGTATACCGCAAAAAAGCACTTGTTTAGTTGTTTTGAAGTGAAAACAAGGAGTCTGAGATAAAATAAAAAACCAATTTTAAACCCTTTAATAACCCTACTTCTGATATTGCATTCATCTCATTCACTCGTACTATAAATGTTTCACTTCAACCGCATGTAAACTTCACACATGAATTTTCTACAATATATAGTATATCCATTCGTTATACTTCATTTATATAATAAAAACTAACGAAAACTTTTGCAGCACTTTAGTTCTTTTATTAGTATTTCTAACATATGAAGGAAGATTTGAAGAAAAAATGCATAGACATAACAAAGTCAAACCCATAAAAATCTCATTGGTTACCCAGGATGATCCCGTGCAATAAACAAAAGTTCCATAATCTTATCCTGTCCTAAACGTACTCGTACATAAATATATGCAAATGTGCGTCCATACAAAAACTTCATCCTGTTGTTGTATAAATTGTGCACATAAACGAAATTACATACTTTTATAACCGTGTGTGTATATATTAGGGTGTTCCTTATGTTGCATTTGCATTGCGTTAAAATAATGTAGTATTTGTGATGTTTGAATTCGAGGTGTTTATATTAGCTTCGAGTTTTTATTTTAGTCAAACGACAATGTAACGTCGTATTAACTATATCTCATATAAATTTCGAGATTTCAGGAGCCTGCTTTCAGAAGACATTACATTTTTAAAACACCTGTGTTGATCTTCTTGGTGTTGTGTGTGAAATTTGATTGTTTTGGAAATCTACTTAGCAAAACTGATAAGCACTTACGATAAACTGTTCAAATGTATTAAAAATAATCCATTTTAGAAACGCATTGTCATTCGAGACAAAAAATGGTTTCTACATAACAATTTCAACTGAAAAAGATCCAGGGGTAAGCACGATGAACGCGGTCAACCAAAATAAAACGTGAAATGTAGTTGTCATTCTTTGATTCAGGGATCTAAACATCCTTCCTAAAAGGGTCAATTTGTATGAGAGCTTGTATTTGTTTTTGATGGATATTGCACATCTTAAAATTTAACCTCCACACAGAGGGGTGAAATCGCAAAAAATGGAGATTAATTAAACTACTTATCCGATCTTTCACTATTAAAATGCTACGTTATCACTAAGTGACATAGGCTACACATCTTATGGAAAAGTGGGCGGTGCCACTCCCCCTATTAAAAATCGCTCTAGCGGCCATATTAATAGTCCTTGGCTATACTTGGTTATGATTGGCGTGGCACCGTCCATACAACCTGAAACTTAGAACGGATGTATCTCATGAACTATCAGAAATATGTAGTTGAGATTTGGTATATATTTTGATCTTACCGAGACCGGCCGTGGTATGATGGTTAGAACACGCGACTACCATGCGGGAGATCACAGTTTAAACTCCTGGCTCCAGCCAACAAAAAAAAAAATAATTTTATTACAATCGGTCCATTAATTAATACGATCCAATAATAAATACTAAAGGGGCGTGGCACCGTCCATTTCTCTGCAAGACGTAATCCTTTTATACCAGTTACATGTAACAAATCTCATCATCATACCCTAACGTCTCGTGAGATATGACCGATTCAAATTTCGGTTTGTGTTGTCGGTGCCACGCCCCTTTTACTAAATATTTTGTATATAGCATATGATAGAGGCCCTACGCCTCTGTGAAAATTTCATTGCAATTGGTCCATTTATTTGACACAATGGGAATTCGGATGGAACAAAAGTTTATAAGTCATTGTTATGCATATAGTCAAAAATTCGTTTTTAAACGCCTGACAATTCGAGAACTGAAAGAGATATTGATAATATTCACATTTACTTTTTAAACATTTTAACTTGATTAACCTTATAAATTTCAAATATATTATGGTCTACAATAATCCACAATTTCAAAATTTTTAATAATTTTTTTCAAAAATACCTCAATTTCCACATCAAATATCTCGACATCTATAAGAGATATGGTAAAAGTAAACACATTTTTATGTAGGTATTCACTTCAGCTATTATACGACAGACTAGTTAGTCTGTCTACGAAAGAAAATAACTCAGAGGCAAAAAATTGTTTGAAAAACAAATTCGAACTCTAACTTAATTTCGGCACACTCTAATGTCTAGCTATCGTTACGAAATTTCCAACAACATATTCGTAATTCTGACAAAAACAAACTTAAGGTGAAGCAAGATGAGCAACATAGCTAGTATTACCTATTTTTAATGAAAGTCGAAAAAATCTCATACAGGGAACACCCTAATGCTCTTTCTAAACAATAAAAGGAGTTCCAATCATATTGGTTGTTTGCAGAAGTTGTTTAGATATGCAATAAGTACGTTTTTGGTAAAGACAGCAAGTAAAAACAGTAAACTGTAAACTTAAAAATTTATTTTTTTTGGATTTTGTGGATTTTGAGAGCTATTTAATATCCATAGACATGTTCAGATTGCATGGGTTTGTTCACAGAAGTTATTCGCTGTTACCTAAACTACCTAAAGTATGCAAAAAATCTTGATTCCCTACGACTTATACTAAAAAAAACAAGAATAAAACTAATTTTTTTTTCGAAGTTTGATTAGATAAAACGTGGGAAGTCTAACTTTTTTTTGGAAAATACTATAATACTTATTTCTTAAGCGGACTATAAGCTACAACTTTGCCTAAGGATAGAAAGCGCTATATTAAAAACTTTAGGAACTGTTAGTCAATAACTGACGTCACCTTTTTTCGAGGAACCCAACAAGTTTCAAAATGTTTAGGGGGCCAAAAAATAAAATTGGTAACTAATCTGGCCGAACTAAGCTAGGGCTTTACTAAATTTACACGCTTTCTATTTTGAGATTCACAACTAACGGCACCTAATTGTTTATCGACGAATGCGAACGTCAGTGTTTGAGAAGCTTTATACTAGACATGCCGATTGACTCTACACTATACTGCGAAGTTGCTGCCGACAACATCGAGGGGGCCGGCAATAAAAGAAAAATGTAGATGACTGGAGGCGGGAATCGAATTCGGGATCTCCCGCATAGTAGTTGCGTATTCTAAACAACATGCCACGGCCGGCCCCAACTCAGAAATCATTATGGACTATATATATACTTCCCATACAAAATAACCTATTTTTTTGAAAATTACTATTTTCCCCCTTAACTTCCGAACTGCAGGGTATTTAATTTAATTATCTTTTAACAGCAGGCACAGAAAACCGAAACATTTGCCACACCTATTCTAGAACCGCTCATACAAATTACCGAAATCACACCCGTGTTCTACATGCATATCTTTTTTGTAAGTAGCAAAATTAAATTGAAGTAAGAAAAATTGCGCACAAGGTAAACGTTAATTGAACGTTGACTTTCGAATTAAAACAAAACCTACTGGCATCTTCTATACTCCTCCTGTACCTATTAAAACGTTGATAATGTTTTACTTTAAATATTTTGTATTTACAAATGAGACCTGAGAAACCGGGAGATTAACCCCAACCATTAATTTATAAGAGACTTCTTTGATTCTTAGTTGGTATCGTAAAATACCCTTTCGGTACCCCCATAAAAATGTACACATGCCCAGGGATATTGAATTTAATATTTTAAATTTGTAGGCTTTAACGTTTTCTACAGTTTTACTATATGTCTTGTCTGGCCACGCGACCGGAAGTCGTATGGGTGTGGGTTAGATCGGGACAATTTACACGGGTCTAAAAAAACGTGGTAATCGTACGCCGGAATCGAAATCTACGATTAATTCACCAAGAAATTATGTGTCTAAAACGAATTCCCAGCTCCCACTGAGAAGTATAAAGATTTCAGGTAGAGGTATTTTTTTGTAAAAATCGTACACCAGGATCGGAATCCGCAATGAATTCTAAGAAAATTTCACCAAGAAACTATATATCCCGCTGTGAACTAAAACACTTTATATATTTAGACTCACATTAGGGCAGCTACTTGTTTATAGTCGAATGTGAACGGTAACTGTTTGAGAAGCTTTTACTTTTCATTTATTGCGAAGTTACTGTGGACAAGAACGAGGGGGCCGCCGATAAAACAAATGCATATGACTTAGACTGGAACTGAACCATGTACCATCATGAACCATCATATCGGCAAGACAGTATTTTATTTCTATCAATAGGTTAATTTCTTTAGAAATAGTAAGTAGGAAATTTTATATGCAAAATTATATCTTGTACCCAAATATATTGTTATTCAGTTTGTAAAAGTTTTTTTTTACAATTATAAATATTCTAGATTCAATATTAATATCACTTTGGAAACAGATCATATTGCATGAGAAAAACTTTGTTTAGGTAATCTATTATTTACTTTGCAAATTTTCGACTAGGCATAATAGTTTAACCGTGACCGCCAATTTTTAAATTTAATAATAAATTTTATTAAAGTATATAAGTGCCACCCTAATATAAATATGCTTAAAAATTCTTGTTTATTTATTGCAATAGCATAAATAAAAATTTCTTCTTCTTTGCACTTTTGCATCATATTGTATAATACCTAAATAGACAGAGCTATATCTTGCACTTGTATGCGGTCATGAAGGACATGTTCTGTAAATTCTACCACAGTCTTTAATCCCTTCCATTGTCTTTAATCTATACATGTGCAAAAACAGCATGTTACAAATACATTACGTGTTGCAAACAAAATAAATGCACAAATGCTTAGTCTTTATCATTCTTTAAGATAGGGGAACTATACATGTCCCCAGTAGCTACATGTGAGACAAGTGAATATGTAGGAACCGTGCGGCTCTCTGTTAAGTTTAAACAAACACTTGACAAAATTTTGTCTCATTTATTTGCATACGTATGCTATAGCGGCTTTACTTTTTAAATAAATTTATTTAATTTTATTTTAATGACTTCTTGTAATCCAAAAGAAAAAAATTTAGCGAATAAGAAATCCAACTACTACCATAATACTCGCATTTTTAAACACTCAGTTAAATTTGATTTTGTATGTGTAAATTTTGGTATACAGATTGAACGTGTGTAGAATTGAGCATTGATATGCTTAAAATTCAGCTTTTGTGACATTAATATGTAAACATAAAGTGTGTTGATTATTTAAAACAAATTAAATTAGAGCACTGTGAGCAAATTTTAAGAAATTCGCCCAGAAAATTCTGTGTACAATTTAGCGTAAAAATTTCAAATTTCAAAATTTAACTTGCTGTGTAACTTGTTTATCTAGTTGAATCAAGTATTTATCAACCGATTTTAAGTTTTTTTTTGCATTTAGATAAAGCTTTGAAAAAATTTAGATCAAGAGATAAAAAAAATTGTGTAATTTTAGGACGAGGTAGACGTAGTATTATTAAGGTTGTGAGCAACACATTTACAATTCAGCAATTAATTTAAAAATTTATTGTGTATCCTATGTGTAAATTACTTTACAATCCAAGAAAAACAGACTCTTAACCTTAAAAATACTAAATTAACCTCGTAGAAATTTGTTTTTATTTCTCAAGTATCTCTTCCTCTACATGAGATAACATATAAATGTATGCATGTTTTTTTAAGGTTTTTCAATGAACTATCCAAATACAAAAAGTCTTCGGATCTTAAATGCACTTTCCTCGAACATTTAACATTTTAAAACTCCCGAAGTGACTAACTTTGGAGGCCCACCCGTTGGCCCCCTTACCCATTAGGGAGCTATAATTCCAAAAAAAAAACCAAAAAGAACCACTGTGTGCTGAATTGTTGGTTTGCAGATATGAAAATTAACCAATACAGAAATTTCAGCCAGGTTAACTGACCTATTTATCGGTCACCATCACCATCAAAAACGTAAATTTTTTTTCTTATTTGTACAGGAGGTACAATTAGGGATAACACAACGGTTTTTTTTCGTAAATCAACGTTCAATGAAAGTTTGTCTAAATTCAGTGTACATACAAAAATTATATGCTTGTAAAAGGGGAAATGTCGGTTATTTACATAGGAGGTTCCAGAAGGGATGTGTCAAATATTTAGGGTTGCTTAGGTTTTGCCTCCTATTACAAGATAAATTAACTGGCCAAATTTGATTATCCCCCAGGTGCCGATTTAGAAGTTTTCACCCTGAAGGGGTGATCCGATATAATCCATATTCATTCCTGTTTCAAATTTTCATAACCGTAAAAAATTTGGCTGAATTTAGTGTACTTCAAAAAGATATGTATATCAGCAAGACCACGAACATTTAACCCAATAGATTTTTTTTACTGTCACAAAGCCGAAATTTTTTTTTATATTTCATAAAATGTCAAATATGTATAGATTATGACAGCATTGTATGCCAGTGCAAAATTTGTGTCTGCTTTGACATTTTACATTGTTTTTATAAGTGGGACGTCAAGGCGTAGTTGGAAAAAATACCAATGTCGGCGAAAAAGGTAAATTTTATTGTTATTTTTTTATACTTTAGACAGATGATTCCTTTTTTTATGGATAGAATATAAATCAAACTTTTGATTAGCAAGCAAATTTGTGTACAAAGCTTGGCTTTTGGACCAATTAGGCCTTAAGGTAATCAGTCGCAAATAAATGGTGACGTAACTGACAAATTTTAATAAAATGTTTTTTATGCATTAACTAACTATAAAAGAGGTTGGATGAGCTGATTTTTGTTTTGAGTATTTTTGAAGTACTTTCATAATCAATGCTTAAATGAAGCATTATTTGGATATAGCAGGGTATTTTTGCAAAAAAGATAGCTTGACGTTACTGACGGATTTTTTTACAAAAAGAAAAAGGCCGAAGCAATGAAAAAATTTAGGGCTAACAGTGTAAACAGTGCACGGGTATTCATTGAGGCGTTCTGTTGTAGTACGCTGCTGTTTAACATGAGAATGTTAATAGAAGCGATGCGTTTTATGTTAAGCGTTATGTTAACAATATATGAGCGCAACAACATATGAGCGCAACGATAATATAAAGATGAAAGGGACAGCATACATTTAGTATTTGTCAACGTATTTGCTAACGTTCCTTTAATGTATTTGTATATGACAGTCTATATACAAGTAGCGTTATTTTATGATATAAAATAAGAATAAGAAGATGTTGAAGAAAGTTTAAATAAAGAGTTAAGTACAGTCTATCGTTTGAAGTTACAAAGTCAACAAGTGTTTTTTTCGGTCCTGTTTAATCTGCTGCTAAGTGCATAATTCAGCCAACTTGCCTAATATTAACAGGTTATGGGCCCAGGATGCTAAAAGATGTCGGTTATGGAATTGGTGTTCGCAAAAATTAAGCCATTTAATGGCAGTAATTTTGATTCCTGGAAATATCGAGTCGAAAATTTCCTGGAGGCGCAAGGTGTGCTGAATGTGTTGTCTGAGGACGAGCCGAAAAAGTTGGAGAATAATGCAGATGCAGTTACAAGCTGGAACGAGAACGACTCGAAGGCGAAGAATATAATAATTTGTCTAGTCGATGATAATCATCTAGAATACATAAAAGGTAAAAAGACGGCGAAGAATATGTGGAGTGCACTGGTGACAACGTTTTCTGGGACTAATATGGCTAAGCAAAATATGCTGCGGGGAAGACTAGATAGACTGCGGTATGAAGTGGGCACGGATATGAAGAGCCATTTTACAAGATTCGATGAATGTGTGCGGGAATTACTAGCGGCCGGTGCAAAATTGGAGTCAAATGAAATTATATACTATTTGTTTAAATCGTTTCCGGAGGATTTCCAGCCCCTTATAACTGCATTGGAAAATTTGCCAGATGACACTTTAAGCTTGGAATATGCCAAATCACGATTGTTAAATGAGGAGATGCGTAAAAATGCAAATAAAGAGACCGTTGATGCTGGGCAGCCGTCGGCATTTTATGCAAGTTTTAATGGTGAATGTTTTAAGTGCAGAAAGAAGGGACACAAAAGTTTTAACTGCCCTTTAAACAAGAAAAATACTAAAAGAGGAGGTGGAAAGAAGACAAAAGAAAATTCTGCAGTGGCCTTCGTAATGGGATCTATAAAAAGGAAAAGTCATGTTTGGCTGTTAGATTCGGGTTCAACGAGACATGCGACGAACAATCTGGATTCATTGGTTGATGTTCAAAAACTCGAAAACCCTCTTACTATAAGCACTGCTGAAGAAGGGGGTGCTATTTTAGCAACGCATAGAGGAACATACAAAGGCTATAGTACAGTTGGCAACAGGCGATTCAAAACTGATGTGACTGATGTTTTATATGCTCAAGAACTTAGAGTTAATCTATTATCCATCAAAGCGCTACAAGAGAAAGGAATGGACATTTTCTTTGTAAGTGGAAATAAAGCATTAATAAAGCGTGGAGAAGAGGTTGTGGCTAGTGGAAAGCTTGTGGATGGTTTGTACGAGTTACGGCTGTATGGCGAAAAAGATCAAGCCAATTTATGTGGAGTGAGTGATCTGTGGCATCGTCGCTTGGGTCATATTAATAACGAATACTTGAAGCGAATGCAAAGCAAAGGAATGGTAAATGGCCTCGATGTCGGCGAAGAATGTGTAAAGTGTAGTGACTGCATTAAAGGCAAACAAACGGAGCTGCCGTACAATAATCATAGACAGCCCACAACAAGAGTTCTTGAAAGAATACACACTGACGTGTGCGGACCAATCACCCCATGTACCAATGAAGGTTATAGGTACTTTGTGGCTTTTATCGACGACTTTAGTCATTTTGGACACGTATATTTATTGAAAAGAAAATCTGAAGTATTTGGATGCTTTAAAGTTTTTCAAAATTATGCAGAGGCTAAGTTTGGCAGAAAAATCGCGCACCTGAGATGTGACAAAGGCAGGGAATACATATCAAACGACCAAACCAAATATTACGCTGAGAAAGGTGTGGAGTTGGAGACAACTGTTGGATATTGTCCGAGGCAAAACGGAGTTGCTGAAAGATATAATAGAAGTGTTGTGGAAAAAGCGAGAACGATGCTCATAGAGTCTGGACTTGATAATAAAATGTGGGGTGAAGCGGTATTAGCGGCGACTTATTTACTTAATAGAAGCATTACCAGCTGCCTGCCAAACAAAACACCAGCGGAAATTTGTTACGGTGTAAAACCAGATATTGGAAAGTTGCGAGTTTTTGGTTGTCGTGCATTTGAGCTCTTACCTAAAGAAAAACGAGCAAAGTTCGATGCTAAAAGTAATGAAATGGTATTGGTTGGTTATGCGGTGAATGGTTACCGGCTGTGGAATCCAAACAACAACAAAATAGTCATTGCCCGAAATGTAAAGTTCGACGAATCGCACTTCCCAGCTAAAACTAACAATAATATTGAAAACAATGAGGACATTGAAGATGGATCTACAGAAATTATTTTGGGAAAAGAGAAATCCGATCAAGCAGAAATACGAGATCCAGAAGGGGAACTAAGTGAGTCAATATTGGAGATGGAACCGTTTGAAGGCTTTGAAGAGTCTTTGGTGAATGATGGTATGGATGTTACTGGCCGGACTTTCAACGAATTAAATGATGAGGTAGCAACAACTTCAGAGGCGCTCCGGCAGCAATCAAATTTGGGAAATCAAAGGCTAATCTGCCGTGAGCGCAGAGCACCAGGCAAGTTGTATTACAATAGTAATTTAGAGCAGATAAATCTGTCCAAAATTATATTTTCAGTTGAACCGGCGAGTTATAGTGAAATTGATTCGCGGCCAGACAAACACCATTGGAGATGTGCTATCGAAGAGGAATTGAATTCTTTGAAGAAAAATAAGACGTTTGAGGTAGTGCAGAGAACACCTGACATGAAGGTGATAAGCTGTCGGTGGGTTTTCAAATTGAAAACTGACAAGAATGGAGAGCCATGTAGATACAAGGCGCGACTTGTTGCAAGGGGTTGTCAGCAAAAATACGGTATCGATTACCAGCAAACATATGCTCCAGTGGCAAGATTGGCAACCATTCGCACTGTGTTGTCAGTGGCTATTTATAAAAATTATAAAATATGTCAATTCGACGTAAAAACTGCGTTCCTTAACGGTGAGTTGGATGAAACAGTATACATGACGGTGCCTGAGGGTATGAAAACAGATAGCGGCATGGTGTGCTTGTTAAAAAAATCGTTGTATGGTTTAAAACAATCGCCGCTTTGCTGGTACAAAAAATTTCATGAGGCTGCAGTACGAATGGGATTTAGAAGGTCAAATCATGATTATTGTGTTTATGTGAGACATCATGATGAGTGTGCTATGTATCTCGTTCTTTATGTTGATGATCTACTATTAGTTGCGGAGAATAGTGAGCAGCAAAAGGAAGTAAAACAACTTCTTACAAGGATGTTCGAAATGAAGGAGTCGAACGAATTCGAACAATATCTGGGAATAGAAATAACTTACGATTTTAAAAACGGCTACCTGGCATTATCTCAAAAGAAGGCAATTAAAGAACTTTTAATTTTTCTGCAAATGGAGGATTGTAATGGAGTGGCAACACCTATAGAGAAATCAATGACATCAAACAAAGCTCAGAGTGAAGGAAAACTGCAGGTACCTTACCGCGAACTAATAGGAAAAGTTATGTATATCATGCTATGTAGCAGACCGGATATATGCTTCACTATTTCCCAGCTCAGTCGACACCAGGATGACCCAAGTACAGTTCACTGGAAGGGTGCGAAACGATTAGTAAGATATCTAAAATCAACAATGGACGTTAAACTAGTTTACTCGAAAAAGAGTAATGTAAGACCGTTGGAGGGATTTGCAGATGCGGACTACGCAGCAAATGAAGAAGACAGAAAGTCAACCAGTGGCTATTTGTTTAAAGTGTTTGGAAATGTTGTAAGCTGGTCGTCGAAGAAACAACAGGTTGTTGCCTGCTCCACGACAGAGGCGGAATATGTGGCGTTGGCGTTGGCGGTGCAAGAAGGGGTTTGGTTACGAGGCTTATTGAAAGATCTTTTTATAGAAGATGATCCAATTCTTATTCACGAAGATAACCAAAGTGCAATTAAACTAGCCCACAATATGGAAAATAAAAGGGTGAAACATATTGATGTGAAACACCACTTCATCGGGCAAAAGATCGAAGAGAATGTGGTAACATTGCAACATATCAGCAGTAGTGAACAAGAGGCAGACATATTAACGAAGCCATTACAAAGAAAACAATTTTTATATTTGACTCATAAGCTATCGTTAAAGCATCGAGGGGTGTTGTAGTACGCTGCTGTTTAACATGAGAATGTTAATAGAAGCGATGCGTTTTATGTTAAGCGTTATGTTAACAATATATGAGCGCAACAACATATGAGCGCAACGATAATATAAAGATGAAAGGGACAGCATACATTTAGTATTTGTCAACGTATTTGCTAACGTTCCTTTAATGTATTTGTATATGACAGTCTATATACAAGTAGCGTTATTTTATGATATAAAATAAGAATAAGAAGATGTTGAAGAAAGTTTAAATAAAGAGTTAAGTACAGTCTATCGTTTGAAGTTACAAAGTCAACAAGTGTTTTTTTCGGTCCTGTTTAATCTGCTGCTAAGTGCATAATTCAGCCAACTTGCCTAATATTAACACGTACCAACATACACAATCGCAAATATTAGTTTATGATTATTTATGTTTAAAAAAAAATACAACTGAAGTGATGCTTTAATTTTGCAACCATTAACAAGACTGAAATTAATAAAGACTTTTGTATTTTCCGATAATAATGAGTTTTTTTTACAGTGTCCTGACTTTAGTTCAAAAACAAAATTTTTATCACCATTTAGAAAGAAATTTCACAAATTTTTCCCCAAAAAAAAAAAAAAAAAAAAAACGGAAGTCAATTCGACATTTTTCGTACTAAATAGTCGCTAAAACTGAAAAGTTGGAAAAATTTTAAATTTTCATTTTAATGTTGCAAAACTGATCAAAACCCAATTTCAACTCTCAAGCTATGCACATTATTGAAGAAATAATATAATTAACTGACACTCTATCATACAAAAATCAGCTCTAAAGGGCAAGCCCGATTTACTACATTTTTTTATGAGATTAGTGCGAAAAGTGGTTTTGTCTTAATATCTCCCCAGGGTTGCATTTTAAAACTCCTCTAACCCAAGAGAAAAAAGACCCGAAAATCCTAACGAAATTCGTACGTGTGACATTACTGACACTGCTTTTATGTCAGTTACGTGATCAAAACATAAAATATTAAGTCCACCTTTTGGATAAAAATCATCTTTCATCCTTCCTTTTTTTAAATACTGGGCAATAATAAACATTAACTCTTTTTAATTCGCTCATTTTTACACAAACGTTCAGTAACCTCAAAACACACTTCCAAAATCCGGTGACGTTACTGACGGCTTAAAATGGTCATAACTTTACAACAAAACGAGATACAGGAAACAACAGTTTTGACGAGAACTTTCATATGCCTCTCTCACAAGTTGGGAGAAATAATTGTAGTTTGTAAAGATATTGTCCAAAATATGTATACGAGCGTGACGTTACTGACGGTGGTCATGCCCATATAAGACTATGGGGTTGAGTTCGGTCTTTTGTATGGGAGGTACCTGAAGGGGTGTGTCAAATAGTTAGGTATTCTGAGGTTTCACAAATGACAGAACTTTCGAAATAGAGAAATGCAACTTTCTATGAAAATGCTTACGCTTACAAATGAGATTTTTTCGCATAAAAGGCGAACGAAAGCTATCGATCGAGATACAGAAACAGGCTATAAGTGTTTTTCTACATTCATTTTATATTTTTGGATAAAATGAGAAAAAAGGAAAACAGCATATTGGGAAAAAATTAAAATAAGAGATTTTTAGTGTTTTTTCCGCAAAACTTACTTGTGCAGAAAAGATACATTTGACAGAAGTATCTTAAAGCTAAAGTCCGTACGCTTCCAATGAGCTAGTCAGTACACCAAGCTGAAATATGTGTACTATTTTTTATTTAAAAAGATAATAATTTTCAATGCGTTTATTCATTGTGCAAGTAGATCTATTTGAACCGCTCCTTACTAGAGATGGGCACGTGAGTAAATTTGACTCACGTTCACGCACGCTCACGTGATTGAAATTTTCAATCACGCACACTCACGCTCAAAAATTTTTTCGCTACTCACGTTCACGCACGCTCACGTGAGTAAATTTTGTGCTCACGCACGTTCACGTGAGCGTGAATCACGACAATCACGCCAAATAAAAAGTAAATAAATGTTATTGTTATGTTTCTATAATTACACTATGCAACAAATGAAGACTTTTTGCAAAATAAATACAAGAACTTAACAGTATAGGTTCGATTAGACTATACAAGGGAAATAAAACCATATACTCAGTTTGGCGAGATAGTTGATCAATTTTTTTATAGACCCCAAAAGATTCTCGATGAATAACTTAACTATTTGGTAACCGATTTTGACAAACAGGTATGCGTTTCACTCACGAAAGCATGTATTTTGTGAATAAAATAGTAAACATTAAGGTGTCCTTAGAAAATAGTTGCTACAAACTTCTTCAAACTAAAAAAATAGTGAAAAAAAATTTGCAATTTCGAGGCAAAACAGAACGATATGACGAGACACCAATACACAAATATATATACAGTGCACTCCGCATAACGTCAACCCCCCATTACGTCAACATCCCAAAACGTCAACCCTTTTTCATTTGTATTGTCTACTCTAAAACGTCAACCAAACCTCAAAGCTCTAAAACGTCAACTCAAATAATTCAAAGTTTTAGCTTTAGTAACGGTTAAAATACTTTCATACAACCGTGTCTAATTAGTTTTAGTTTTGGGGATTCCCCTTGTGTCTATTGATGGGTAGTTATTGTCGTTTTCTGTTCAGTTGCTTCATTGATCTCGTTAGAGTTGCGCCTATAAAATGACCTCAAAAAACCAAAAGTTCGTCAATTGCAAGAAAAAGCAAATATTTTGGATTTATTACAAAAAGGTGCAAGTGCGACGGCTTTAGCGAAACAATATGGTGTAGCAAAAACAAAGATTAGTAAGATAAAATCCAAAAAAAGGCAATTTTGAAATGTGTTAATAACACATTTTCTGGACCGAGAAAAAGGAAGACATTAAGGGCATCAGAGCTGCCCAAAATGGAGAAATGTTTGTACCGTTGGTTTATTAAGCAGCGGGAAAGAAATTATCCTATAAATGCATTAGCGCTGAAGGAAAAAGATTCATCTAAAACTGAAAGATGAATTCACATTCAAAAACGTCAACAATTTGATAAATGTCAACACTCGCGGTTTTAATTAGTTGACGTTATCCCGAGCGCACTGTATCGATGGAAAGACAACAGTCTCTTTTTTCCAAATCCACTGAGAAATTTTAAATCTGTTGATATTCAATCACATTACTGGCTTATATGTGCGGAAAGGTACGAAAAACCGGTCTCATAGTAGTCTTTATGAGCAATTAAGGGTAAGGATCGGATTGTAATGATATGTTCACGAAAGTCGTTCAACGTTACCGTGGCTAAAATTTGGCGAACATTGTTAGTGAAAAATTTGGACTCATTCAAAGTAATATTGCAAAAAGTGAAAAAAATAATTTCTTCCTCATTTTTTTTTAAAAAATATGCAGAAATAGGTAAAATTTTTGAAATAAATTTTTTATAATATTTGTGCGCAAAACTCACAGCTACATTATTACCGAATATAGTTTAGCGCTATCATGAAGTACATATCTGTTAGCTGTTGGACAACAACTGATCACACCTTTACCCAAGGGACTCACTGATTTTGAGAAACTTTTGGGGTCCATAAAAAAAAATTGAATACCAATCTCGCTAAACTGTGTTTTATTTTTATCGTATAATCGAACCTATACTGTCAATGTCTTGTTTTTTTCACAGTTGTACTGTGTTATGTGCCTTCTGTTATATATTTTAATAGATTTATATGGAAATAAATAAATTGATGAACCCATGAATAAATAACATCAAAATAAAATATAATAATTTTATTTATTTTATTTTACTTTAAACTGTTTCTTTGTTAGTTTTAGTCGATCGTGTTTTATATATTAAATTTACTTTAAAGTGTATCAAATTCGGCTTACGATCAGAAAAGTGTTTTTTATTGTTTGATATTTTTTGGTTAAATTCAGTGTGTCACGCACTAGGAGCACGCTCACGTGAGCAAATTTCCAACTCACATTCACGCGTGAATCACGCATGATTCACGCCAATCACGTGCCGAGTGCCCATCTCTACTCCTTACACTCTCAATTGACACTGTCGTACACAAGGAACTGTCTCGTCGTCAATAAACAGCATCTTCAGTAATTGCAGACTGCCACATCAAAGTTAACACGCATATAGCCAAACAAGTTAACATCGTTATGCAGTTTGGTGCAAGTTGTCAGATGTTGCAACAACGTGCACATACTTCTGAAAGGAATTTAAACTACTTTAGCAAAAGACGGCAATCAACACATAAATGCATATTTTCAAACAGAACAAAATTTAAAATTCAGTACATAGTATGGCTGCGTCTATAACTTAACTGTTTATTTTTATTCCAGGTTATGAGTTTGATGCCTTGTTAGTTCTGTTTTGGTACATAAAAAGGGGGTTTTATGAATATATATATATACGATGTTTGGCACAGGTTTGTGTTTCTATTGATGTGTCTTTTGTATAATACTCGTATCTGGTACCATTTGATCATCATTATTTTAAAAAGCTATTTAACTCAAAAATGGTTACTTATTGAGCTTATTTACGCGGATTTGTATCCATACCATCAGAATCATAAAATCGTGTAAGTCATTTACTGCACAGAGTACAAATTTTAAATTATCGGATTTTTGATTGTTGATCATCTATTTTATTTTTTTTCTCAAGAAGTTGAAGAGACGCAATCATGAAACTTTCTGGGGGGCTCAACAGCAATATTATTTACTTTGGGGAAAAAATTAAAAAAAATTAGAGGTGATTTTTTTTCTTAAAAATAATTTAGTTTTTATTTAATTTTAACAAAAAAATTAAAAAATCGTAAATATTTTTTTCTGGGTAGTAGAAACTCTCAGCAAGCAAATCCAAAAAAAAAATTTTGAATAAAGACCAAAGTTTAAAGATTTTTTAATTACTAAAATTGTCATACAGCCAAATCTTAGTTTTTTTTAATTCCAATTCTATATCTCTCACTTTTATGTTTGCAAAATTTCATCAAATTCGGAAAGAAGACCCAAAATTTATATGATCGATGCCCAAGGAATATCTATATGTACTAGGTTAACTGATAAGCATAATGAACAATTTGTTCGGACAATCTATATATTTAAAAGGCTTGGGTGACTGACTGATCACTTCCCAGCCCAAACGGCTAAAGCTAGAACCGTGAAATGTGGAATGTAGGTTCCTTTTATGACGTAGGCGCGCACTAAGACGGGATTTTTGGAAATTCGAACATTAACAGGTAAAAACGGCCTCAAAGAGATAAAACTTGTACAATAACCCAGACTAAGCAGCTAAAGCTATAATCATATATCGGCATGCTCCCTATAGAATTAGAGGGGGTACCAGTCCATTTTAGTTATGCGATACGAATGTATCTTTTGAAAAACATCTAGGGATAAAAAGCGATTAAAGCGGTACAATTACTCTGACCAATAGGATAAAGCTACAATCACATAAATGGAGTGTTCGTTGTCGTATAAAGCGTTGGAATGTAACCTGTATTGGTTAAATTATTAAGAAAATTCATTGTAAGTACG
Source organism: Muscina levida (assembly GCA_964034835.1). Classification (NCBI taxonomy): domain Eukaryota; kingdom Metazoa; phylum Arthropoda; class Insecta; order Diptera; family Muscidae; genus Muscina; species Muscina levida. The sequence goes on from OZ035880.1 coordinate 87,096,504, forward strand.
GGTGAAGCAACGCGAGAAGGAAAAGCTAGTTATATGTATATTAATTGAAGAAGTAGTTGATCCTGGTGGAACTGGTCTTTTATCAGAACTTTCATTGTCTATAACAAATGTACATTACCATTAAAAAACTAAAAATCTAGTGACGAGATTTCGAATGATTTAAATTAATTTGATAAATTTGAGAAGAGTACAAACAAATTATTAAAAACTAATGGAAACCTCCGTTTAAAGACAAAAATCTAAACAACATTGGCAAGTCGTTTCTTCAAATTAACACAAAAAAGTGGATGTGTCTCATAGTAAAACTATTCAAAAGAATTTTTTATTGTTTAATGTACTCGTCAATATGTTGAAGAGTATCATTCTTTATTCCTGAAAACCTTTATGTTTTCAACTGCTTAGGCAATCATTCAATACAAATCTTCAATTACAGCAAGTACTCAAATAATACATAGGGTATGCTTTCGTCCCCTGTGTTTTTGCTGTCATATAACCATAACCAGTTCCATTTGCTTTTTCCGTGCAAAATAAAAGTGGATGTTAGTGTTGGAATATATTTAGAGTACACGCAAGAAAACACAAACTTAACTCCTATTCCACTTTGGGTTGCAATTTCGCATGTGTGTGGGTAAGCCGGGTGTGAGTGCAAGTGTGAGCGGAAGGAAACAAAATAAAAAGTGCATTCAGATGCTCGTACAACGGAAATAGTATCGCATGAAATTTATTACCCCTCTTGAGAGCCATAAAAAGGAAATTGTACACAATATACCCTTTTTGGTTGTGCAGCTCCCTTCTACTCACTTCTCCATATATATTTTGTTTTTTTTTTTGGTGGGCAAAATATGTTGAATTTTATTTTGTTTTCCATGCATGTTCTGAAAATCCTTTTATTCGACATTTGTCCCTTTGTGTGAGTTAGTATGAATGTGTTTAGATTGAACATTAACACAAATAGTTTTCGGTGCGCCCGGAGCAGAGCATGCATTCGATACGTTGAATGTTTGGTTTGTGCTCCATATGCTTAAGCGTCATTTGAATGTGAAGCATAAATTTTGGAGGAACACATGACATTTGTGTCACTGCCTCAGATGGCGATACCACGAATGCGAATACCATCTGAATGTTGGAATTTTATTAGGTCACAAACATGAATACATATATTTAAATACTTAATCTATTGGCATAGAGCTACCACAATCTCTTTCTGGTAATTTCCGCGGCAAAATGTCGTAGATTGTTTGTGTAAAAATAATTGGTATATAAATAATGGTAATTCAAATATTATTTAATGTCTAACTCTTAAACGGAAAATATAAAAAAAACGATCAGAAAAGTGTTTTTTTATTGTTTTTTCTGATCGTTAGCCGAATTTGATGTCTCATTTGATACACTAACGTAAATTGATATATATACAATACGATCGACTAAAACTAGCAAAAAAACAGTTTAAAATAAAAAAACATTATCATTATTATTATAAAATCCTTTTACTTTTAGTTGTTAAATTTAAATTTTAATTTCTATCACAATTATAATTTCTATCACAACAATAAATTAGAAAATTGTACCACTTGTTCTATTGGAACTCGGATATACATATTTCTATCGCTTCTATTGTTTTATTTCCCTACATAAACGTTAGATGAATTTCAAAGGCGTTAAATACATGGCACTTCCGATCGATGTAATTTTGCACGTTTACACTTAACATTTAGATCAAAAAATATTCCATTTTAAACTACTCAAAAAAAAAACAATTTACATTTAACTATTTTTCTTTAGCAGAAAGAATGTGGATCAGGTTGAAGAACTTGTTACTTAATTTGAGATCTTTAATTAAGGTCACTAAGTCGGGCCAACAAAACAGTGTTTCACAAATTTTTAAATTAATATTTTTATACCACCACCCTTAGGGATAACGGTATCATTCATTTGATACAGGAAAAAGTGTAACGCAGTAAAGGAGACGAGTTAGACCCCAAGTATCTGAAGACCAAATTCGTTTCAGGACTCTTTAAGACGATTGAGCTATTTCCGTCTGTCTGGTTGGCTGACTGGATGGGTGGTGAGTAGAATAACTCGAGTACACCTTAACCGATCGGTATAAAAATTTACCGGTATTAATATTTTTCGATTCGAACTAATGGGATTGTGATTTGGCAGAATAGCCCCACCACTTTTGGTACCACCCATACAAAATCAATTTTTTTTTGGATAGTTAATATTTCTTTCATAACTTCCAAATGGACGACCTAAGAAATCCGAAACCTTTGAAACACCCCTTCTGGGACATCCCATACAAATGACCGAATTGACCCTCATAGTTTTACATACATACCTTTTTTGTAAGTACACTGAATTCACTAAAATTTTGCGTAAGGTGTTCGTTTATAAAAATTGGACTCAGGAATGAAACTGGACTATACCGGTTCACGCCTTCTAGTACCTCCCATACTAAATAACCTATTTTTATTATTATTATTATTAGCCTTTAAAACAACTTGACACATATATAGTTATATCTTAGTGCCTAAGTCAGAGGCCGAAATGATCAAAGATTTCCATTCGCTTCGATCTTGTGCGCACCGTCTCCAGTCAGTCCTACCAAGCAGCGTCAGTGATTCCTCCACCTGGTCCTTCCAACGTAGTCGCGGTCTCCCTCTTTTGCGCCGTCCTTCGAGGTCTTGATAGAATACCTTTCGCGCTGGAGTCCATTCTCACGACATGGTCTAGCCAGCGTAATCGTTGCACTTTTATTCGCTTAACGACATCAATGTCGTGGTATAACTCGTACAGCTCATGGTTCATCCGAATCCTAAACTCGCCGTTTACGCAAATGGGTCCATATATTTTGCGGAGTATTTTTCTCTCAAACACCGCCAGATGAGCTGCATCTGCCTGTGTAAGCACCCAAGATTCGGAGGCGTACAACAGGACCGGTAAAATTAGTACCTGGTACAGCTGGACTTTGGTAGTTCGAGATAGGGTGGTGTTTATAAAGTGCTCACGTTGTCCAAAGAAACACCTGTTGGCAAGCACTATTCTCCGTTTAATTTCGAGGCTGACACTGTTGTTTTTGTTCATGGCGGATCCAAGGTAGATAAATTCATCCACTACTTCAAAGCAATAGTTTTCAACGTTCACTCTGCGTCCCCAACGGGTGGACACTTTGTTCGATGATACCATTAACTTCGTCTTGTCCTCATTCACTGCCAAACCCATTTTCGCTGACTCCCTTTCAACTGATGAGAAAACAGCTGTTACCTCTCGCATCGTTCGACCGATAATGTCGATATCATCGGCATATGCGAGCAGCATGTGGCTCTTATTAAATATGGTGCCAGACATGTTAACCGCTGCTTTCCTTAACACCTTCTCCATCACTATGTTGAACAGCATACATGACAAACCGTCAACCTGTCTAAGACCTCTCGTCGTATCGAATGGTGCAGATAGATCCTTGCCAATCCGAACAGAGGATTTGGTATTCGTAAGGGTACACCGGCAGAGACGAATTATCTTCGCAGGAATACCGAACTCAGATATGGCTTCGTATAGTCGATGCTTGATGGGACTATCGAAGGCAGCTTTGTAATCGACAAAGAGGTGGTAAGTGTCGATTTGCTTCTCATGGGTTTTCTCAAGAATCTGCCGTAGTGTAAATATCCGATCCGTCGTGGATTTGCCTGGTCTAAAGCCGCACTGATAAGGTCCAATCAGGTTTTCCACAATAGGCTTTAGACGTTCACACAGTATGCTAGACAGGACCTTATACGCAATCGGTAAGAGGCTAATTCCACGGTACTTTTTACACTCACTACGGTCACCTTTTTTGTAGATTGGACATAGCACACTGAAATTCCAATCCTCTGCCATGCTCTCCTGAAGCCAAACGTTCTCAATGAGCTGTTGCATGCTTAAAACAAGCTCATCTCCACCCGCCTTAAACAACTCAGCTGGAAGACCATCAGCCCCAGCGGCCGTGTTGTTCTTTAGCCGGTTTATGGCAGTTGTTATCTCAGCTTGGCTCGGAGGTGGACACTCGATGTTATCCTCTCGGATTGGTGCACAGTCTTCTTCCGTCAAGTTTTCACACATCAATAGGCTGCAGAAGTGATCTTTATATATTCTCAGTACGCTCTCGGAGTCAGTAACGAGATGACCATCCTTGTCTTTACAGGAGGGAAGACCTGTTCCATGTACCTTTCCTTTTATCTTCTGATAGAATTTTCGGGCTTCACCTCTGTTCCTGTAATCTTCAATACACACATTATTCCGCTCCTTAAGCTCTCTTTTTTTTCGCCAGAAGAGTCGAGTCGCCTCCCGCCGATTCTCCCTAAACTTTTCATGAACAGCTCGCGTTGCCATTGGCTGCAGTTTGGCCCTGTATGCAGCATCTTGTTTCCGGGTGGCATCGCGGCATTCGTCATCGTACCAGGCATTATCGTTAAACGGCTTCACATACCCCAGTACGGACCGCGCAGTCCTTTCCATCGAGTGGGCAATATGCTGCCATTGCGCGCTAGTATTTTCGGGAGTTGGAGCATCAAGAAGTAGTTGAGTGAGTTGGTCAGAATAGGCGTTGGCTATCTCCGCGGTCTGCAGTTTAGCGATGTCCAGCTTTCTCTGACGCAGGGTTTTCGCTCTGCTTAGCCTAGTACGCACCTTCACTGCAGTGAGGTGGTGATCCGAGTTGATGTTCGCACCTCTGATCACTCGTACGTCTAAGACACTTGACGCGTGCCTTCCATCGATTACCACGTGATCAATTTGGTTTCTCGTTACTTGATCGGGAGATATCCACGTAGCTTTGTGAATGTTTTTGTGGTCAAATCGTGTGCTGCTAATTACCATGTTCCTTGCTGCAGAGAAATCAATCAGTCTGATTCCGTTTGGCGATGTGTCAGTATGCAGACTAAATTTTCAGACTGTTGGGCTAAAGACATTCTTCCGGCCTACTTTGGCATTAAAATCTCCCAGCACGATTTTAACATCATGGCCCGGGCTACGGTCATATGTTTCTTCAAGTTGGGCGTAGAATTCGTCTTTGACCTCGTCAATTTTCTCCTCCGTCGGAGCATGAGCACATATCAGCGTGATGTAGAAAAATTTTGCCTTTAGTCTTATGGTAGCGATTCGTTCACTGACAGGAGTAAACCAAGAGACCAGGTGTCGTAGTCTCTTGCCGACCGCAAATCCACAACCAAACTCATGCTTTTCCGCGTGGCAGCTATAGTACACGTCACACATCCTCATCCGCGAGCATCCATATCCAGTCCACCGAATTTCCTGTATAGCAGTAATGTCAGCCTTATACTCTTCGAGGACATCCGCCAGTTGAATAGAGGCACCAGGTCGGTAAAGAGTTCTAACATTCTAAGTGCATATTCTCAAATCATGGTCCTTAAAACGTTTGCGGTGGTCGTCAACATTTTGGCGGTTTCTTTTTCTCTTATTTCTCATTTTATTCACTACCATTATACTGGTGGCGGGTGGCAAGCCCTGCCCACCAGGTTCTGCATTTTATTCCTACTGCCAGGAAACATTTTAGCCGCTCATTCTGAGGCAGACGCTGACCAGGAAGCCGCCCAATATGGAACTGACGCTATGGATTTTCGCAATTTAGTTTTCGAAGATGTGGGTTGCTAACCCTCGTCTCCTAGATTGGTAATGCGGCTGCTATCTGCACGTCCAATCCCACGATGCAACCATGCTTCAGCGGTTCAAGCCTACTTTCCTGAGACGTCTGTTTGACCATTCAGGATACATGGTTGTAATGCCTTCTAACTTTAGCTAACTTCTAAGCGGTTGCTTTGAAGTCATTGCCCAGGGAATACTTGGTCTAAGACCGGAAGTAGTTAGCTGCTTCGACAGTGCCACAAAGGAATCGATTGTGGTCACTCCCAAGTGAGTAACAATCAGTAACTTTCCACCTCTGAGCAAAGTCCCATTCCCCAAATAACCTATTTTTAGAAAATTAATATTTCTTCCAAACGGACACTTGGAGGGTAATAAAAATTGTTCGGTTAATTTATTTTGTGATAAGAGGCAAAACCTCAGAAAACCTAACAATTTGACTCACCCCTTCTGGTACATCCCTTACATAGGACCGAATTCACTCTCATAGTCCTACATACATATTTACTTACAAACACTTAATTCAGTGAAATTTTGCGGAAGTTGTGCGGTTATGAAAATTTTAATCGGGTATTAATATGGACTCTATCGGCTTACCCCTTAAGATACCTCCCTTACAAAAGACCTTTTGTGGAAAATTAACATTTTTCTCATTACTTCCAAACTGGCACCTGAGGGATAATCAAATTTGGTCAGTTAATTTTTCTTGTAATAGGAGGCAAAACCTAACTACTCTATTTGACACACCACTTCTGAAACCTTCCATATAAATAACCGATATTGCTCCTCTTACATTTTTAAATTAATTTCAATAACTCAATAGATAAATAATAAAAAATATTGGGTAATGGTATTTATCAGTTAGTTTACTTATGTGAAATTTCTGTACTAGTTTTATCTAATCAGGGTATGTAAATATTAGAAATCAAATGAATTTTAAAATAGGAAACAAATATTTTTTTTTAATTTTTGCAAAAAAAAAAAAACAGTGTACGCTGACGATAAATTTTTGCCACTGCCTTTTTATACGAGATGCTTAATTATTATGCATCGACGGCTCCAACTTCGTTAGCGTCAAATTTAACGAAATCTAGTTACCCCAGTATAAACGATCAAGGTTTGCTAACTCGATGAACCGAAAACAGATCTACTTGCGTCAGCATCAGCGCCGGCGCTACCGATTTTTGCACCTGGCACAGTTTTCAAAAATGCCGCCCTTTAAAAAAACATAATTTTGCCGTAATTAATCCGTTTCCGCATCACCCAAGAGGTAGGATATGCAATGCATTTTTTTAACGAGGTATCCCACGTAGGTATAGTCCTCAAAAATATAAAAAATAAATAAATATTGCTATAGTACTAATCCAGCGTACGAATTTCAATAACAAAAAATTAATAAAATATTTGAATAAATAAAAAGCACTAAAATTCACGCGTGCAATTTTAAATTTTAAAAAATATATTAAATAATTAATTAAATTTAATTTTTCGTTCACAATTTGTAACTGAGCGTTGTTAAAAGAAAAATTACAACTAGGGGTGTTAAAATGACCACGACGGTATTACATTTTGCAATTAGTTTTTACTTCTTTTTCATTCCAAAATCAAAAAAAGAGTTTGCCAGCTCTAATAATAAAAATTTTTTAATATTTTATCAAAAAAGTCCAAACACACTGTAAATTGTCGTTTTGAAAACATGGAGATGTCTCAATATAAAAAATTGTGCTGTTTACTTCCAAATTATGCCAAAAAATTACACGAAAATTTAAAAAAATTTAGTATACGTCAGCTACTTCGTACAAAGTATGTGTGATGTTGTGTGTTTGGCTGTTTCGTTGTTGTTCCTATGCCCACACACAAGTAAAAGCAGAAAGAACTGCACTGCAAAAAGAACAACAAACACACATAAAGTTGAAATTTTTGTTATGAACAGTACAAATTTGCTGTGCTTGAGGGGTTTTTTTTTCATATAAGAAACGGAAAGGGTGTTATCGATATTTTTCGTTTCTATATTAACTATGGACAGTGTTCAGTGTTTGTAAATTTATTTTTATTAATTAGATTTTGGCGCCCTCCAATTTAAGCGCCCCGTCAAACTGTTCATACTGTTCCATAGAAGCGCCGGCCCTGATTCAGCATAAATAGGCTTTAAACCAAAAAATCCCTGATAAAATTTAGATTTCAGTGAGAACTTCAAACTGCTCTTCTTACACTTAGGCTATTATGATTAGACTGATATAGACCCAAAAAAATGTGTGAGTCATAGCTCAATACCCTTACTCTTAAAGTCTCTGGCTTGTTTGAAATTTTAGCAAATTTTGCACATTTACCTCTTTATTGTTCTAACAATGTATTTAGCACTTGCTAACTATAATATAATGCAAATCCACTTGTTTTGATAATTTGTATAAAAGTTAACACAACATTTAACATATAGGATGAGTTTAATTTGTAGAATATACGGTACCCATTTTTTATGTTTATCTCCAACATTAATAATGATAAAGTTTTATACATTTTAAAACTGGAATTTAATTAATATTCAATAAATGGAAACTAATTACGTTTTTAATTAACAAATTTTGGTACTAAATTCTTACAAAATATTTTTTCGCTAATTTCGACAATGTTACGTTACAAGGAATTTATGGTATAAGATATACATGGCCATCAATTTGGATGATATTCAAATCATTTCTATATATTCGTCATTAAAATTTTAATATATATATTTATGTACATATAATTACTTATATGTACATATGTATAAATGATGGTGGTAAGTATTTTTTCCACTTTTTTTGACAAAAACTCAAATAGACATTAATTTTAACATAATTTTATTTTTAGCACAATATCGTAACACCACTGCCACGGCCTTCTAGTTTTCTCTCCTCATTAAGCACCACAAAAAAGGTGGCATAAACTTGTATTGCCAAAAAAGGAGACTAATAAATTATTAAGCACACAAATGCAAATTAGTTAAAGTTTAAAAAGGTATTATTAGCAGATTATGATTAACATTTAAATCTGGGATGTTGAACTGGCATTCAAGGAATTACATCATGTAAGTACGATATACGTATGTGTATATCGTACATTAGAATTTAAAATATTAGTTCTTAGCTGGCAAAGGTATAACAAATTTTTGAAATTATAAATGTAAGCGCAGTCTGAACTAGTCCAAATGTTATGTATCTTTCTTAGCTTGCTATGTATAAAGATAGATCAATTGAATTAAGAGGATTTCCGGATTTTTAGTGAAGAATTAATAGGTTTTCCGATTAATAAATCTGAGGTAGAAAAAATGGTTATCAAACAGACAGATGCATGCAGAATCACACTTAAGGTATCCTGCAAAAGCACTTGTTGGAATGCTACAAAGAGAAATAAAAAGACACAAAGGAATATGATACCACGTTAGGCGACTTTTGAATAAAGCCAAAGCTATCATTGATTGGAACATTTACAAAAGTATTCCTAATCTGCATAAGGGTTTAGTAAAGAAAGCTAAGCGGAAGTCATGGCGGCTGCAGACACGGAACAATATTTTTAATGAAAGGTGATAGAACGAGAAACTTTTCGCCCGGATAATCTCTTGGTATTCTCCTTAACGGGACCGGCCGTGGCATAGTGATTAGAACACGCGACTACCATGCGGGACATCGCAGGTCCAAACCTGGCTCCAGTCATCTTAAAAAAATTTTTCTTTCATTGTCGGCTCCCCTCGAATGTTGTTGACAGCAACTTCGCAGTATAAGTGTCGAGTCCAACGGCGTGTCTAGTAAGAGATTCTCAAATAGTGACGTTCGCATTCGTCGATAAACAAGTAGGTGCCGTTAGTTGTGAATCTAAAAATAGAAAGCGTATTCATTCACAACAACGCGAGAAGCTATCCCATACCTCATTCATGGGGTGCAAAGGAAAATTAAGTAAGTATTCTCCTTAACACCCACTTTCCCAACAATGCACAGTGTACCATTTTGATGTGTTAACAACACAAAATTCCACAGTTTTAAGAGAGTACATTAACATTTGAGGGAAACGTTTTTTATAGGAAAGCCAACATCGCATACAAACGACCTTTTAAAACCAGTACAGAAATTTCAGTCAGTTAAACTGACTGATAAATACCATCACCCAATATAATATATTGTTTAAGTCTTGAGTTATTGAAAATAATCGATTTGTAATTAAAACCAGTTAGAAAGTTTCAGTCGGGCAACCCGACTTACATTTACCCTTACCCTCAGTAAAACAAATAATTTTCTATTTTATTGATATTGTTACTCGATTTCGAAAGTGGGCGGAGTGGTACATTTATATGGGAGGTACGTGAAGGGATGTGTTTAGGCTCCAGATTTATTCTCCATAACTTTATCCTGTTATAGCTTTACTAAATACAGAATTTGCGCACGATTGCGTTGGGTATACTGATATTATTACTACATCCCAAAAGTGGGCGGAAAGGTACATTTGTATGGGAGGTACCATAAGGGGCGTGTCTAGACTTCCAATTTTTTCTCCAAAACTTTGTCCTGTTATAATATAACAAAATACCGAATTTGCGCAGGATCGTGTCGAGTGTATTGATATTATTACCCTATTTCTAAAGTGGGCGGAGTGGTACATTTGTATGGGAGGTACCAGAAGGGGCGTGTCTAGACTTCCAGATTTTTTCTCCAAAACTTTATCCTGCTTAAACTTTACCAAATACAGAATTTGGGCACGATCGCGTTAGGTCTTTTAATAATATTAATCGATTTCTAAAGTGGGCGGTACCAGATGTGTATGGGAGGTACCAGATGGGGCGTGAATAGACTTCCAATTTTTTTCTCTTAAACTTTATCTTGTTATAGCTTTACTCAAAATAGAATTTGGGTACGATCACGTTTAATTTAGGTAGATTTGTATGGGAGGTACCAGAAGGGGCGTGGCTAGGCTTTCAAAATTTTTTTTCAAAACTTTATCCTGTTATAGCTTTACTAAATACAGAATTTGGGGACGATCCCTTAGGGTGTATTGATATTATTACTCGATTTCTAAAGTGGGCGGAATGATGTATTTGTATGGGAGGTACCAGAAGGGGCGGGGCCATGTAGCCCATTTGCAATACAGTAAGTAGTTTTGAGAAAATAATAACTCGTGCAAAATTTCAAAACATTTGGTTGCGTCTTTCGAAAGTTATCGTGCGAACCAGCCGGACAGCCACCCGACAGACAGACAGACGGACATGGCTCAAACGACTTAAAAAGTCATGAATCGAATTTGGTTCAAAGAAACCTAGGGTCTAAAGTCACTCCTTCTATGTGTTACACTTTTGGGTCGTATCAAATGATATATACCTTCATCCCTACGGGTGATGGTATAATTATAATATAGAACATTTTATGCTTATTATTATATTTACACTTCATTTTAATATATAATACAACGAAAGGTTAATTAATTAAAAAATGAGAATTCCCACTGCGAATCAAAGCATAAATTTGATTTCTGGTTCCCTCAGGGATGATGGTATATTAGACTGGCTCAAGAATGTGTGGGATTTTCAGATTTTTAATTATTCACAAGGCCGCCGCTGTTCCATTCATCAAAAAATTTGTGCATACAAAAAATTGGCACAATCGGACAATATTTAAAAATCGCTAGAAATTTCAACATTTTCCTGCAGTGCATTAAGTTACATACAGTTTATTGTGCAAAATAGTAAATTTCTAGCTACCTCTTAATATTGTACGATTTGTCTGAAATTTTAAATAGTTTTAATTTTTTCAATTGGAACAGGGGCCGATTTTGGGCCAGTCTAATGGTATATTTTATTTGAAACGAGAACGCATTAAATGAGACGTGTTAACCCCTAGGTATCTTAAGACCAAATTCGTTCAGGACTATTTAAGACGATTGAACTATGTCCGTCTGTCTGGCTGGATGGTTGGTGAGCACAATAGCTCGACGAAACCCATACTGATCGGTATGAATTTACCAGTATTACAATATTCCAACATGAAGTAATGGAATTGTAACTGGGCACGCAGAATATACCTCCCAAACAAAATTACCTAATTTTGGAAAATTATTATTCCTCTTATAACTTCTCAACGGACAACTGGATGATGTTTGAATTTATTCAGTTTAGTTATCTTGTAATAGTAGACAAACTCTTAGAAGTTCGAAACCTTTGCCGCACCCCTTCTGGTACCTCGCATTCAAATGACCGAATTGACCCTCATATTTGTACACACGTATCTTTTTTGTAAATACACTGAATTCTAGCGAATTTTGTTCTCTTATGAAAATTTGACAAAGGACTTAATATAGACTATATCGGTTGGCCCCTTCTGGTAGGGTAGAAGGGGGGGCATTCGCCTCTTTTTATACCATCACCCGTAGGGATGAAGGTATATATCATTTGATACGACCCAAAAGTGTAACACATAGAAGGAGTGACTTTAGACCCTAGGTTTCTTTGAACCAAATTCGATTCATGACTTTTTAAGTCGTTTGAGCCATGTCCGTCTGTCTGTCTGTCTGTCGGGTGGCTGTCCGGCTCGTTCGCACGATAACTTTCGAAAGACGCAACCAAATGTTTTGAAATTTTGCACGAGTTATTATTTTCTCAAAACTACTTACGGTATTGCAAATGGGCTACATGGCCCCGCCCCTTCTGGTACCTCCCATACAAATACATCATTCCGCCCACTTTAGAAATCGAGTAATAATATCAATACACCCTAAGGGATCGTCCCCAAATTCTGTATTTAGTAAAGCTATAACAGGATAAAGTTTTGAAAAAAAATTTTGAAAGCCTAGCCACGCCCCTTCTGGTACCTCCCATAAAAATCTACCTTTCCGCCCACTATAGAGATGGAGAAATAATATCAATAAATTAAACGTGATCGTACCCAAATTCTATTTTGAGTAAAGCTATAACAAGATAAAGTTTTAGAGAAAAAAATTGGAAGTCTATTCACGCCCCATCTGGTACCTCCCATACACATCTGGTACCGCCCACTTTAGCAATCGATTAATATTATTAAAAGACCTAACGCGATCGTGCCCAAATTCTGTATTTGGTAAAGTTTAAGCAGGATAAAGTTTTGGAGGAAAAATCTGGAAGTCTAGACACGCCCCTTCTGGTACCTCCCATACAAATGTACCACTCCGCCCACTTTAGAAATAGGGTAATAATATCAATACACTCGACACGATCCTGCGCAAATTCGGTATTTTGTTATATTATAACAGGACAAAGTTTTGGAGAAAAAATTGGAAGTCTAGACACGCCCCTTATGGTACCTCCCATACAAATGTACCTTTCCGCCCACTTTTGGGATGTAGTAATAATATCAGTATACCCAACGCAATCGTGCGCAAATTCTGTATTTAGTAAAGCTATAACAGGATAAAGTTATGGAGAATAAATCTGGAGCCTAAACACATCCCTTCACGTACCTCCCATATAAATGTACCACTCCGCCCACTTTCGAAATCGAGTAACAATATCAATAAAATAGAAAATTATTTGTTTTACTGAGGGTAAGGGTAAATGTAAGTCGGGTTGCCCGACTGAAACTTTCTAACTGGTTTTAATTACAAATCGATTATTTTCAATAACTCAAGACTTAAACAATATATTATATTGGGTGATGGTATTTATCAGTCAGTTTAACTGACTGAAATTTCTGTACTGGTTTTTTTTGAGGTGCTCTCATAACAAAACCGTTTATGTTTTTTCAAAACTTTTTTGTTTAAGAGCTTACATTTGTTGGCTTTAAATTTTACCCGTTTTATCTTGATTGCCTTGCATATTTACATACAAATTTTACCGATTTCCCAAGATGCCCAAAATGGTGAAAATGCCCCATCCATGGGGTAAATTCGCCAGTGGGATGGGGCACAATCGTCAAAGGGAAAATGCAATTTTAATTTTGTGGCAAAACTATTTTTTTTTACTTATTAAACAAAATTTAACAAAAAATGAACTTAAATTGTATTATTTCATGTAAAAGTTTAAAAAAAAATGTGAAATATTATATTGGTAGAGATCAACAAGGCAGTTCATTGTAAAAATAACTAAAGCCAGGTACCTGAGTTATTCATTAAAGGTACAAATGACAGTTGAAAATATATATTTATATTGTATACCGGTAAGAACTAATTCATAAAAAATAAATGAAATTTAGCGACGAGTTTTACATTACATTGTACAGCGACATATCTACACCAAATATGTATGTTGCAGTTGATTGGGACGTTCCTGCGGGATGGCTTGGGTCCGGCAACTTTAAGGCAATGTCATCTTTTGGAATATAGGATATGTCGTTAACACGTGGTTCATAAAATGTCCATGAATCTGGCTTTTTTCTTAAAAAATCAACAATTACCGAATTCGGACAATATCTTGCCAACATAGAACTTATCTACCTGGCCACCAAATCGAACAAGTACGAAATTGGTCTCACCAAGACTCTCAGGTTCTACAAACGAACCAACAGATCTGTCGGATTCAGCGAAGCTTAGGGCATCTGATAAGTCAGATGATGAGTCGACGTAGGTCTTTCGTTTTTTAATTATTTTCGGAACTCTTTTTCGAACCAATGGTTTCTTTTCTTGTTTTTTCTTTTGCTGCTGTGTTCGTTCCTTTTCTTCTTTTGATGGAGTAGATGTCAAGATTGTGGATTTTCCCTTTCTTGTGTTAGATTTAGATTGTTGAATTCTAGGGAGTGGACGAACTTGCTCCGGAGTTTTAGGAAGAGGTGGGGGGTGTGACTGGAGGCTCAAATAGGATATGAGGTTCATTTGAAATCGCACTTTGTTGAAGTATAGGTTCATTATCATTGTCAGCTGTTGGATGTTCTTCATATGGTTCGTTTATGAAGTCTGATTCAGGAAATATTTGTCTGTTAAATGGGCTGATACCTGTCATTTTAAATCCTTTGCAAATGTTTTCAGCTGCAATTGCCTTCCGAAATGGGATATTAGATAGCAATGGTATATCGTAAATTGTAATTATTCTACCAGGGTTGGATACAAGGAAATCATTGAACGAAGTTGCTAAGTACTTTTTAAACGGACCAAATACAGATACATCCAATGGTTGGAGCTTGTTTGACGTATGTGGCGGAAAAGTAATCATATGAATACCATTTTCTCTGCAAAATATGATTGCTTGTAAACTGCAGTAAGAGACGTGATTGTCTAGGAAAAGGATTATTGGTTTCTCCTTGGAACACCGAGTGTTATTTTTAATGTGATTTAGGACTTCTATAAATCCTTGAGCTGTCATCCATCCGCTCTTATCTGTTATTCCCAGACAACCGTTGGGACCCCCATTCACGAAATGTTCTTTATACTTTATACGAGGGAACACATAGACAGGTGATAGAGCGTTACCAGAAGCATTTACAATGCCTACCATTGTCACATGCGATCCTCTTTCTGCAGACGCCACTTGAGAAACTGTTCGTTTTCCTTTTGTAGAAATAACCTATGAAATACGAAATACATATTATGTAATGTAGGTATTTCGGTTAGAAAGTTATTAAATTACCTTGGGTGATTGCAACACAGTGGGACCGGCCGTGGCATAGTGGTTAGAACACGCGACTACCATGCGGGAGATCGCAGGTTCAAAACTGGCTCCAGTCATCTTAAAAGAAAAAAAAATAAAATTTTCTTTCATTGTCGGCTCCCCTCGAATTTTGTTTGACAGCAACTTCGCAGTATTAAGCGTCGATTCAATAGTCGTGTCTAGTAAGAGCTTCTTAAAACAGTGACGTTCGCATTCGTCGATAAACAAGTAGGTGCCGTTAGTTGTGAATCTAAAAATAGAAAGCGTGTTAATTCACAACAACGCGAGAAGCTATCCCATACCTCATTCATGGGGTGCAAAGGGAAATTAAGTAAGATTGCAACACAGTAGTAATACCCGTTTCGTCCAAATTATAAATATCACACGGAGCAAATGAATTATTTTTGAGCAAATCCTGCATATTATCGAAAAACTCCATTACTGCGGTTTTCTTAAATGCAGTCAGTCGATAAAGACTTGTATTTTCTGGTTTTCGCAAACTCAAGTGTTGATTTCGTTTCATAAATCCTAGAATCGAGTCAATTCCAGCTTTTTGATTATCTACCCATGATAAAGGCATGGCAATATCATTTATTGTGGCATATTCAAATACGAACTTCCGTGCCATTGTATAGGTGAAGCCGGGCTGTAGGTTAGAACATGCTTTAAAGTACTCGCATATCTCTTTTTCTTGATGTTTTGTGAAAACTTGATTTGAGGTATATTTCAATGAATACACATATTCACCTTCAGATGACTGGCCGGAGTCATCTAATGTCTCCAATTTACTTTTCTTCATTTTTTATACGATCTCGCAAAGTAGTTCGTTTTAAATCATAAAAGTCAGCAGCTTGACTTGTGTTATATTTTTTTTGAGATGACATCTTTTATTGCAAGTTTCATCTTCGTCTCATCTAAGTAACATCGGTTAGTTTTTCTTTTGTAGTTTCGAACCATCGCTATAAGATCTTTGTACCTACAGGTATAAGTAAATATATTAGGAATTTGTCCTGAGTTCATGATACGAAAAGCATATCAAGATTGGACATTAAAAGCAAATCCCTAATTACGCTAGTGGCGAATCTATCGCTTGTAGGTCATTGGCCCGTGGCGAATCCACCACTTGGGGTACATTTGTCAGTGGTGAATTCACCCCATGGGGTACATTCGTCAGTGGCGAATCAGACCCATGGGGCAGAATCGCCGGCGAAACCACCCCACCTCTTAAACTAATTTAAACAGTTTTGACACTTTTAATAAATTAACTAAAACAAGCACTGGTAAGATTTTGTCACTAATGTGAATAGTACACATCTGTGAAATATCTTTTTTAAATCACAAAAACTGAAAAAGTTATTTCAAAAAATACTTACAACCAAATATTTTCGCGGTAGTCCGAAAAACATAAAACCTTGTCCGTACTCGAGCACATATATAATGAAACTACCAAAGAGTGAGAGATGGAAGATCATCGTTTTTCGATTATTAATAGCTTTTTTAATTTTCAAGATAATTGGTGGCGGCATATGTGCCCCACTGGCGAATGCTCCCCCTTCTACCCTACCTCCAATACATAATGACCTGTTTTTGAAAAATAAATATTTCTTTCATAAATTCTAACCCGGCACCTGGTGGGTAATGAAATTTAGTCAGTGAATTTATCTTGTGTTATGAGGCAAAACCTCATAAAAACTAACTCTTTGAAACAGCCTTTCTGGTACATTCCGTACAAATGACCGAATTCACCCCAATAGTTTTACATACATATATTTTTTATATGTATGTACTCAGAATTTAGTCAATCGCTGATTTGCGAAAATGTATCGGACAAAAAAACTCTTTTTTTAATTTCATATAAATAAAAAATCAACATAATATATACTAGTATGTAGCTGGTAGTTTTGTTATCCATTTGTATAACAATTTAAATATTCATATATATGACAAATTTATAAACATAAATTTGCTAATGTATTAAATTATTCCACAATGCTTTCTCCAAACTTTTTTTCCTTTCCATCTAGTAATCTATCCATTAGGGTAAACATCACGATTTAACGAAATTGCTGAACATTATAAATATTATTTTGCATTAAACTGTCATTAATAGCTAGCGAAAGCGACAAAACGTGCAACGAGCAGTAAAGTCTTTATATGTATAGTGCCGTTATTAACATGGTTTTGGAGAGTGTGAAATATTTGCCTAGATTTAAAATGTAATATATGTAATAAATATAGATCCTTCTTATACAAGGACATGTAAAGCTAGTACTACGATTGTGATTATGATTTAATTGAGATAATTATTATTTGTAAATGAGTTTGGTGTTTAAATAATACCAACGTAATCTTCAAATTTAAATAAAGAATTTTTACTCTTATTCAATTTGGTGAGTGTTACCACCACCAAATAGATTTTTTTTCTTTGATTCACATAGCTGTCTAATACATACCATGGTTGCGAACCAGTGTTTAACAAAAAGCGTGTAATAAAAAAAATTCAATTAAAATTCAAATTATTCAAACTACTCACCATTAAGATTAATACATGAGTATTGAAGCAACTCACAAGCTAAAAAACACGCATTTAAACTGCTTACTTATTTAGTCTTTGAACGACGAGTCTATATTGTGATTGATTAAACCAATCAGCGAAAGCTCCTTTTGTCATGGTGAATAATATCCGTGCTCGTTGTTTGATGTTATTCGTTTCTCTGGCCTTTGTATTATAAGGCCACTGTGGTGACATATTCGAAGTTAGGCTGAATACATTTCTCCATGGACCTACTCAAACAAAATCAAAAATACCCCTTTCCTTTATTGACTATGATGTACCTGCTTGTTGAGCTTAACAACTTTGATAAACTCCACTTTAAGATATTTGGACATAAAGCTGATCAAAAAAGCACAAAAAATACTATTTCCCCTATACGATACTTACAAACTTCAAATCGCTATATCTCGATTCCCAGACCTGACACAGTAAATCGCTTGGAAATATGAATTTTCCCGGGATGCAGATCCACTTCGTTCACTGATCCCAACCATTTGTGGCACTGTAATATGACTGATAAATTGAAAACTATTAAAGCGCAGCTTGCTTGATAGTAGAAAAAAAAATAAACCACGAGTGAAAGTGCTACAAAAGGTCTATACGATTATGTAAAAGATAAATCTAAAATATGTTGTATTCTGACTATTTTTTCGCTTTGAATGTGTACAACGGTCACATTCGACACCGTGGAATTGCCCATATGCTATAAATTTAAAAAGCATTGTTTTGGGTTACAAAACATTTATTTTACTAGATGTTCCAATCGTATCCCACTAAGCGACCAACAAACTTTTAATGGAAAAGACCTAAGCTTTCATTTGAGCTATAAAAAGAAAGGCTCTTATGGAAAATTAGTAAGAAACCAGTACAGAAATTTCAGTCAGGTAAACTGACTGATAAATACCATCCCCCAATATAAGATAAGATAAGGATTAGAATTTATATGAGAGTACAAAAGGAGTGAATCAATACAGTCTTTTTCATTCCTGACTCAAATTTTCATACACACAAGTTACGAAAAATTTGACTGAATTTAACGTATTTACAAAAAAGATATGTATGTAAGACTAAGGGGATGAGTTCGGTCCTTTGTATGGGAGGTACCAGAAGGGGTATGTCAAATAGTTAGGTTTTCTGGGGTTTTGCCTCCTATAACAACATAAATTTATCGACCAATTTTCATAACCCTCAAGAGTCCGTTTGGAAGTTATGGGAGAAATATTAATTTTCCAAAAATATGTCATTTTGTATGGGAGGTACCAGAAGGTGTGAACCGATATAGTCCATATTCATTCCGGAGTCCCATTTTCATAAGCGAACATCATACTCAAAATTTTAGTGAGTTCAGTTTACTTACAAAAAAGATATGTTTGTCAGACTATGGGGGTGAGTTCGGTCATTTGTATGGGAGGTACCAGAAGGGGTGTGTCAAATAGTTAGGCTCTCTGAGATTTTGCCTCCTATAACAACATAAATTAATCGACCAGTTTTCATTACCCCCCAAGAGTCCGTTTGGAAGATATGGGAGAAATATTAATTTTCCAAAAATAGGTCATTTTGTTTGGGAGGTACCAGAAGGCATGGACCAATATAGTTCATATTCATTCCTGAGTCCTTTTTTCATAAGTGAACATCATACTCAAAATTTGAGTAAATTCAGTTTACTTACAAAAAAAGATATGTATGTAAAACTATAAGGGCCAACTAGGTCATTTGTATGGGAGGTACCAGAAGGGGTATGGCGAAGGTTTCGGTTTTCTTAAGGTTTGTCTACTTTTGCAAGATAAATAAACTGACCAAATTCAAATATCCTACGATTGTCCGTTTGGAAGTTATGAAAGAAATATAAATTATCCAAAAATAGGTAATTTTGTATTGGAGGTACCAGAAAGGGTGGGGCTATTTTGCCCATTTACAATCCCATAAGTTCGTTTTGAGTTAAACGCAAACTATGTACAGACGATTGCCAGAAATAGCAATTTTGTCAAACCTGCTAAAGTACCGGCAATGTACTGACATGGACAGTGTTGCCAATATAATTATATCTTCTGCAAAAGGTGAATTTAGCAGATGCACAAACTTCGAACATCTGCAAATTAAATGTGTTTGCAATTGTCTTTAAATAATTTGATAGTGGCAACATTTTGCGGTTCACACGATTATCGGATGTCTGGTTGATTTACAATGTAATGGCAATGCTTTTCTGCAAACGTTGCCATATAAAATTTAAAGTGCACGCGGTTGTTGGACTTTTTTTGGGCAATATTGTAAGATCTGGCAACGTCTGTACGTAGCTGCATACTTGTTTGTATAAATCGGTTAAGAAATAGTTAAGCTATTCATGTTTGGTTGTTGACCGTAGGGTTAAGCACAAAAGAAGCGACTTCTTTAAACGATGTTTGTCATCCTCTCTCTTATTTTAATCCATTTCACACGTAAAAGTAATACTTAAAAGCATCCTCTCGATTTGGCAGCATACGTCCATCAAAATCTGTAGAATGTCCTAGAATGTTCAATGTAAAATTTTTTCGGCACACACTCATATTTGTACACTTGTTGATCTACAAAAAACGATCAATGAACGCCTTTAAATACTACGTGGTATTTCAATATTAATTTGACAGGTACTTACGCATGGACGCATCTATTAAGGGGGCTCATGTGCGTGGAATTATGTAGAAAATCATACATTTCCGGTAACCAACATAAAACACATCACTTAAAAGCTTTTAATTGAATGTAAACGGAGTAGCTGCTGCAATCATAAAAATAAAATAACACTTTGTTTATCTACAACTACATCGAAAGGCCTACTTATAATTCACAAGATTTGATTTGAAATATAAAACGGTATACTATAACTCAGGAAAATTTTTCGACCTTGTTGCGAAT
The DNA here is from genome assembly GCA_964034835.1 of Muscina levida. Taxonomy (NCBI): domain Eukaryota; kingdom Metazoa; phylum Arthropoda; class Insecta; order Diptera; family Muscidae; genus Muscina; species Muscina levida. The sequence continues at coordinate 87,117,161 of OZ035880.1, forward strand.
GGTATTTATACTAGAATCGTTTCTTTTTAATCGACCTTCTATTCTTTTTCTGGTTCCATATAACAAATTAGGTACAACATGTTGCACCACAGATTCCGTATAACAAAAAAGAATAAAACTTGCTGTGACTAAACTTGATCATTGTAACTTGTGTATAGATTACATAAAAACAAGATCCAATTTGCGCGATAATGAAACTTTACATCCATCAGATTATTGTTAAAGCTTGTTAAACCGATGGTATTCAAAATAGTTATTTTTTAGAAGGTATTTATTAACAAAAACTCTAAAATCGGAGCTAAAAAATTTTTCGAGTTAGTACCCAATTTGTAACGCTCGTGGAATATATATAAAGTTGGGGTTCGATTATCATGACGTATGTGGTGACGTTATAGGCAGACATTTCCGGCCACGTTATTATAATACCGCGATACCTACTACTCCCACGCAAGACATATTACTGTCATTGGGCGCCATTATGTATCGTCCAGGAATATTATACGATGAAACTTGATCAATCAGCAACTGATATAGGTCTCGGCCATCTTACCATGATGTCCCTATAGAGTACCTAAATTACCTATACCAAACACCATCCTGATCTGACAGCTATCATTCACTTACTATTGGTCCACACGGTTAGCCTAGGTTCGGTTGAACACTCGCTAGCATCTCCGTTTCTACACCTGTCCTAGTTACTGTTCGCAAGTGTATCACTCTTGGGGCGTTTATATATTTTGGCAGTCCGCCGGTCACTGTTCGATGAGGGTTTAAACTTCCGGAGTAGATTCGTTGATGTTCGCCTTTACTAGTACATCGACCGCGCTGACATGCTGGCGTACTGCGCAGCTATAACTCGCCGGACGGGGGGGATCTTGTCGATGCTACCAGTCGCTATAATAAATCGTTACGATAAGTCTTTACTCATCCCAGCTTCCAGTTGGTGACCCCACCAACCAGATATTGATACGTTTCTAAAAGAATAGAATTCGAGGCCCAAGTTGACGTTCCACTGCTTCATACCTGTACATTAGGGCTGGTCGATTTGTAGGGAGTGAAAAAATTCACCAATTTCCCTATGATTTCCGTATTCTATGGGTTATTCCATGAAAATTTGCCCAAGGAACCATACCTCTATCGTTAAAATCGAGTCCCCTACTTTTTTTGGTAGATTTTGACGTTCGTATGAAATATTACCTACACGTTCACATCCATAACTCAAAAACTATCGTTCGCTTTGCTTTAGTTACCACCTATTAATGTTTGTCTACTCAAACATTGTTAATGATAATCTTCAAATCTCTTCAATGAAACTTATGGCTACTTTATTTTACATCAAGATTCTCAGAATTAATAATACTCTTAGGTATTCGTTCATTAAATTGCATTACAATTGAAAATGAATCATAACAACAAATATTCTTAAAATATCTATCAGCTAGATATGAAATGTCTTAACGAAATGGGTTAATGATTATGAATATTTACAAAAGTTTGAGAATCTCATTCTCGCAAAAAGTTTGGCCCTATGTATTCCTAGCTTTCCCTACGGTTTCGGAGCGCTCTGTCATTCCGTGGTGAAATTTCGCAATGAAATAATGATTTGCGAATGGAATGCATATGACTTCTCTTACTCGAGAATGTTATTCAACATAGTAACAAAATATTTATATGTACAAACTAACTAACTAAATGTTCAAAACTTTAACACGAATTCGCTTAAATCGCTCTGCGATTAATATTGTATAAAAGAAATGTAACTTAAAAATGTACTAAAATTAGTGAGTATATCAAAAATGGTTCAAAAAGATAATAAATATAAAATGGTAAGTATGAAATTAAATTGTAAATAAAATTAAATATAATAAATGAAAATGTAAATGTAAATAAGGTAAGTATGAGTATGTGTAATACATATAATAGGTAATTAGCTTATCGTCGGCTAGCCTGCAAGTAGTGTCATGTGTAATTTTGGAATTTTTTTTTTATTGTTCCATTGTGAAGCTCTACTGGTCATACATAAGCCTACCAAGACGTTTTGCGATATCTTAATGGGTTTAGAAGATAGCAAAAAGTGCTATGTGTAACCCATATACGAAATATTCCAGCAAAAGGTGTTATGTGTTTTTTTATATGGTAATTATAATTTTTTTATATAGAAATTTCAAGTTACCCGTTCCATAAAATCAGTTTCGGAAATGAAGTCTTATTCGGTACACGAATGGCTAGAAGTTATTCCAAAAGTCGAAAGCCATTACTGCAAAGTTAATACCAAAAAGGTTTACGTGGAAGATATCTCCCAAACGAAAACACATATGCATATAACATATTGCGATTGGTGTGTAGCATATAAAAAAGGAATCAGTTAAGATTAAAAAATTTTGGACAAAAAAACCTTTCCAATATTTAAGCCACGTAAAGATCAGTGCGATATTTGTGTAGGACACAAGAAAGGTAATGTTACTGAAAATGATTATAAACCTAACGTGTTAAAAAACGATGAAGCAAGAAATGCCAAGAAATTGGCTATTAAGAGTATGTCATCTGATGTTGTGGTCGTTTCCATGGATATGCAAAGTGTTTTGCTCTCCCCCAAGTTATTAGTATCTGAACAAGTTTATAAAATGAAACTGGCCCTCCATAACTTTACATTTTATGTCAAAAGTACCAAAGACGTTTTTTTGTACGTCTGGCACGAAGGCGAGGGAAAACTTAAAAACTTAAATTCCCTTTGCACCCCATGAATGAGGTATGGGATAGCTTCTCGCGTTGTTGTGAATTAACACGCTTTCTATTTTTAGATTCACAACTAACGGCACCTACTTGTTTATCGACGAATGCGAACGTCACTGTTTGAGAAGCTCTTACTAGACACGACAATTGAATCGACGCTTAATACTGCGAAGTTGCTGTCAAACAACATTCGAGGGGAGCCGACAATGAAAGAAAATTTTATTTATTTTTTTCTTTTAAGATGACTGGAGCCAGGTTTGAACCTGCGATCTCCCGCATGGTAGTCGCGTGTTCTAACCACTATGCCACGGCCGGTCCCAGGGAAAAGTAACAGCAAATAATATAACAAGCTGCATTGTACATTTTATTTAAACTTACTGCGCTTCGTACAAAAAGGTTATGCTAATATCGGATAGATGTACCTACCAAAATAAAAATAAGGTACTGTGTAGTGCTTTAGCAAACCTTTCTGTAGCTACTAGACAAGAGTTGGAGCAAATTATATTAGAAAGAGGCCATACAATGATGGTATTCGACAGTGTCCATTCAACGTTAGAAAATTTGTTTACAGCTCCAATATATTCGCCACTAGATTATGTAAGTCGCATGAGACAGGCAAGACCAACACATCCATACACAGTAAACTACTTAGAGTAAACTTTTTTTAAGGATTACAAACACGTTCCTGGCAACATTACCTCAATCAGACCTAGTGAACGTGCAGTTGATGCAAAAGTAAACAACATCCGTGGATTGCTTTTTAAAGAAAATGAAGTTTATTTCAAGCTGCGCCACACCGATAATTGGGATTTGAGGACCCAATAAAAGCGAGCAAGGGTACTTAAAATAAATGAACCAAGAAACTTATATGAATCTCCATTAAAAATTGATGAATCCAAATACGAGAGCCTCCAGTCATTATAGCAATATATGCACAAAGATTACCACTCCTTTTATGATAATCTTCAACATTAAAAATGTATTTGTTTGTTTTCTTTGTTTAATTATCTAAGTTTCTAAATTTGTTTTTAATAAAATGTTAATGAATTTCATCTTACTTATTGTACCACCAATTTTGCTAGCGTTAGGCGTCTTTTAATGGCAAAAATACTTAAATGTAATAAAATAAAAAATCTAAACAAAAAGTGTTATGTGTACGAATTCATATGAATATATTTAAAAAAAAGTTCCTACAAAAAGTGTTATGTGTAGTTTTTCTTAAAAAACCTATAGCACTCCGTAACAGAGATCAATATCGGATATCTTTTAATGCAGTACTCTGGTATTTGTGGTAGACATTCTGTTAAGCCTATGGTTAAAAAAATATATCTTTAATGGACAAAATAAATCAGTTTTTTGCCTCTCCTGAAAACCTGTTCAAAAACACATAACACTACTTGCAGGCTAGCCGACGTTATGGTAAATGATTGGTGTCTATGCTATCTTTTCATGTTGATCTTAAATTTTAGGCATGGAGATTTTCGATGATATTTTGTTCTTTTGTTTAATGATTTCGATGGTAATTTGTTTACTTTCAAATTTCAATCTTTTTGTTAAGCAATTTAACAAATTTTGTTATTGACCGATTTGTTTGTATCTCACGTTTCTGTTCGAAGCGATTATATTCTAAAAATCTTTAATTTTGGACATTTAAATGACGATAAGCTCCTGCGTTTCCACGCTGGCTAAAATTGTTGTATGCAAATTCTTATTAGACATATTAATTAATTTCTTTTTCAGGTATTTAAATCTCTTCTCTTTCAGGTTTTTAACTTTCTTATTGACAATTTATTACGTTCGTAGTTGTATTTTAACTTCTTTTCAGGTATTTGACTGATTTGTTTACGGTCGTAGAAAACCCTGTGGTTTTTGCATGCGGTCGTATCCTGTATATATATATATATCGTAGATGTTAAAGATTACAAGGATTTCGTAGGATTTTTGGAACAGATTTATCAGGTGACTGTATGATGTTGTTGTAGTTGAGGAGGGTCGTCCCCTACACTCAGGTGACTGCTTCTGGGCTGACGAGGAGGGCCAATCCCTACACTCGTATGGATATGGTATGTTGATTGTGGGCTGGATTTTCTCGAGGAGGGCCAATCCCTACACTCGGATGGTAATGGTTGTTGATGCGTTCGTTTGTATGTGCTGCTGCGCAAATTTTGGGTTTCACAACTTTGGTGGCAACAGGTGGTTGTGTGGATGATGTCTGCGCAACGCTGTTGCTGCTGGATGAACTTAGGTTATGTTTCACAGGTTTTTGGGGTGGATTCTTAATGAAAACCTGCTGCGTCTATGCAATTGCTGGGGTTTATGTCCCGGCGTCTCGCGCGAAACGTGCTTCTGGTTGGCGCACTGGCACACTGGAAAATTGCACAAATTCACAAATTTCCTCAAAAATTCTTTCTCGGTTCGCTGCTGCTGTTGGTGTTTAATTAATAAATTCAATTATTTGCAAAATTGCACTGCTTATTTAGCCGATGTTCATCGATTACACTCGTTACTTTCATTTAACACTTTAAACACTTATTCTTACTTCTTCCTGACGATGTTGTCTCCTGAATAGGTCTTGCTCCTTGGTCGGTCGTCAATAGAAAAGAAAGTTTCAAGTTCGCGGAAGCTCCTCGAACCTTTCTAATTTCAATTCCTCCCGTTCCGATTGTTGACATAGGTCGCGAATTGTGCAGTGGATAAAAATGCATTTCTGAATGTGGTCGCTATTACACCGTCAAACGGCTTGACGATTGTTTGCGCTTGCTTGCGCCGGTGTACAAGTGAACGGCGTCAGTTATGACTGATGATTTTGCGTTAATACGCGCACGCCACAAATTTCAACCAATTACTTTTCAAAAAACAGCATATAAAATTCAGTTATGAATCAATTCTTTTCATAACACAGTGCAACAGGTAATACAAACACCCGAATGTGACTATATAGGTTCGATAGTACAACCAGAGCTAAGTAAAACCTTTGCTCAGTTTGGCTAGATTGGCTACCAATTTTTTTTGGCCCCCTAAACTTATTGAAATCCCTTGGATCCCTAGAAAAAAGCTGACTTTAGTTTTTGGCCAAGAGTTTCCACAGTTTTTATAAGTCGCAGGAAATCCAGATTTTTTGCATATTTAGTGAAATTGTAGTTTACGTAACACCGAATAACTTTTCTGGACAAACCCATGCAATTTGAACAAGTCTAGGGATATTAATAGCTTTTAAAATACTCTATCTACTTTAAAAAAATGTTGCTTTCAGTTTGCATGGGTTTGTTATGAGAAGTTATTCGGTGTTACGTAAACTACAATTTCACTGAATAGAGTATGAAAAAATCTGGATTCCCTGCGACTTATATTAAAATAAGTGAAAAAATTAGAATTTTTATCGAAGTTTTTTGAAAATAAACAAGGGTAGTTTAATTTTTTTGGAAATTTTATTATATTAAGTTCTTAAGCGGACTATTAGCTACAACTTTGCTTAAGAAGAAAAAGCGCTAGATTAAAAACTGTGGAAACTCTTGGCCAAAAACTAAAGTCAGCTTTTTTCTAGGGATCCAAGGGATTTCAATAAGTTTAGGGGGCCAAAAAAAAATTTGGTAGCCAATCTAGCCAAACTGAGCTAGGGTTTTGCTCAGCTCCGGTTGTACTATCGAACTTATATAGTCACGTTCAGGTGTTTTTCAAAAAGTTTGATTTTGTGTCATAGTGTAACAGATTCCAAAGAACATGTTGGTTTTGGGACAATTTCAAACAAAAAAACTGACTGACAAATACCATCACCCAATAATAATTCCTATTACAAGATAATTAATTACCAAAGTTGATTATCCTCCAAGTGCCGGTTTAGAAATTATGGGAGAAATATTAATTTTCCAAACAAGGTCATTTTGTATGGGAGGTACCAGAGGGTGATCCGGTATAATCCATATTCATTCCTGATTCAAATTATCATAACTGTACAACTTACGCAAAATTCGACTGTATTCACTGTACTTACAAAAATATATGTATTTAAAACTATGGGGGTATGTTCGGTATTTTGTATGGGAGGTACCAGAAGGGGTGCATCAAATAGTTATGTTTTGTAAGGTTTTGCTTCGTATCACAAGATAAATTAATTGACCAATTTTTATTACCCCCCAAGTATTCGTTTGGAAATTATGGGATAAATGCTAATTTTTCAAAAATATAATCCGATATAATCCATATTCATTCCTGATTCAAATTTTCATAACTATACAAGTTACGCCAAATTTGACTGAATTAATTGTACTTACAAAAAAAGATATGTATGTAGGACTATGAGGGTGAATTCGGGAATTTGTATGGGAGGTACCAGAACGGGTGCGTCAAATAGTAAGGTTTCCTGAGTTTTTGCTTCCTATCGCATGATATAATAACCGACCTTTTGTCATTATCCTCCAAGTGTCCGTTTGGAAGTAATGGGAGAAAAATTAAATTTGCAAAAATAGGTCATTTTGTACGGGAGGTACCAGAAGGCGTGAACCGATTTAGTTCATATTCATTGCTGAGTCCAGTTTTCATATGCAAACATCATATGCAATTTGAGTGATTTCAGTTTAGTAACAAAAAAGATATGTATGTAAAACTATGAGGGTCACTTAGGTCATTTGTATGGGAGGTACCAGAAAGGGTATGGCAAAGGTTTCGGTTTTCGTAGTGTTTGTCTACTTTTGCAAGATAAATAAACTGACCAAATTAAAATATCCTACGATCGTCCGTTGGGAAGTTATGAAAGAAATATAAATTATCCAAAAATAGGTAATTTTGCATGGGTGGTACCAGAAGGGGTACGGCTATTCTGCCCATTTTCAATCCCATAAGTTCGTTTTGAAAAATATTAATACTGGTAAATTTTCATACTGATCCGTTAAGGTTTGCTCAAGTTATCCTGCTGACCAGCCATGCAGCCAGCCAGACAGACGGACATAGCTCAATCGTCTTAAAAAGTCCTGAAACGAATTTGGTCTTAAGATACTTGGGGTCTAACTCGTCTCCTTTAATGCGTTACACTTTTTTCGTATCAAATGATATATACCCTCATCCCGAAGGGTGATGGTATAATAATATATTGCGCAGCCGAATGTGGAACTCGTTTCTTATCAGTAAAAGCTTTTCTGCAATTGTTTCTTTGCAACAAAATATTTTGCTTGGAATTCGCTTCGGAATACAATTTCAAAATTGTTAATAATTTTTTTCAAAAAATGCTTCAACTTCTACATCAAATATGACATTTGTGAGCAGACACAATGGATATTCAGGTGGAACTGAAGTTCAGTAGTCATTTCTATGCTTTTTAAAGCCCTGATAACTCGAGAACTGATAGAGATATTGATAATATACATATATACTTTGTAAACATATAGATTTTAAATTGATTAACCTAAAAAGTTGGTTTATAGAATTGTCCTTAATAATCTATTTCGGACTACAATTTCAAAATTTTAATATTTTTTTTTCAAAAATACCCCAAATTCTACATCAAATATCTCGACATCCATAAGAGATATGGTAAAAGCAAACACATCTTTTACAGGTCTTCACTTCAGCTATTGAACTTACTAGTTATTCTGTCTATAAAGGAAACGTACTCTGCGGCAAAAAACTGCTTTGAGAACAAATTTGAACTCTAACTTCATTTTGGGACTCTCAAATGTCTAGCTATCGTTACGAAATTTCAAACAATATTTACGTAATTTTGACAAAAACAAACCTAAGGTGAAGCTAGATGAGCATTTCATATTATGAACACACTAAAGTATTGCTTACACGCTATCTTCCCATATCTGCTCATATCCCCTCAACAACATGAGCGAGATAGCCTAATTAGAAAATATGTAGGAGTAAGCAAAGACAAACACAGATTGCATGATTTTGTTCAGAGAAGTTATTCGTTGTTACCTTAACTATAAACCGGGTTAATCGGTTCTTCGGAAATTCTAAAATATGCATGACAAAGCGGACACTTGTATGAAAATTTCGTCGACGATTTGTATGGACGGTTCCCTACGTGTCATCAACGATTTACTATGATCATGCATAGGGTTGACAGATCCAGAATCGCAAAAAGCTGGACATTCGTATTAAAAAACTGGATTTTGTAGAAAATGTCTACGAAAAAAATTCCAAGTTTAGTTTTGTATAAATTTTTTTTGTTTAAATACATTTTTTAATATTGTTGAAAACATAAAGTAATACAATTGAACTTAAATAGTTTTACTTCAGTGTTTCCAATTTTGAGATTTTAAATAATACTTTAAAAATTAATAAAACTTGCACTTCTCACTCAAACCTCTGAGAATTAAAATTAAACAATAAACACAAAAAGAAAAAAACAGAAATATTAATATAAAAAGAACAACAATTATAATTTTTATTGACAAAAAATAACAACTCATTCTAGAAATTGAAAATTATAAATTTTTTCAAAAGTTATTGTGTTAAATGTACTAATATGGATATTGATAACACAAACATTTTTTTTTCCAAAATTACTATTTAGCTGGACAAATTTTATGTTAGCTGGACACTGGACAAGTATAAAAAAAAGCTGGACATTACAGCCGAATCCAGCCCGTCTGGCAACCCTAGTCATGCAGCTATCCTTAAGGATGTCTAGCAGACACTTCCTACTGGGAAAATATGAAATTATGTATGAGTTTCATATGAAAATACATGAGTAGTTTCTGGTATAATAGTTTTATCATGTAAAAGCTAAGCTATTTCTGATGTATATTGTAATTATTTATTTAATTGGCCATCAGGCTTCTAATTACAAACCGTAAATAAAATAATAATAATAATAATATCAATACATTAATTCTAATATTTGCTTAGTCGATTCAGAGTGTTTTCAATTTACTCTGTGCTTAGCAGCACATTCCAGATAAGAAGAGTTAAACTCTTTATGGCTGCATTTGTATGAAATTATCTCATTTAACTGCATTTAGCTTAGTTGCAATTTCGTCCTAGCAGCCCCGATGATTGTGTTTCACAATTCAATTTCCTATAGAAAAAAATTCGTTTACCCAATACTTTCAAAATCGGTGTCTTATAATCATATGTTTATCGAATATATTATTGTGTAAAAAAAAAACCGTAACATTTGGGGTAACTGCATCATATATAAAGGTAAAAAAAATCCGCATAACTGCCTTATGTGTGCATGTAAAAAAAATTCGGATAGCTGTCTCTTTTGTGCAGGTAAAAGACTTAGGATAAGTGCACATTTCGCTTTAGTGCACAAAAAATTCAAAATTCAGTGCAGCTAAGCGAATTATACTGTAGTGATTATGAATTCAGTTTGCTTAAATTTATATGCCAATTAAATATCAAATTGACAGAATTTGTAAGGAAATGTAAACTTAGTATATAAGGTTAATCAATATCACTCACAAACTTTAAACGATTTCCTGAAAATCTTAAATTTTACACTTAGCTAAGTTTAAAAGTGTCGATATGATAATGATACTAAAAGTGTTTATTATGATTATCAACGGTTTCCCTCCCATTTCAAGGTAAGATTCCAACCTATTTCAAGATAAGATTCTTAGTGCTTTCTCAACTACATATTATATGGAAAAAATATATTAACCTCCTTTTTACAATTTGTTGAGGAGATAGAGGCACTTAACGTTTTTCATATGAATATTGAATTCTTTCCACACATTTTAAGTTGATGAGAACCCAACTGTATCTTGTTGATTTTCTAACTATTGTGGTGATCAAGTTAAGTTCCATTTTGCTATTGGAGGGAGATAATGGTTATTAAAGTTTTTCATATGAATGCCGACGGCTCACAGTGGCATTTCGGCGGAAAAATAGGGGTTTTCAACTTTCCAATATTAAAATTTTAATGATATGGTTTTGTAAAGAATTATTTGGATAAGAAAAATTCAACAAGGTTTTTTATGAAAAGTGAAATTTTGTAGTTAAAAAAACTAACAGAAGTCAACGGAAATTTATTCAATAAAATTATATTACAATTATTGTCCAAATAAAGAACTTTTTGTGTGTGTAAGTTTATAGCAATGGTTTTTGTTTTATTTTTTAGTGAAATATCTTTTATAAAAAAAAAATTATTGTAATTGGAAAAGTAAACTAATTATTATAATTTATCAAAAATTATACTAAAAAATATCAACTTATCACTTTTTGATGGAAAAAAACTTTATGTGCTTTGCCTTGCTTAGCCCTCTAAATATAAAAAAATGAAAGATCCGAGTCTGTGCTTTTAATTAAGAAAAACAAAATAACCGCCAAATACCGTTTCTTTTAGTAACATCGATTTTAATGCATGCATTTGGCCATATTTTCGGTGTATTTGAAGGCTAATATCTTTCGCGGAGGGTTGTTGGGGATATTCTCTTCATTTGTATGGAGACAACACATGTTTAACTTTTGAATAAAAATTAACATTTTTTAACTTATATGAAATTTTCATATGATTCTAGACAGGGAAGAAAAACACATAAAATCTACAATTTTCAATGGGCGTAAAATCTAAAGTAGGCGTGGCATCCCCAATATGTTTAATTTTTTTTTCATAAGGAGAACTCAATTAAGAAGTGTCCCGAATTTCGAGTCCCTAGGTCCAAAAATACAAATTTTGGCAAGTGCAATTATATGGGAAGTGGGTGTGGCTGTAGGCGGTTTTCCAAGATTTTTTCAAAATTTCTTAATATAGCCTAGATAAGTGTTTCTGCAAAATTTCATTGCTGTACGACCACTTCTTCTATTTTTTTCCAAGAAATGTATAGGGCGGTGCCACTGTGCGGCTTCCCATCCATTTGTATATGAGAAGAAACAGTCATCTGGAGGCAATGATGAATCAAATTTTCGCATTAACTGAAATCGTTGCACTAAGCGAGACACAAATATTGAACCTTAAGTATTGCTATATTTGCACATTTCTCCATTTTTATACCATCACCCTTAGGGATGAGGGTATATATCATTTGATACGAAAAAAATTGTAACGCATTAAAGGAGATGAGTTAGACCCCAAGTATCTTAAGACCAAATTCGTTTCAGGACTTTTTAAGACGATTGAGCTATGTCCGTCTGTCTGGCTGGCTGGCAGGCTGGCTGGCTGGATGGATGGCTGGTCAGCAGGATAACTTGAGTAAACCTTAACGGATCAGTATGAAAATTTACCAGTATTAATATTTTTCAAAACGAACTTACGGGATTGAAAATGGGCAGAATAGCCCCACCCCTTCTGGTACCTCCCATACAAAATTACCTATATTTGGATAATTTATATTTCTTTCATAACTTCCCAACGGACGATCGTAGGATATTTAAATTTGGTCAGTTTATATATCTTGCAAAAGTAGACAAATACTACGAAAACCGAAACCTTTGCCATATCCCTTCTGGTACCTCCCATACAAATGACCAAATTGACCCTCATAGTTTTACATACATATCTTTTTTGTAACTAAACAGAATTCACTCAAATTTTGCATTTGATGTTTGCATATGAAAACTGGACTCAGCAATGAAAATTAACTATATCGGTTCACGCCTTCTGGTACCTCCCATACAAAATGACCTATTTTTGCAAATTTAATATTTCTCCCATAACTTCCAAACGGACACTTGGAGGATAATGACAAATAGTCGGTTAATTTATCTTGCGATAGGAAGCAAAACCTCAGAAAACCTTACTATTTGACGCACCCCTTCTGGTACCTCCCATACAAATTCCCGAATTCACCCTCATAGTCCTACATACATATCTTTTTTTGTAAGTACAATTAATTCAGTCAAATTTGGCGTAACTTGTACAGTTATGGAAATTTGAATCAGGAATGAATATGGATTACATCGGATCACCCCTTCTGGTACCTCCCATACAAAATTACCTATTTTGAAAAATTAACATTTATCCCATAATTTCCAAACGGACACTTGGGGGGTAATGAAAATTGGTCAATTAATTTATCTTGTGATAGGAAGCAAAACCTTACAAAACATAACTATTTGACGCACCCCTTCTGGTACCTCCCATACAATATACCGAACATGCCCCCATAGATTTAAATACATATATTTTTGTAAGTACAGTGAACCTCTGGTACCTCCCATACAAAATGACCTTGTTTGGAAAATTAATATTTCTCCCATAATTTCTAAACCGGCACTTGGAGGATAATTAAATTTGGTAATTAATTATCTTGTAATAAGAATTATTATTGGGTGATGGTATTTATCAGTCAGTTTACCTGACTGAAATTTCTGTACTGGTTTTTTTCTTTTTTTTTAAATTTGCACTTATAAATAAAATGTTGGTTGCGTTATTCATATTCGTATTGTATTTGCAAATCAGCTGAAATAAGTTGTATTGATGTGTTGTTATTAAATAAAACAATCAAAAATTACAATATATACGTATAATTACATGCTATGTTAATTTGCTGTCAACAAAGGTATTTCTTTCTCTTTACAATAAAAAAAATACATCGGAGTCGTCAAAAAATTACTTGTCATCGAAAAAAGCCTCGAGAATATAAAGCAACATTGCCTAAATAATTATGGAAGACCAACTAAGCAGCAACTTTAAGTTAATATTTGATTTTGGCCTTCCCGTTTGCATGGTTTGCAAAGAAGTCAAAATAATTCCAACACATACATATTAGCAATTGCTTGATCCACCCCAAGTTTAACAATTTCCAATTATTGATGGGTAGTAATACTTGTGCTTTGTATATTCATCCTCCTTTGCTTGTCACTTTATATCCTCTCATTTTATGTGCAATCCTTCGTTTATCCTTGTCATGTTTTTGTTAGCTTTGTTTCATCATAAAAATTCTGCTGGAACATGATGCTTTTGACGTTTCATGGAATGTTGACATTGATCAGGACTGAGCTCTTCAACGGTTTCCTTTAAATTCTTAGGGAGGAATGCTATTCAGTTTGTGACTCTTCGTTCATGGCGGAACTTTTGGAATTATAGTCATATCATCTTAGTCAAACACAATGGTACACAAATAATTTCGTGCTTATCTCTAAAAAATATAAATTCCACAAAACGTACTGTTAATATTTCCCAAAGATAGTTTGCTTTACAAACTTCTTTTGATGGCTGTTAAACGCTAACTTCTTGCAATGTTTGGAAAACTTTCTGCCGTTTACAACCGTCCTTCCCTTGCACTCATTTCGACAAGTCACATAAAGAAAAGCGCGGACAAATCCAAGCAAGGAAGAAGGAACTAGAAGAATTTAAACAAACTACTTTTTAAATTTCAACTGACAATAAATGAGAAAAGAAATGACAATGTCCAGAAGCCAGCCGGTCGGGAAGAAGATGTGGACAAACATACGGAGTCTTGCAAAAGCAGAATGATTACGGAGCCTTGCAATGATTCAATCATTGTTTGTTGCTCAGAATGGCGTAGAAGAGTGAAAGAGTGTTGTCTGTGCCTCTGTTGCTGTTGTATTGTTGTTGAATTGGACAAACCCAGTGAAAGATTTGGTCAAGCGCTGCACATGTAAAGTTTGTACATATGTCTTATAGAAAATATTTATAAACAATTTACAAGAATTCTTCAGATTTAATGACTTCAGCAATTGTTATTCATGTAACCAGCATTCATCTATTTTTATTTATTTTCGAACGTTACATATTTTTTCGCCACATTTGATTTTACTTATCTTTTAATAGGACTTTTTTGAAAAAATCGCAAAAAACGATTATAGTTTAAAGTATAAAAAAAAACTATAAAATGGTTATTTGCACTACAACTATTTTTATACCATCACCCTTAGGGATGAGGGTATATATCATTTGATACGAAAAAAAGTGTAACGCATTAAAGGAGACGAGTTAGACCCCAAGTATCTTAAGACCAAATTCGTTTCAGGACTTTTTAAGACGATTGAGCTATGTCCGTCTGTCTGGCTGGTCAGCGGGATAACTCGAGTAAACCTTAACGGATCGGTATGAAAATTTACCAGTATTAATACTTATGGGATTGTAAATGGGCAAAATGGCCCACCCCTTCTGGTACCTCCCATACAAAATGACCTATTTTTGGATAATTTATATTTCTTTCATAAATTCCAAACGGACGATCGTAGGATATTAAAATTTGGTCAGTTTATTTATCTTGCAAAAGTAGACAAACCCTAAAAAAACCGAAACTTTTGCCATACCGCTTCTGGTACCTCCCATACAAATGACCTAGTTGGCCCTTATAGTTTTACATACATATCTTTTTTTGTAAGTAAACTGAATTTACTCAAATTTTGAATATGATGTTCGCTTATGAAAATAAGACTCAGGAATGAATATGGACTATATCGGTTCACGCCTTCTGGTACCTCCCATACAAAATAACCTATTTTTGGAAAATTAATATTTCTCCTATAACTTCCAAACGGACTCTTGGGGGGTAATGGAAATTGGTCGATTAATTTATGTTATTATAGGAGGCAAAACACCAGAAACACTAAATATCCCATTTGTCTAGACAGTTGTCACTTTATCAATGCGTAATTATTGATGACTGAAAATATGTCAAAGAGAAAAAATGATTTGTTCAGTGGTGCTTCGTCAGACCAATATTTACCAAGTTCGGAAGACAGTAAATCAGATAGTGTTGCGCCAGCAAGGAAAACAAGGAAGTTGTCGAGCTAAGAACTGAAGGGAAAAGGTATGATTCTTCCCGAGGAAAACTAGTTGAAGCCCGTAAAACTTGAGCCAACTGGAAGTGCAGGCCCAACTATTAATAATGAACAAAAACAACCTTTGTTGTCCCATTTCAATCATTTGGAAAATAAACCAGTACACAAATTTTAGTCAGGTAAACTGACTGATAAATACCATCACCCAATATAAGGTATTGTTGAAGTATTGAGTTATTGAAATTAATAGATTTTTAATTAAAATAAAATTACTTATGTATAACTTTTCACCTGCTTGTGGTGCAAAATCGTCTAAAACTGTACTTATTTGTGTAGGAGGTATAGGTACCGGTTTGGAATTTATGTGAGAAATATTAATTTTTCAAAAAAAACGTAATTTTGATAGGGGGTACCAAAAGGTGTTAACCGATACAGGCCTTATTCATTCCTGACTCAAATTTTCATACGTACAAAAAAAGATATGTATGTAAGACTATGGGGGTGAGGTCGGTCCTTTGTATAAGAGGTACCAGAAGGGGTGTGTCAAATAGTTATGTTTTCTGAGGTTTCGCCTCCTATCACAATATAAATTAAACGACTAATTTTCATTACCCCTCAAATGTCCGTTTAGAAGTTATGGGAGAAATATTAATTTTCCAAACATAGGTCATTTTGTATGGTAGGTACCAGAAGGGGTGACCCGATATAGTCCATATTCAGTCCTAATTCATATTTTCATAACCCTACAAATTACGCATAATTTGACTGAATTCAGTGTACTTACAAAAAAGATATGTTTGTAAGACTATGGGGGTGAGTTCGGTCATTTGTATGGGAGGTACCAGAAGGGGTTTGTCAAATAGTTAGGTTTTCTGGAGTTTTGCCTCCTATAATAACATAAATTAATCGACCAATTTCCATTACCCCCCAAGAGTCCGTTTGGAAGTTATAGGCGAAATATTAATTTTCCAAAAATAGGTTATTTTGTATGGGAGGTACCAGAAGGCGTGAACCGATATAGTCCATATTCATTCCTGAGTCTTATTTTCATAAGCGAACATCATATTCAAAATTTGAGTAAATTCAGTTTACTTACAAAAAAAGATATGTATGTAAAACTATAAGGGCCAACTAGGTCATTTGTATGGGAGGTACCAGAAGCGGTATGGCAAAAGTTTCGGTTTTTTTAGGGTTTGTCTACTTTTGCAAGATAAATAAACTGACCAAATTTAAATATCCTACGATCGTCCGTTTAGAATTTATGAAAGAAATATAAATTATCCAAAAATAGGTAATTTTGTATAGGAGGCACCAGAAGGGTGGGGCTATTTTGCCCATTTACAATCCCATAAGTTCGTTTTGAAAAATATTAATACTGGTAAATTTTCATACCGATCCGTTAAGGTTTACTCGAGTTATCCTGCTGACCAGCCATCCAGCCAGCCAGACAGACGGACATAGCTCAATCGTCTTAAAAAGTCCTGAAACGAATTTGGTCTTAAGATACTTGGGGTCTTACTCGTCTCCTTCAGTGCGTTACACTTTTGTTCGTATCAAATGATATATACCCTTCTCCCTAAGGGTGATGGTATAAAAATACCAGAGTCTATACTTGACCGGATTGATTTCAATAAAAAATGTTGAAAGAAGGAGACCTTCAAATGGTTTGAGAGAGAGCAGAACCTTCTCGGCCAATGATTCACTCCAAAAAGGCCTAACTAAGTTTTGGAGAAAAGCTATTGCTGCTCTACATGGAGTCTCTCAAAAACGAATTGACCTTATTGCGAAGAAAATTTCGAAAGAAAGAGCTGTCACACCAATACCAGTTGGTCGCGGGAAACAATAACCATCCTAACAAAGTTCCAGATGAGACAATCATCAAAGTTCATGATCATATTCTGAGCTTTCCCCTGAACTGAATATCAAAATCATGCACGAGATGTATTTGGAAAAACATTCTGAAGCTAAGGTATCATATGATTTTTTCTCCCAAAATTTCAATGAAAATTTAAATCTCCACTTCGGCTGTGCTCGATCTGACACGTGTCAAACTTGTGAACAATTTCAAAAGAAGCTTTCCTTTAGTACGCTTTCTGATCTTAAAAGAAAAAATCTTGAATCAGAAAAAAAGATGCACATAATCAGGCCAACAAAAGTATGCAATGCAATTGCATATGCAAATGGATATTATGGTCTTATTGTCATGTTTAGGGGGCTTATGCATATAAAAGCATATTTTCGGATTTTCAAATTTTTTATTTATTATTTTTATTTTTTTTTTACTTTTCGCAGTATATACAACACCTGTTTATTTCTTTAAGATGGTCAAAGAATTAATACTAATGAATTAATTAATAGCTTCTGCAAGTATGTGTTTCCGGTACTAACTAAACGAAATATTATTTTTGTGTTTATATTAGGGATTCCGTCGACAAGAATTTCAATGAGTTTTACCTAGCGTTGCGTTGCCACCAGTTCCATTCATTATTCGTTGGTATAATTGGCAGAAGTATCGAAGTAAGTTGTGAATTAGTATAGCAGTGAAGAAGCTGAAGCAATGCGTACATCCAAAGAGAAATTGGCAATTAGCGTTTAACTTTTCAAACGTTTAAAGTCAACATACATTATACTGCTTGGACTTTCTAATAATAAGCTAGTTTTATACTTTCTTTCACAAAACATTTTCTTAAAATCTATATATATTCATACACAGAATATTGATCATGATTGTTGTATACATAATATGTATTATACATTAAAAGATTAAGTACTGCATTAAATTCACTCATGTAATTTTGTTTACAGTAGAGTAATTAATCAATAGTCTGAATCTTATAAATGTAATGTAAAAAAAAATGGATGTATTTTACAAACGCCAATGTTGGGTGTACAACTTTGCTATATCCTATGGGAAAACGGGACATCATCATTTCCATATGTACGATGAGGCAGTCGGAAAAAAATCTTCGAATGAGCCAATAAGTTTCCTCTACCATTACGTATACAATGTGATGGTTCTCGCAGTTAAGAACCATTTTGTACTATTTAGGTGACAGTGAAAGGCTCACTAATTTAGTGTACAGGTTTCCTGAACCAGGTCATTCATTCATGCCATGCGATCGAGCGTTTGGGATTATAGAAAAATTATTGAGAAAAACTGAAAGAGTTTTTCTTCCTTTCGAATATGTGAGAATAATCCAAAATACGTGCAAAAGGTATTCAGTTGTACATGTGGACAGGTCAATGATCTGCGACTTCGTTGAAATTTCAGAAAATCTTTTTTGAAAGCTATTTACATTATAAAACCTATTGGTATAAAAGATAAGTACGCCATAACTAAATACAGAGTTTTCATTTATAATGTGGAGGCCGTTAAACAAGGAACCATCAATTGCAGCTTTACTGTGGCATACAGATAGTCCATAGCGCACAAATCCGCGACATCAAAAATGAGACATTGCTGACTCTCGAAAATGTACAACAGACATACAGTGGTCCTCTAACGTTTAAACCTAAGAAACTTAAATATTTTTCAAGCAATTTTAAAAATTGGAGTTAACTCGTTGTTGCTGCATACCCCACAATTATTAAATAAAACAGTGTATACCATACAAAATAAAATAGTGTATCAGATTTTTACGATTTTTTTTTTTAAATAAAACAGCCTATGTGGCGTACTTCCGTTATGAATGACATAATTGTGCTCCTAACGGATGCGTAAAATAATAAAACTTGGTCAGTTTATAGAACAGGCACGTTATTATGCATTCGTCGAAAAAAACATTATAGAAAAACTTTTATTAACCGCGATACTGAGGTTTTTATAGACATCCGAATTGACGAAAACTTTAAACGCGATTTTCTCAAAACACTAAAAAAAATATACACTATTGTTTTATTAAAGGGACGAAATTATGTAGGATCCAACGAGAACAAATCTATTTCATGCCCAAATGAACACATAATATCTTATTGATGCTAATGCCTAAGAATGCCCCCATCTTACGGTATGTCTCATATCGGTCTTGCTTTATCAGTTCACGCACGGCATCGATAGTTTCCGGGAAAACGACGGAAGTGGGATGACCTTCAAGAAATTCAACCTGAAGCGAACGGCGTCCTAGAATAAACTGTTGGTACCAGCAAATTACAGTGGTTTTTGATGGTGCTTCATCACCAAAAATCGAAACAAGTTGATTGAGACACTCTTGTCTCGATAATCCATGTTAAAAATCGTAAAAATCATCGCAACATAATTTTCACGGCTTAATCCATTTTTTCGCCGAGATGAATTTTTCAGTACACTGTAAGTAGAAAAAATATTGCTCGTAAGGGAAAATGTTCTATGTATGTTTATTAGACTGTGTCATTTTTTTTATATTTACCCTCTTTTTATACCATCACCCGTAGGGATGAAGGTATATATCATTTGATACGACCCAAAAGTGTAACACATAGAAGGAGTCACTTTAGACCCTAGGTTTCTTTGAACCAAATTCGATTCATGACTTTTTAAGTCGTTTGAGCCATGTCCGTCTGTCTGTCTGTCTGTCTGTCTGTCTGTCTGTCTGTCTGTCTGTCTGTCTGTCTGTCGGGTGGCTGTCCGGCTGGTTCGCACGATAACTTTCGAAAGACGCAACCAAATGTTTTGAAATTTTGCACGAGTTATTATTTTCTCAAAACTACTTACGGTATTGCAAATGGGCTACATGGCCCCGCCCCTTCTGGTACCTCTCATACAAATACATCATTTCGCCCACTTTAGAAATCGAGTAATAATATCAATACACCCTAAGGGTTCGTCCCCAAATTCTGTATTTAGTAAAGCTATAACAGGATAAAGTTTTGGAAAAAATTTTGAAAGCCTAGTCACGCCCCTTCTGGTACCTCCCATACAAATCTACCTTTCCGCCCACTATAGAGATGGAGAAATAATATCAATAAATTAAACGTGATCGTACCCAAATTCTATTTTGAGTAAAGCTATAACAAGATAAAGTTTTAGAGAAAAAAATTGGATGTCTATTCACGCCCCATCTGGTACCTCCCATACACATCTGGTACCGCCTACTTTAGAAATCGATTAATATTATTAAAAGACCTAACGCGATCGTGTCCAAATTCTGTATTTGGTAAAGTTTAGGCAGGATAAAGTTTTGGAGAAAAAATCTGGAAGTCTAGACACGCCCCTTCTGGTACCTCCCATACAAATGTACCACTCCGCCCACTTTAGAAATAGGGTAATAATATCAATACACTCGACACGATCGTGCCCAAATTCTGTATTTTGTTATATTATAACAGAACAAAGTTTTGGAGAAAATATTGGAAGCGTGTCTCCCTTATGGTACCTCCCATACAAATGTACCTTTCCGCCCACTTTTGGGATGTAGTAATAATATCAGTACACCCAACGCAATCGTGCGCAAATTCTGTATTTAGTAAAGCTATAACAGGATAAAGTTATGGAGAATAAATCTGGAGCCTAAACACACCCCTTCACGTACCTCCCATATAAATGTACCACTCCGCCCAATTTCGAAATCGAGTAATAATATCAATAAAATAGAAAATTATTTGTTTTACTGAGGGTAAGGGTAAATGTAAGTCGGGTTGCCCGACTGAAACTTTCTAACTGGTTTTAATTACAAATCGATTATTTTCAATAACTCAAGACTTAAACAATATATTATATTGGGTGATGGTATTTATCAGTCAGTTTAACTGACTGAAATTTCTGTACTGGTTTTAACCCTTAATGTGGTCCCCATACAATATTTATACCATCACCCTTAGGGATCAGGGTATATATCATTTGATACGACCCAAAAGTGTAACACATAGAAGGAATCACTTTAGACCCTAGGTTTCTTAGAACCAAATTCGATTCATGACTTTTAAAGTCATTTGAGCCATGTCCGTCTGTCTGTCTGGTGGCTGTCCGGCTGATTCGCACGATAACTTTCGAAAGACGCAACCAAATGTCTTGAAATTTTGCACGAGTTAATATTTCCCTAAAACTACTTACGGTATTGCAAATGGGCTACATGGCTCCTCCCCTTCTGGTACCTCCCATACAAATACATCATTCCGCCCACTTTAGAAATCGAGTTATAATATCAATACACCCAACGGGATCGTACCCAAATTCTGTACTTAGTAAAGCTATTACACTGTAGGACAAATTTAAACTTTTGACCTCACCCATGAACAAACTGACCAGATTCTGAAAATATAGCTTAAATAAAAATATACGTATCTACCAGTTTTTCTAGATAAGCTCATTTAAGTTTTTTACGAGCAATTCAATTTTCGGAGCGAAGCTCCCATACAACGACTTTTTTTTATTAGCTATATTTTCAGAATCTGGTCAGTTTGATCATGGGTGAAAAATCGTGTCGTACAGTGTTACAGGATAAAGTTTTGGAAAAAAATTGGAAGTCTAGCCACGCCCCTTCGGGTACCTCCCATACAAATTCACCTTTCCGCCCACTTTAGATATGGAGTAATAATATCAATAAATCCATCGCGCTCGTACCCTAATTCTTAATTTAGTAAAGCTATAGCAGGATACAGTTTTTGCGAAAAAAAACTGAAGTCTACCAACGCCCCATCTGGTACCTCCCACACACATCTGGTACCGCCCAATATCAATATAATAGCAATTTTTTTATACCATCGCCCGTAGGGATGAAGGTATATATCATTTGATACGACCCAAAAGTGTAACACATAGAAGGAGTCACTTTAGACCCTAGGTTTCTTTGAACCAAATTCGATTCATGACTTTTTAAGTAGTTTGAGCCATGTCCGTCTGTCTGTCTGTCTGTCTGTCTGTCGGGTGGCTGTCCGGCTGGTTCGCACGATAACTTTCGAAAGACGCAACCAAATGTTTTGAAATTTTGCACGAGTTATTATTTTATCAAAACTACTTACGGTATTGCAAATGGGCTACATGGCCCCGCCCCTTCTGGTACCTCCCATACAAATACATCATTCCGCCCACTTTAGAAATCGAGTAATAATATCAATTCACCCTAAGGGATCGTCCCCAAATTCTGTATTTAGTAAAACTACAACAGGATAAAGTTTTGGAAAAAATTTTGAAAGCCTAGCCACGCCCCTTCTGGTACCTCCCATACAAATCTACCTTACTGCCCACTATAGAGATGGAGAAATAATATCAATAAATTAAACGTGATCGTACCCAAATTCTATTTTGAGTAAAGCTATAACAAGATAAAGTTTTAGAGAAAAAAATTGGAAGTCTATTCACGCCCCATCTGGTACCTCCCATACACATCTGGTACCGCCCACTTTAGAAATCGATTAATATTATTAAAAGACCTAACGCGATCTTGCCCAAATTCTGTATTTGGTAAAGTTTAAGCAGGATAAAGTTTTGGAGAAAAAATCTGGAAGTCTAGACACGCCCCTTCTGGTACCTCCCATACAAATGTACCACTCCGCCCACTTTAGAAATAGGGTAATAATATCAATACACTCGACACGATCGTGCCCAAATTCTGTATTTTGTTATATTATAACAGGACAAAGTTTTGGAGAAAAAATTGGAAGTCTAGACACGCCCCTTATGGTACCTCCCATACAAATGTACCTTTCCGCCCACTTTTGGGATGTAGTAATAATATCAGTACACCCAACGCAATCGTGCGCAAATTCTGTATTTAGTAAAGCTATAACAGGATAAAGTTATGGAGAATAAATCTGGAGCCTAAACACACCCCTTCACGTACCTCCCATATAAATGTACCACTCCGCCCAATTTCGAAATCGAGTAATAATATCAATAAAATAGAAAATTATTTGTTTTACTGAGGGTAAGGGTAAATGTAAGTCGGGTTGCCCGACTGAAACTTTCTAACTGGTTTTAATTACAAATCGATTATTTTCAATAACTCAAGACTTAAACAATATATTATATTGGGTGATGGTATTTATCAGTCAGTTTAACTGACTGAAATTTCTGTACTGGTTTATTTTACTGAGGGTGATGGTGTATGTAAGTCGGGTCTCCCGACTGAAACTTTCTTACTGGTTTTATAACTTTTTATGTTATCAGCTCCTGCTGCTTCCATTGTATCTCCCAGAGGCGTTAAATGTATGACCGACCCCCACTAGTATTTCCCTTCTATCATATTTCCCGAACATACCTACCTTCTATATCTATAAAAACCGGTGGGTTGGTTTTGAATTTAGACTCACGGATTCTTGGGCAAAAATTCTTAGAATTAATCGATTTTGATATCCACTTGGTGCATATTTTTACTCCACACAAATTGACCCACTCTTATGTTTATACTAAATAATGTCTTATTTTTATACCATCACCCTTAGGGATGAAGGTATATATCATTTGATACGAGCCAAAAGTGTAACACATAGAAGGAGTGACTTTAGACAATAGGTTTCTTTGAACCAAATTCGATTCATGACTTTTTAAGTCGTTTGAGCCATGTCCGTCTGTCTGTCCGGTGGCTGTCCGGCTGGTTCGCACGATAACTTTGGAAAGACGCAACCAAATGTTTTGAAATTTTGCACGAGTTATTATTTTCTCAAAACTACTTACGGTATTGCAAATGGGCTACATGGCCCCGCCCCTTCTGGTACCTCCCATACAAATACATCATTCCGCCCACTTTAGAAATCGAGTAATAATATCAATACACCCTACGGGATCGTCCCCAAATTCTGTATTTAGTAAAGCTATAACAGGATAAAGTTTTGGAAAAAATTTTGAAAGCCTAGCCACGCCCATTCTGGTACCTCCCATACAAATCTACCTTTACGCCCACTATAGAGATGGTGAAAAAATATCAATAAATTAAACGTGATCGGAACCAAATTCTCTTTTTAGTAAAGCTATAACAGGACAAAGTTTTGGAGAAAAAAATTGGAAGTCTAGCGACGCCCCTTATAGTACCTCCCATACAAATGTACCTTTCCGCCCACTTTAGGGATGTAGTAATAATATCAGTACAGCCAACGCAATCGTGCTCAAATTCTGTAATTAGTAAAGCTATAACAGAATAAAGTTATGGAGAATAACTCTGGAAGCCTAACCACACCCCTTCTCGTACCTCCCATACAAATGTACCACTCTGCCCACTTTCGAAATCGAGTAATAATATCAATATAATAGAAAATTATTTATTTTACTGAGGGTAAGGGTAAATGTAAGTCGGGCTGCCGGACTGAAACTTTCTAACTGATTTTAATTACAAATCGGTTAATTTCAATAACACAAGACTTAAACAATATCTTATATTGGGTGATGGTATTTATCAGTCAGTTTAACTGACTGAAATTTCTGTACTGGTTGAATGGAAGAACAGTTTGCATCTGGCAAATATAAATAGAAATGCTCGTATGACATTTGTAACATTTGTAGTATAATTTCCCTATAAAACGTATTCCCTACCATCATCATGCTAATTAATGTGATGACAACCAGAGGTTATGCTGGGAAATTTATACACACTCCCATCAAAACCTACTATTAGAAAACTGTCTAAGAACTCTTAAAGTTGTGCTAATGAAAAAAGTTTTCATCAAAAACGTTTTTGAATGATTCCCTCTGATTACTTCCCTGCTCTTCGGCTTTATTTTCTTTCTTTTTTATACAATTTTAACTAGTTATTGCCTCTGTGAATCAGTAAGTGTGGGAGCGACTTCTAAGTGTTGGTATGGTTCCAAATATCCTTCTAACATCATCGTTTTGGCCTTCCCTGAATGACTGTTTGCAGCGTTAATTGTTATCGTTGTGCGCCTTCTATCATTGAGGAGAGAACGAAGAAAGTGGAAGCAAAAAAGGGGCATTAAGGCATTTGCTGATTTGCCGGAAATGGCTGAGTGAATACATCCTTAAAGATACAGTGATGATGTGTATAAATAACATATGATATTAAACATACGTATATCCTTCTGCAGATGTACATGTGCCGGACTATGCGATGTGGTTCTGTGTCAATAGCATATGTAAGTATGTACTATGTGTAGCTGGGTATGTGATATGAACAATTTCTATTTGGCGCCAATAGTAAATTGAAAATGAACTTCCGTCTGGAGCTTTCAGATTCTATTTGAAATGAATAACGTGCTTAATCACTAAATGATATGAACGAAAAACGAAATAGAAAACCAACGAACATGGAACTGCGGATATAAAAAGTTCTCCTTCACTTCTTGTGGAATTTGGAAGAGTTTT
Source organism: Muscina levida (assembly GCA_964034835.1). Lineage (NCBI taxonomy): Eukaryota > Metazoa > Arthropoda > Insecta > Diptera > Muscidae > Muscina > Muscina levida. The sequence continues at coordinate 87,142,767 of OZ035880.1, forward strand.
CTATTTTCTTCAACTCAAACTCAACAAATTCATGTTAATTTAGTTGAACGAGTTCAAGCGAGTGGCTTTTAAGTAGCAGCGCAATTTTTAATTTCGCTAAAAAGTCAATTTAACAAATGGAAATTTTCATTCATTTGCCATATTTTAGTGGTCCTTAGAGAGACCGCAGTCGAAAGCAAATTAACAAAAATGCAATTTTGTGATTTGTTACTATTTACTTTTGCTTGGTTTGAATTTTAAATTTTGTTAAACTGAACATGAACTTTTTGTATGCGGATGCGCTTTGTTTTCTTTATTAACTTATTTAGAAGAATGTACAAAAGATATGTTGTGTCTATAGATATCAAAAGTTAGATTTGAATAACATTTCAATTTCATCAATTAATACGATTAGTGAAAAGGCCTTCTACTAAAAAATTGTGTTTGTATATCGCATTATTTTTGGAAATGAATGTTAATGAGAAACATTTTAATATGTATATGGGCATTTCCAGGATGGCGAACGAGACATTCTACGCCTTTGGAGTGAAAAAATAATAACGAAATCTGTTAAGCTTTATTATATTTTCTGATAGAATTTTAGTGATACTATACTTAGTGCAAAATTCAGCTTTTGTGGATTTGTTGTTTGCAAAATATTGGTAAAAAAATATGCGATAAAAAATATGTTTTCGAACATTTTTTTTGAACTCAATTTTTTTTAAACTACAAGAAAGGTGAATGGCTTTCTGTTGGTAGTTGTCACGTTACAATATGGACATTCGTTTTTTTCTACAGTGTTCTTTATGATTTGGCACGCGAAAGAGAAAGTGGGTAGATATGATCTGAGAAACTGCTGGGGTTGCAAAAATATAAGGGGCACGTCATACATTTGACTCCTCTAGTGGCACCTTACCTTAGAGTGATGGAAGCAAATTTTATAAAAATTAAACTTTTGTATGGAAGCCCCTTTAGGGGATAATGTGGAAGGTAGGTATGTTTGGATAAAAGTTAGGAGGGAAAAATTGCTGGGGGTCGGTCACACATTTGAACCCTTTAGGGGCGATTCCGGAGAAGTTGCGGATTTTTTCTCCAATACAAAAAGATTCTCTTAAAAAACCGGGGGATCGATTTTGATTATTTTTTGATCGAACTAATTATTTCGTAGTTGACCGTAATCATAATTTATTTTCGGATATTAATTTTTTGTTTATTGTCAGCCATTCACATTCAACAATTCACAGTAATCGAAATGGCAACGATACGGTTATACGTAGTGACTTATTAAGTTTTAAATGTGGAAAATTCAGACAGCTTAAAGTAAATTTAATGTCAGATACGATTTCTGAATATAAAGTTGTTGTTGTTTAAATACAAAAAACAGAAACGTGAAGCTAAAAATGGAATTTTGAACGCTCCACAAGAAGCGTAATTTTTTAAATCTAGTCAGTTTAATGAAATCGATTGCAATTATCCAAACCTATTATATTTGAAACACATTTTAATTATCCGCACTTATTGATAGGTGATCGTATTATTGACACTAGCGTTTGTGTAGTCAAGCCATCTAGAATCTCCACCATAACTCACATCCATGTGATGCAATTACATACAGTTAGGACTGGATCTACCCTAACTGATAAACTAGAAATCTCTTAAGATTTCTAAAATATTTCGTAATCGAACTATTGGACTGCTGCACTTGTAATCTGTGGATATTTTATAATTTATATTTTCATTACATTCAATCAAGTTGCACACCTAATATATAAAAATTTATATAAAAATTTAAGTAATATGATATTTTAATATATTTGTGTTCTTCGTTCATATTTATATTATGTATGTAATGTACACATATTAAATATATTTACTTGCATTATAGCACACAAACGTGTGCCTTTAGTATTTCGCATATTATAAAACTGTTCTATATGTCAAATATATTTTATTAATATTCCTTTTTATTGATATACGTATACAAGTACATTCATATGTGTATATATGAAGTTACGTATTTCACACACACGCACGTTTAATTTATTGCAAAACAGTTCATATGCCTTTACTAGAATGTTTAACAGAATTTTTCATTGTTCGTACTTCATAAATGGTATGTTTTATTATTCTATCGGAACTCATTTCTATACATATTGAAACTTATTATGAACGAAAAATTATTGTTCGTACTAAATATGTAATGTGTGTGCATTACACTCACGCAAATGAGACAGTTATTTAAGGTGGTAATGGGCTGTTGCAACAACCTGAGTCTTTGGTAAATTTATGATTTAATTGTAATTACCAGGGCCAACCAAAGTATGAATTGCATACTTGGATATGCAAATGCATATTACAGCCCTACCGGCATGTTGTGGGGGTTTATGGATATATAAGCATATTTTGAAGTTTTCAGGGTTTTTTTAAATTTTTTTTTTAAGTTTTTATATACATTTTTCGCAGTATAGACAACACCTGTTTATTTCATTAAAATTGGAAGATAATGTCTTTAATTTTTGCAACTGGGTACGCCTATATTTTGTTAAAGTATTATTAATACCAAATTAATATCTTCTACAAAGGCTGTAATTTTTAAGATATGTTTTTCCGGTAGTAACTAATCGAATTATCATTTTTGTCTTTATAGTAAGAAATTTCAATGAGCTCTACCTAGCGTTGCGTTGCCTAGTTGGCAGAAACTATCAAAGTAATATTTGTAGGACTTTAGGAGAGTTGTGGAATAGTGTAACAGTGAGGAGGCTGAAGCAATGCGTACTTCAAAAGAGAAATAGTCAATTAGTGTTTTACTTTTCAAATATGATAAAAACAGACAGTATTGCGCAAAATTTTACGTTGAATCAATTAGCGGTGGAACATTATACTAAACGCTAGACTTTCTAACTCCCGCAGAAACATAAGTTCCAATATATATGTATAAATAATTTTTATATAAAAATACTAAGCAAGTTTTATCATTTCTTCCGCAAAACGGCTTTTTTAAATCACATATTTTCATAAACAGAATATTTATCAAGACTTTAATCGCAGAAATCATGAATATGTAAAAAAATTACGGTGAAGGCACTTACATAATATTTATTGTACATTAAAAAGTTAAGTACACCATTGGGACGATAAACAAGTAGGTGCCGTTAGATGTGAATCTAAAAATATAAAGCGTGTTAAATCACAACAACTCGAGAAGCTATCACATACCTCATTCATGTGGTGTAAAGGGAAATTAAGTAAGTAAGTAGTATACCATTGAATTCTTCATGACAGATATAAACAGAATTGTTAGTCAAAACCCCTAATGTACTTGTATCTTATACAAGTAATGTAAATAATAACTTCATTTAATTTTCAACTATTTGTTATAAATTTTAATTAAAAATTAAATTAATTCTTTGAATAAAATTAACTACGAATCAAAATTGGTTGTGCATTTTTATCAGTTTTACAGAAAAATGTTAATGTTTTTCGAGCTTATCTAAAGCGCTTATTTTGTAGTTTTTTCGTGCATATTTGTGTTGGTCCTGGTAATTACTATACATTAGGTTGGCCCCTTTTGTATGGAAGCAAAAATCAGCATCGATGTTCCCGCCTTAAATGAAAGTTTGTTTCGTTTTAAGAATATTCCTAACATTTTTCGCTAATATCATTGGCCGTTCATGAGCTGGACAGTCCTTAAATAACTCAAAATAACGGTCAATAATATCAACGAAATAGTTTGGGAATATTTAAAAAACAAACCAAACTATCATTTAAGTCGGAAACATCGGGACCTTTACCAGCGGAGAAATAAGCCTCTTCAAGCAGGTATGCGACAAGGCCTTCTGAGACACAAAAACGTCATTTCTTCAAGGCCTTGTTTTCACACTATTTCATGTGTATACACATTCCGTCTCCCTTCACAGAAGGCATGAAAAGAAAAGGTAACAAAGAAGGTGTTCGTGTTTTTTTTTTTTTAAAAACAGGTTATAATTAGTTTCAGTCAAACAATTCGAATGCATTTTCATAGGCCAGATGGTAGCATGGCTGAACTAAAATCGCGGGGTAGTGAGTTTAAACTTCAGGAAGGTCTATTATTGTTGGAAAAAAGTGTACATAATTATATAGAAAGATATATATGTATGAAGTATCTAAAAATAAACTAAATAATTTGAGGGTGACCAACTGCATATACCTTATTTCATGTGCTTCTTTTTTCATGTATCTGCAGGCCTTCTTATAAGAAGCGACGATGGAAGGCCTTACCTGCCAATGACACCCTATGTTATTTGGAAAGGAAGATGGAAAGCAGAGCGCAGACCTACTGGCTGCTTTTGAGGCCCTTACGCCGCAGGGTTTTTTTGGGGGCCATCTTAATATACATACAATAATAATACATATTGGCTTAAGCTTGTGTCTATAGCATCCCTGCGGCAAGGCCTCTGCAAGTAGGCATCGAGGAAGATGTTCGTATGTATTTCTTAAAACAGTTTATGATTAGTTTTAGTCAAACATTTCGAATGCATCTTCAAATGCTAGATGGTAGCATGGTTGACTAACATTCGCGAGGTAGTGAGTTCAAACTCCAGGAAAGTGTAAGTATAAAGAAATATGTATAAATGAGAAATAACTAAAAATAAACTAAACAATTTAAAGATGACCAACTGCAAAATTATTTTTATTTTTTCAAGCCCTTCATTTTTCTTGTGTATGCAGGCCTTCCATCAGGCCTTCTTATAGGAAGCGACGATGGAAGGCCTTGCCTCCCAATGACACTCTATGTTATTTGGAAAGGGAGAGTGTATGCAGAGCGCAGGCATACGGACTGCTACAGAAGGCGCTCCGTAAGGTCTTCTAGGTTCGTCTTTTCGCCGCTGGGGAACATTGTTTCTCTATCTGTACTTATGTCTGTTTTTGGGTTGAAGGCGAAACAAGCTTGTGTCATGCTGATTTTGTAACACTCAAACAGAGACAGACGGTTTTGGATTAATCAAAACATTCGAGTACGTGTGAAACCGATTATTGGCGGCCTCGCGAATCTATGGGATGCCTAACACTGGTCTATGGTCCACGTATGAATGATTCACTTGCCATGCAGACCATATGAAAAAAGCTAATATGGGTTTTAAAAAACCCCTGTTACATTATACAGTCAAACAAGTGAAATACAAAATTTACGATGCAAGTGATGCTCAGAAGTGTTAATTTTTAGTATTGGTAAAATTGTTTTGTAAAATTAAAGTTTTTAAAAATTAAAAAGTGGACTTGGTCGGTTTTGGCAAGTGAAGCATCCAAATGTTGATCGCATGGCTTTTAACCCCACTATATGTTATTAAATATAACGAATGTTTAAATTTAGATAAAAGCAGCCTTAATGTAAGAATTAATTTGTGTATCTGGCCATTCTTCAAGCAAATTCTCTATCTTGAACTAAAATACACGTTTATAATCTGTAAATGGTACTTTATTCTAACAAGTTTAGAAATTTATCAGCCCCTACCGTTGATAGCTCTCTAAACAAAAGTATAGTTGTCCGCGAATAATAGAGAGAAAAGACGCGTTGCTGGCGGTTGTTTAACCAATTTATGTAGCACAAAAGAATGCAAAACCAGTAAGAAAGTTTCAGTAGGACAACCCGACTTACATATACCCCACCCTGAGTAAACCATAACATTTTCTATTATATTATTTTATTATTCTCAATTTATAAAGTGGGCGGAGTGGTATATTTGTATGGGAGGTACCAGAAGGGGCGCGGCTATACTTCCAATCTTTTTTTCCACAACTTTATCCTGCTGTGTCGAGTGTATTGATATAATTACACCATCTCCATAGTGGGCGGAGTGGTACATTTGTATGGGAGGTACCAGAAGGGGCGTGTCTAGACTTACAGATTTACTCACAAAAACTTTATCCTGCTTTAGCTTTACTAAATACAGAATTTGGGCAAGATCGCGTTAGGTCTATAAATGGTATTAATCGATCTCTAAAGTGGGCGCTACCAGATGGGTATTTGGTTCAAAGAAACCTAGGGTCTGAAGTGACTCCTTCTATGTGTCGTATCAAATGATATATACCCTCCTACCCGTAGCATGAGGTTATAAATACATAAATAAATTTCATTTGTTGATCCATATTTATCTGTCGACATTCTTTGGGAGTAATGCTTTATATTTACCATTTACTTATATTGAGTAGGTAAAGGGGGGTTATCACATCGAGTGTACATGCAACAACAAATGATTTATGATGTTGCAGATGTTTTGAAACAATATTTGTGCCCTTGTTGAGCAGAAAAAAAAAACAAAAATAGATTGCTAAAAAAAATGTTTCACACAAAACTCTTTATTCGGCCCAACAACACATTGTTCCGAGCCAAAAGTCCATAAGATGACTTTAAGTTGTCAAGAAACTGTTCATAATACAAAAAAGCACGTAATTGGTTTTGAAAAATTATAAAAGGATACAACTATAATTAAATATATAAGGAGAAAAGGATTGCTGGAAGTTACAACATCCTCTTTCATAAATGATTAAACGGCTTTACAACGAATGATGAATGATTAAATGTCTTAAAAAGATGACAACAAACGAAAATTGTTTCTATTTTTCATAGGTATAGACTAAATAGTAAATGAGCATGCATTACAAACTTACTATAGCAATAACTTTTTTTCACATTACTGTACAACGTTAAGGAAGATAAAAGCTTAGTTTTACGACGAAATATTTCAGCGTACCTGAAACATAACAATATTTGACTATATTTCGTGTTAAATAATAGGCATGCTTATTATATCGATAGGATCCGTAAAAATTGATAAACATTTTTTGAATTTTTCGTACACACAATTAGTAATTCTTTATCAAGTTTGGCACTACTCCACACGCAGTATCGAACACAGTGCCAGACAGTTTTACAAAAATGTGTTGCACGTCAGTGGGATGGACAGGCGTCAGAAGGTGGCTAAGAAGGTAATACAGTAAGTAAGTAGTAAGTAAGTAAGTACACCATCTTAACTACATGAACAAAAGACAAGGAACTAAAATAAATGTCGTAAACAAGGTTTTTATAAATATAAATCTTTATTCGATCCACAAACTTTAATTTATTGCTGCATTTATTAATCTTGTTCGCAAGAAAAGAGATTGTCACATACGATAAAATATATTTTGTATTATTCCCGTATCTATAGATAGAACAGTCAGGCAGATATGTATAGAAAAAATATTAGGTTTACAAAAATAGGTCAGTTTGCATTGGAGGTCCCAAAAGTGGCTAGTCGATGAATTCCATATTCATTCCCGGGGAAAATTTTCATAAGAGTACATCTTTCGGAAAATATGACTGAATGCAGCGTACTTAGAAAAAAGATACGTATATCATGAAATAAGGAATGAAATCAGTACAGATTTAAACTACATGTTGTACAAAGTATGTAAATATTTTAAGGATGTACTATATAAGGTAAACAAATAACATGATTTTCTCTATGAAATTTTATCATCGAATTTTTTCGGTTTTTTTAATATCTCGGTTATTTGAGAAAATACTATTTTTGAAACCACCACTGCACAGTGGATCCAATTTTAGGGAGGCGCGGCCTTAAATAATCCTAATGTTAATAGAGACCTGAAATGTTTACCAGAGCTCTTAATATTATCTAAACTAGTACAGATATTTCAATCAGGTGAACTGACTGAAATAAACTCTAACCCTATGTATGACATTGTTTAACTCTTGAGTTATTGAAATTAACCAATTTGCAAAGTAAGTTACTTATGTATGCGTTGTCAGTAGCAAACGTAAAAATCAATATCTCTTACAATAGAGATACGAGTATGTATGTAAAACCGTCTGGGTGAATTCGCTCATTTGAATGGGAGATACCAGAAGGGGTGAAGCAAATATTTCGGTTTTCCGGGATTTGCGTAGGATTACAAGATAATCAAACTGACCAAATTCAAGTATCCTCCAGTTTTACGTTTGGATGTGTTGGGAGAAATATTAATTTTCCGAAAAATATGTAGGTCATTTTGTATGAGAGATCCCATAAGTGGTAGGGCAATATAGTCCGTATTCATCCCTAAGTTAGATTTACATAAGCCTTTTCCTTGGGCAAAATATTACAGAATTCATTGTATTTACAAGGAAGATTTGCGTATAGGAATATTACGTTGAATTAGGTCATTTGTATAGAGGGTACCATAATTTGGAGTTTTAACTGGTTTTATAAAGTTACTAGCTTTCCCGGCTCGCGTTGCTTCACCCGTCCTTACAATGAACCTTCTTATGACTTTAAGCAATACAGGTAAAATGCCAACGTCTTATGAAGAACGAATACCCAATTTATGTGATTGTAGCTTTTTCCATTGGTCTGAGTGAGTGTACCGCTTTAGTTCCTTTTTATCCCTAAGAGTATGAATTTTAAAAGATATATTCGTATCGCACAACTAAAATGGACCGGTACCCCCTCTAACCCCATAGGAAGCATGCCAATATACGATTATAGCTTTAGCCGTTTGGTCTGGGCGATGGTACCAGTTTACCCTAAGTGTTCGAATTTTGAAAAACCTCATTTGATAGTTCTCTAATTCTATAGGGAGCAATTTCATATACCCTTTCGTAACTCTACCTTTAGGTATTTGATCTGGGTATCCCTTTTTCGGTATTTGTACATCTCAAGAACGAACATTAAAATTACTTCACATCGCACAATTTTTGAGACTATACCTTTGCCCGTTTATTACCAGTTTTATCCCTTTTCAGTCCATTTCACCCCTAAAAGATAAGAATTTCGAAAACCCTCCTTGCTTCGTTCTAATTCCATAGGGAGCAAGCCTATATAACTTATCATGGTTACATCATTAGCCGTTTGGTCTGTGCGATAGTAACATCGGAGTTAAAAAAAATACTTCAATCCAATTTAGTAGTAAGCAATTTTCGCGATTATACCATTAGCAGATTGGTTAAGGTGATGATACAACTTTTATCCCTTATTGGTAAATTTTAGCCCATAAAAGTACGAGTTTCCAAAAATCCGTTCTTAACATACAGTGGTGTGCGATGAAATAGAGTCGCACCTAACCAAAATTGTCAAAGCAGGAAAAATGCACAAAAAAATATTTTTTTTATGGAACTTTTAGTTATTTTTATTAAATTTCAATATTAATCTGACAAATTCGAATATTAGTGTGGTAGTTCAATACATAAAATGGCACAAACAAACAAAAGTATTTCAAATTCTCAGGTTTTTGCTGTGAACAAAAATAGAGTCAAAGAATTTATCAACCTTAATGTAAATGAAAAAGTAACTTAAATTACAAAAATATTAAAGTTATATCTTACTTTACCTCAGTAGTTTGTAGAATAGCCATTATTTTTATTTGCTGCTGTGCAAAGCTTTGGCATTGAATCCCCTAACTTTTGACAAGTCTGTATTGGAATATTCTTCCAAGCAGCTTAAATTAATGTCCATTGTTCATTCCTTATTAGAAGGATTCTTTCTTTTCAGAGCTATTTTTACCTCCCGCCACAAATTCTCATCATTATTTAGGTCTGGCAATTGTGCAGGCCATCTTAATACTTAAATTTTGTTGTTTTCGAAATTCATTTTAGCCAACTCCATGTGTGTTTCTGTTCGTTGTCTTACTAAAACACTCATCGAAGTGGCATTTGTCATTCAGACTAAGGCATCATGAAGCCATTTAAAATATTTGTGTAAAATTTAGCGTAAATTTTACCCTCAGACCGAAATACAGGCCCAGTACTATAGTACGAAAAGTAACCCCATATCAGTATGTTTTCACCACCATGTTTTATGGTCATAATGGTGTGTTGGGGACGATATTCGTTGATGGGGACGATAATCGGTGTTGGGTGGTCTTTGTAAAGGAAGCTCGCTGCGATGAGAGTTAAAAAAAACTTCACTTTCGTTTCATATGACCACTAAATATACCGCCACTTGGTTACTGGCCAATCCGCAAGTTCTTTGAGGAATTAATCTCTTCTTTTTACGTTTCGTTTATGGTAAAATAGACGCTAAAGTTTAGACAAATGTTCTGAATGACATCATTATGCCTTATGCTGAATGGGAAATGTCACTTTCGTTTCATATGACCACTAAATATACCGCCACTTGGTTACTGGCCAATCCGCAAGTTCTTTGAGGAATTAATCTCTTCTTTTTACGTTTCGTTTATGGTAAAATAGACGCTAAAGTTTAGACAAATGTTCTGAATGACATCATTATGCCTTATGCTGAATGGGAAATGCCACTTTGATGGGTGTTTCAGCAAGACAACGACCCGAATCACACATGGAATATGTCAAATTCGATTTCGAAATAACAAAGTTTGAGTTTTAAGGTGGCCTGCACAATCGCCAGATTTAAATCCTGTTAAGAATTTGTGGCGGGAGTTAGAAGTAGCTCTTAAAGAAGAAATACATGTGATAAGAATGAACTATGGGCAATGATTAAAGTTCCGTGGTAGAATACTTCAATACAGACTTGTCAAAAGTTAGGGGATTCAATACCAAATCGTTCCGCCGAAGTAATTAAAAGTAATGGCTGTTCTACTAAGTACTGAGGTAAAGAAAGATATAATTTAACCATTTTTTTAATTTAAGTCACTAATTTATTAACTTTCAATTCGATAAATTCTTTGACTCTATTTTTGTTCACAGCCAAAACCTGGGAATTTGAGATAATTTTATTTGACTGTGCCTTTTTAATTTTTGAACTTCCACACTGATATTCAATTTTGTTAGATTAGTATTGAAATTCAATAAAAATAACTAAAAGTTCCATAAAAATATATTTTTTTGTGAATTTTTCTTGCTTTGACAATTTTGGTTAGGTGCAACTCTATTTCATCGCACACCACTGTATGTAGCAAAACTCATCTTCATACCTCTAATGGCTCTTGAGATAATACCGATTGAAATTTCGGTTTGTGTGGGCGGTGCCACGCCCCATTGTCCAATTATGTTTTCATGTAGCCTATGATAGAGGCGCTATGGACAGTATCACACATAAAATAATTCAATTGCAATCGGTCCATTTATTAGGCCACCGCCCATTTTCCACAAAAAAAGTATTTTTTCTTATACGGCCGATATAGATATCAAATCTCGACTTCGTGCCAATAATGGTTCAAAAGATACAGTCATTTTAAAATTCCAGTTGTTTTACCCCTTTCAGTCCGAATTTCCAAAAATCCCTTCTTAGTGCGCGCCTACGTCATAGAAAAAACCTACATTCTAAATTTTGCGCTTTAGCCGTTTGGGCTGGGGAGTGATCAGTCAGTCACCCAAGCCTTTTACATATATAGATTAATCTGTTAAAGTTGAAATATCACATCGTTTAGAAGTTATGGAAGAAATATCAATTATCCATAAATATGTAAGTTTGTATTGAAGGTACCAGAAGGGGTGGGCCAATTCTGTCCATTAACAGCCACGTAACTTCATTTTGAAAAATAATAATGCTGGTAAATTTCCTAAAAAAATCCTGAAACAAATTTGGTCTTAAGATAATTGGGGTCCAACACGTTCCCTTTTATGCGTTACACATTTTCACTTATCAAATGATATATGCCCTCTTCTCTACGGTGAAGACGTTGGTATTTTAAAGACTTAGTATATTTAAGACTACACGCACATCCGCAAAATTCCGCAACTAAATTTAAATTTTGAACAAGTAATGAATATCACCGTTTTAGGTGATTTGATTCAAAAATGTTCCGCACCAAAGACGATTTCTAAAAAAGTCAGATTTTTTTTAAAAAAACAAATGTTTTTAATTGTTATATGAAATATATTTTAAGTTTAAAGTATGTGATGATTTACAAAATGGCAAAATGTCTTGCATTTTGCGCAGATGTTGCTGCGCTGAACTTTCTGAATTGCTGATGATTTTTTGATCCTATGTCTGAGAAAACATTCATTCACTTTTGTAAGGTTAGATTACGTCAGATGACATAGCTCGTGACAAACGTCCAAAATAAATATAGTTAAGATTTCAAGTGACAAAATTTATGTATAGCTGCGTGTTGGCAACCCTGTAATTGAAATCACTTTGACAGCCGTGAATAGCTATATGATCTGAAAAAAAAGTTATTGCGTTTGGCGCGGAAATTTTTTTGCAATTTCGAAAAAAAATAAATAGTGGGAGTTCATACGTTTTTATGCTCCCTTCGACTATGCTTTGCTATTTCCTTTTTGCAAAAACTGTAAAAAGTTATATGACTATTGCACAACTATGCTGGTAATAAAGCCATATGGCCTATTTTCCAAACCGAATGGGAAATAAGGTCATATGACTGTATGTCCCGGCATCTTTCAGAATATATTTTACATTTATTAACAGAGCAACCGGATTGTGTTTTATGCGCTTTAAATTTGCCTGAAACAAAAATATGCTCTAAAAAATTAAAGTCATACAAATTGTCCTCCCTTTTACCATTTCATGCGCTTAAGACCTTTAAAATGTGTCCATCGTGTTGTTATAGATTCTAGAGGTAATGGTAGGTCTGGAAACATTTGTTTAACAAGGAGATTTAAAAAATACCTTCTTGACATTTGAAATAGTTTTATTCACGTTTTCATATAAATTCCTAATATATGTATTTACAAAATTGTTACTTTCGGATAAAATGCCATTTTAGCTTTTGTAGCCCTTACCATGTATGGATCTTACGTGACAAAGAGCAAAACATTAATCTTATAGAAGTTGATGTCCAGATCTTTGATGGCATCGTCACACAGTGAAGCAATTGTCGTGTAATTAGTTCTTTCCAAGGTTACTGTAAGTAGTTAAAAATTTTCACCTGCAATTTCCTTGTCAGAACTTATTACGCCGGATATAACGTTTGTCACATTTCTGCCATTTGCACCTATAGTTTCATCTATTGAGATCCATATACATTGATTTTTTAGTTTTGCTCGTATATTGCCCTAGGATAATTTTCTTAAATTTTTCCTAAAATCATGTTCTCTCGAGAGTCTACCTCTCAATAAAACTACTGTGGAATTAATTATAATTCTAATCCGCCTTTCTTCTCATACCATAAAATTTTCCTACATCTATGACAAATTATATGGTTCAAATCGACAAAACTAACCGCCAAGATTTTCTGCTATAGAGAAGAGTCGCATTTACCAACCGCAAGCACAGTCCACTTTACATCAATTCCAATTTGGTCTATTGTCGTTTACTATGTCAACAGCCGCTATCAAGTATCAATCCCTCAATTATTCAGTCTGCTTATTTTCACTTCCTTCAATTAGTTGAATATGTTTTCCGCTTTCCAAATGCTGCTTCACTTGAATTTTGCGATCTCTTGCAATTACTTTCAGCTCGCAAGTCAGTAAATTCTTCTATAAGCGCCATTAGTTTTGCTGTTTTAGATTTGTGATGTTTATTTACTGAACATGAACGCGAGAGGAAAACAAGATGTTTACACTTTTTTTTAGGAACAAAAGTTTATGTGATATGTTTAAAATATGCTTAAAAACGGATACTTTTAACAAATATGTTCTGAAAAATGTGAAATAAGCTTAAAAAGATTATGTTTTTAAAAATATACCCTTTAAACCAAAATATGCTAAAATATGACTTTAAGAGTGAAATATGCAAAAATATGCTCTAAAAAATAGGTGTCAAAACGCTTGTTAATGTCTTGTTGTAAAAAACATGAATTTTCAGTTGCCCTGGAAATATATCTTTTAAATTATCTCACGCTGTTTAGACCGACCTTTTAATGTAGAAATTTTTTTCAACCTGTAAAAACACAATATTTTCCAGAAAAGTTACCTTGATTATCTTTAGTTTTTTCCAAGAAATATATGCAAAAATTTTAAATTTTTCTAAAAGACAAGACTTTGGGAAATATATTCGATATAAAATTCAGATTATTTGGAAATACAACTTACGATCAGCACTCTCTGAAAATGTTCACATTTCGAACAAAACTTTTACTATCGACGTTTGCATTAATATCAACAATGAAAACTTTTCTTATGCTTTGAGGTATAAACGGAATTGTGGGGAAAAATATCCTTCATTCTCATGTTTAATATTTTCGGTTAAATGCAAGTATTGAACATTTTAGGCGGGTATATACTTCGCATGTTCATGTTTGAAAGAATGCAGATATATATACAGCTAATGATGTACCAATTCTTCACAAATAGGTCTGATGATGAACTTGTCATGGAGTTCGAAACACGTCATCCTAGTACGTGACACTGAGTTAACCATTTATATCAACAATAAAAACTTTTCTGATCTTTTAGCCAATTTTGTCTGTCATTTGATACGCTAATGCAAATTGATAAGTTGTGATATTATTACCGTGTTTTTCCAGTTGGCCCACTGTGCAAATTAAGAAATAGCAGTGCATACATACTCAATTTCACGGCAATACTTTTTCCTAAACCTAAGATTTTTAAATAAAAATCCTTCCTTTCTAAAATTTAGTGATTACCACTTACGTCTTTTTTGGTGGTTAAAGCTCGACATAGTCGCCCATGACGGATTACAATACAATATCTGTCCAAAATTTTGCTAGTAATACGCATTTTCATTTTAAATGTAATTACAAAATTTTTACTTGCTATTTTATTAGACTTAAGAAAGATAGTACCATTATAATCAAATTCTGATGTGGCGTATTTAGAAATGCCCATTTTTATACGGACTAATATGGCCCTTTTACAACAAACTTCAAACGTTGCATGTTGGATCCGTACCTAAAGTTGCGATATTTCGTTGCTGATAACTGTAAAGTTTAAATATAACAAATAAAAAAGGAACATAACACGTTCTGCCATCTTTGATTTTATGTCTCTAGCCTTTGGTATACTCATTATTAGTATATTCATTTTCTTGCATTAGAACTTAATGTTTTAATTCAATTAAGATTGTTGCTTGACGCCTCATCACGAGGTGTGAGCGCGGAGGTTAATATAAAAGTAATATCCTTTGCATAGCCATTTGTGAACTTTGCATCACGGATGTTCTTATCATATTTAATCCCCTTCACATTGATGCCTTTGTGTGCACACACATATAGGCAATAACTGAATTCTGACATGCAGAATGGGATTATGATGCTATTGATTCAAAGCAGAGGAGGATTTCAATCGCAAGAACCCCAGAAAATCGATGAACCGCCATTCAAAATGTACTCGAAAGACAAAAAGAAACTATTTCATTAAATCGGTATTACCTTATCAGTGCCTGAGCATGTGAATACAAATACTGGAAATCTTCGCATACACAATTACACTCCGCGAACGCAATACCATCGACAGTGATAAAATCTAATTGTTTTCCGTTATTGCATTCAATTGATACTTTGAGAATTAAACTGGTAATATTGTAATAGGATCACGTAATATTCACATTTCTATTTATTGATGTACATTCACATATTCATTAGTGTGCATTGTACATAAGTATGTATGTATGCATGTAGAAATGTATGTATCAGAATTTTTAAATAAATGATTATTCTCCAATTATGTTATAGCATAAAGAAAGTCGAAGCGTTGATGTTAAAGCAAAGAAAATAATAACTTAATTAAGTGAGCGGCTCACTGTGAAGTATTTACGTACCAATACATACCAATATTTGTAATTTGCAGGGCAACCGGAAATATGCCCTAAAAATCGTGTTTTATGCGCAAAAAATATGACCTAAAAAATGGCAAAATATGACCTTAAAATCAACAAAAACATAAGAATTATAAATATTTTTATTTAAAGTAAAAAACAACTTAAAAATTAGAAAAAAATAAACCAATATTGTTTTAAATTTAGATTTTGTAAGTATTTTTGGTAAATTTACATACACAAATGTTGATTAAGTAATATAAAATAAAAATAAATATTTAAGTATTATTATTTAAGGAACAATTAAATAAATATCATATGAATTTATTTATTAAACAAAAATCTTTTACCATGTTTCCTAAGTATCACGGTGTTTTTGTATGTTGAGCATCTTATTTGAGATTGTTGTTGCAATAAACTACAAAATATTAAGATAAATTATCGAACAAAAAATTTTGTCTATTACAACGTAAAATGTTTTTGTACATTGATAATGATCTTTCGAAATCCACAGATGTAATTGGAGCGAATTTAGGGGACAGTATTTCCTTTACCTTGTATTTTGATGTTAATGTTGGCACATATCCACACAATTCTTTACAAATACTTTTCACTTCTTCCAAGCCAACGTTTTTTGATATAATTTGATTAATTTTTTTTTACTATTAAATTTATTTCGGAATCCGTTAAATTACCCATCAATATAAAAGTGTCTTCATTCACCTGAACTTGTTCAATAAGCGTAAGACCTGATGTTTGCAAATTTTTAATATGTTTTGCAATAAAACCGTAGTTTGAAGCAATATAAATCAAGTCAGATCTAGTTTGGGGGTCTGTCAAGACATCCTTTGCGGTTTTAATGGATTGTGCATCCTCATCGTTTAATGCATTTAGAACCTCTAAAATGTCCTCATAATTGTTGGCATAGTAGTTAACTGCTTCAAGTCATGTTCCCTATCGTGTTGTTATAGGTTCTGGTAATGGAAGGTCTGAAAACATTTGTTTAATATGTACCTTTCTTCATGGAGCTTGTTGTGGCATAGTTTGTTGGGTTCAGTCATATGGTACCAGTACAGAGATGTTTGCATAGTGATAGTTCTGACAGTTCTCTTTTGTGCTCATTCTTCGTTAAATAACTTCTCAGTTAAAGTATTGCATTTCAAGGTCATAAAAAGGTACCGTTATTTTTTTCTCATTCAGTTGTAGACAACTTTAAACGTTTGAAATTTGGCAAGAATGAACCAGAACACAGGAGGAGGACCAGAGGAGGACAACACAGAAGTTAATATTGGGTTATACTCATACTTCTGTTGGATATTTTTAAGAAAATTGGAGGCTTCATTTCGCTGTTGAAAAGGTAAGTTTGCAATAATTATTTGCACAGCCGGTAATATTGCAAAATTAAATTTTCAACAGGAAAAAATTCTCCAACGGCGGTATCTGTGTATGTGATAAATTTAATCGGAATTTAACCATCCTCGTGTGTGCTAAAACTAATCCACCACAACTAAATTTATGTTGGCATCAAGGAAAAGCAAAGTCAACAGGTTGAGCGGATACTCCTTTCGGAGGAATTTTATATTCCATTGTCCCGGCCTGACGACAAGTGTGACCGAAACACCAATCAGCAGAAGGCAACAGGTTGTGCGGATACTCCTTTTGGAGGAATTTTATATTCCACTGTCCCGGCCTGACTACACCTGCCCCGAACACATATCATCTTGTCGAAAGGTTGTGCGGATACTCCTTTTGGAGGAATTTTATATTCCACTGTCCCGGCCTGACGACACCTGTGACATAACCTGTGGCAAACCTACACCATCACGCCTGGCCAACCGTCCCACTAAACCGGCGTAGAAACCAGCAGTGCATTTCTTGAAAGCGAAACCCCCAAGACGACGACACCAATTCAACATCGGGCCATAATGCGATCACTATAAAGCCAACTTTTTTTTAAAACTAATTCATAAATTGTGACTTTGAGTAAAATCAACTTACTATTACATTTTTTTTATATTTCTTTAAAATGCAATTGCATTTAATGTAACAAATTTATATATCCATAATAATTTTTTTACAATATTTATTAAAATAGTTTTCTTTATACTTTGCACAGAGTAAGCCCATCCTTCGAGAATCGTACAAACCATTTACCATCACAGCTTTTTGGAGTAACGACGATTTTGAGCGCTCAAAATCGGCCGAACCACCAACATCCTAAAACCATCCATCCTTTCTTGTAAGGATCAAAATATGTAAGTTTTTACAAAATTGTTCTACTCTTATATAATTATGGCAAGCTCCTGTAAAGGTATAAAAAAACAGTAACTGAATTCTTTATATAAAACTAAAAATTAAACATACATTTAATATTGATCGTGAAATTTAAACAATGTATAATAATGTTTACCTACAATAATTCTTGAAGATAATTTGGCAATTGAAATATATACTATGAATTTCTAAATACTGCCTATAATTGGGAAAGGATGCCTGTGAACGTATATGTAGCTTAAATTAAACTTGCTGGGTGCGCTTTTGGGGCTATTGCTAATAACGGTCGTGCAATAGCCATGGATAAGTATTATACTTATGAGGGGTGGGTAGACCCAAAGATTAACAACACCAAAAATCTTAACAAGAAGCGCAGGATAAAGTATGTTTTGACTAGATATTTGTATTGACACCGATAAATGAAATTTTTTTGTTTATGATCCTGTCGAGAGACGAACCTACAAGCCGGGTATATAAAAAGGGCAACATAACATCAAAAGCCTTCTCTCGTGTCATTGACCTTTGGTCATTTGATGACACAGGACCGTAACAAGCTTTTAAAAATACCTTCTTCACATTAGCAATAGTTTTATTTACATTTTCATATAAATTCCTAATTAGGGTTGCCAGGCACCGAATTCAAAAAGTCGGGAAAACCGTGACTAAAAAGCGGGATTTGTCGGGACAAATGAAAAGATCATATTATATTGGTTTTGACATTTTTTATTAAGAAATATTATTTGAAAACTCATTGCAGTTTCATGCTGATAACAACCATTGTTATAATGGATTAAAACACAAGTAAGAAATTTTCAGTCGGGCAACCCGACTTACATATACCCTTTTCCACAGTAAAGCATAAAATTTTCTACTATATTAATATTATTACTCGATTTCTAAAGTGGGCGGAGTGGTACATTTGAATGGAATGTACCAGATGGGGCGTGGCTAGACTTCCAATTTTTTCCTACTAAACTTTATCCTGTTATAGTACGATCACGTTGGATTTATTGATATAATTACTTCATCTGTATAGTGGGCGAAAAGGTATATTTGTGGGGAGGTACCAGAAGGGGCGTGGCTAAACTTCCAATTTTTTTTCCAAAACTTTATCCTGTTATAGCTTCACTAAATACAGAATTTGGGTGCGATCCCGTTGGGTGAATTTATATTATTACTCGATTTCTAAAGTGGACAGAATAATTAATTTGTATGGGAGGTCCCAGAAGGGGCAGGCCAATAGAGCCCATTTGGAATACCGTAAGTTGTTTTGGGAAAATATTAACTTATGCAACATTTCAAAACCTTTGGTGGCGTCTTTCGAAAGTTATCGTGCGCACCAGCCGGACAGACAGACGGACATGGCTCAAACGACTTAAAGAGTCATGAATCAAATTGTTAAAAATTACTGGAATTCTTGACAGCTTTTATCAATATTCAATCTTATGATTAGTTCATCCTTTATATGATCAAAAGACATTTCGTGTATAAATTGTTTAAACTACTAAATATTTTTTCATAATGTGTGTTACTTATCGGTAAAGAAAATATAAATGAGAAAAATTTTAACAAATTCATGTGATTTTCTTTGCCACATTTGGTAAAAAAATGTAACCATATTTTGTCATTTGGTATATCTCCATAAACAGCTCGAAGACTGCAGTAGTCGCTGTACAACATGCCATTGTCCACTGATTCCAGTGATGGAAAAATGTTAGGTGCACCAACTAGTTCATAAGATAAATGTATTTATTTTTGTACCTTCTTTAATATGTTGTTTCTTTGATTATTCTAAGTGATGATAGTAAATATTAAAAAGTCAAGATTTTCCCCTGAATTACTTTAATACTCGGGACTCGGTACTTACGCGGTAAGTCGGGAAAATCCCGCCTAATCCCGACCATCTGGCAAGCCTATTCCTAATACATTCACACAATCGATGAACACCATGAGCAATACATGTCACATGCGTCATTTTCGGATAAACTGCCACTACAGCTTTTGCAGCCTTTACCATGTATGGAGCTGCATCCGTCACAAAAAGCAAAACATTATTCTTATTGAAGTTGACGTCCAGATTTTTAATGGATCACCCCACAGTCGAGTAATTGTAGAGTAATTAGCCCTTTCCAAGGCTGCTGTATGTAGTAAAAATTTCTCACTTGCAATTTCCTTAATACACCTGCTAAAATTTTTGCCACATTTCTGCCTGTTGCATCTATAGTTTCATCGATTGAGATCCATATAAATTGTTTTTTTAGTTTTGCTCGTATATTGTCCATCCAGTCGTTGTATACATTTTTTAAATGTTAAGTTCGAAGAACTGTTTCGGATGGCACTTGGTAGTCCGTGTATTCCTCAAATAGTGCTCTTATTTTGATTTCTCATTTTGTAAAGTGGAATGACAGCAGACACAAAAGCTTGGCACAGTTTTTCTTGAAAATTATGTTCTTTTCAGAGTCTACCGGAACATTCTGCCAAAAATAATTATTTGGTCTGCTTTTTTTCACTTCGCAGTTTCACTTCCTGAGTTTCTGTTCTAAAATCTGCAGCAAAGTTATTGCAGCAGATCGCAGATTTCAAGTGAAGCAACATGTGGAAAGCGGTAAACATATTCAAAAAAGTCATAGAATTCAAAAAAGTCATAGAATATGTTTGCCGCTTTCCACATGTTGCTTCACTTGAAATCTGCGATCTGCTGCAATAACTTTGCTGCAGATTTTAGAATAGAAACTCAGGAAACTTTTCTACAACCGTCTTTAGTTTTGCTACTTTTGTCGGATTAGCTTTATACATTATGTCCATGGTCGAAATCGGTGGGGGTTGAAAAGCACCTCTTTTTATATTTTGTTTACTTATTGAATAAAAAAGCGCGAAAACAGGATTAATAAACGTTAAACATTTCACAGTTGTGTAAAACATGTAATAGATTTGGCTGCTACATTTTAAAAAACCTAAGTTACAAAGACACTTGTATTTACGAACAAAAAAATAATGTGAGAAACATAAAATTGCTTAAAAAATGGATATTTTTGAAAAAATATGGCCTTAAAAATATAAATTATGCTTTAAAAAGGAGGTTTTTTTTTAATTATGCTCCTAAAATCAAAATTTGCCGAAATATGACTTTATGGGTAAAATATGCTGTAACAAATAGGTCTTAAAACACTTGTAAAACCATGAAACATGTAAATACCTATTTGTTACTATCTCGTTGTAAAAAAAATGCTGTTGCCCTGGTAATTTGCAATTTCAATCCCATTGATGCTTTCTAACTGAAATATTTCAAACTTTCTCAATACCAAACCACTCAGTCTCCGCAGTTTCCACTGCATTGGTGCTGTAATACAACGTTCTGTAACTTCAATTTTACTGACAGGCATTTTTAGTTCACACGTCCACAAACTACCTCCACAAAATTACATGATTTGAGTTATATCAAAACCACTTAAACTAATTCAATTGATTAGTCCAGTTCACAGACAAATGACTTTCAATAGATACAATAACGGCAAAGACGATGCAGGTAGCTCTTTTCCCAAAATGCTGCCACAAAGTTTAACACCAGTAGACAAACTGATAGAAATGATTGTTTGGAGTATCACATTGACCGTATTAACTTTAACAACGACTTCAGTGCACTCTCAATCTTACTCGCACAAGAAATGACCGAAAAAGTATAACTTTTTAGCCATCGTGATCAAACTTTTGACAATTTTGAGTATAAAAGTACATACTTCTGTTTGTTAAATGTCAGCCAAAGGCAAACATTGTTATATTTTATTTAATGTTTACGTTATTTAGAGTATTACTACAAATATACGGTTCAAATATATGGTTTGACATAAAGAGCAAATAGAAGGAACCTTTACGGTACCTCCTTCACAAATGATTGAAATATCCCATTTATGTATATTATGTATTGACATATACGAAGCCATATCGTAAGCCATTGATTTGATTATTTTTATTATTATTTATTTTAATTTTTTAAAAAGTATCGAACATTACATTTTGTTTACTCGCAAGTCAAATATGAATAACTTCAATGCGCATTTTTATACCCTTCACCACACGCACGAGTGAAATTCGGTATGCCAGCGCAGTATGTAGCGAGTGGGTTCTAAGATGAGCCAGATCGGTCAAAAACTACTCCGCCTCCCATACAAATAGTCACTTTTTGGGGGTCTGTCCCCGCGATCGGTGTGCCAGCTTCTGTCCTCTTACTGGTCTATTCTGACGTAGTTACAATAGTCACCACGGTTACAGTAGACTACTTTGGTTACAAAATCAAAAAATCGGTATTCCGAATCCTTGTTACCGTGACAATTGTTACAAAAATTGTTACCTGCACAAAAGGAGGTAACAAGGTAGTTTCAGCTCTTTGGAATACTATTTTGAGATGTAAACAAATTTTAAATTATTGTAGTAGTGGGTAAAATACTTTTAGCACTTTTTGCTATGGAAATGTAGTGGCAAAATGTGTGGAAAGGAAACGACCGCCAAGAAACCTGTGGGACGGCTGTGACCAATTCTCCATGACACGGTATTTGTCCAATATTTTCGACTGTCCACTTAACTGGGGTATGTGTCGTCTCCTAAAGCTCTGTCAAATGTGTATAATTATCTAAAAAGTAAAAATATGTTTACTTTTCTCTGCATTGTTTTTTCATTTTTTGTTTTTTTAAATTCAAAAATTAGCTGAGAATTGTCAATAATTGACATTTCACCACAAGGTGAACTTTTCCTTGTTACAAAATTGCCAGAATACCCGTAACAAGAATTGGTTACAAAATTGTAACAAATTTACAGTAACTAATTTTTGTAACCAAATTATTAGAATAGGGCCGTTAGTGGAGAGTGAGTTATAATTCAGTTCTAATAAGAGGAAGATCAGACGAAACCCACTCCCACACAAAAAAACTATCTTTATTGCGGTTAAAAAATTCATAACAATATTCTCAGGTCATACAAAATTTACACTTAGTATTTGAAATTTCAATAAAAAATTATTGACAAAAAATGGATGTGAGGGGCTAAAAGTAACGTCCTAATCGCATACAAATTCCCCTTTTTTGCAACGCAAAGTTTAAACAATAACACAGTGAAACATTTGTAAGGCCATCGTCTGGTGCCACCTTCGTACCCAGCTATTTCTGAAGTATATACCGAAATTAAAAAAATTCCCAAAGGACTTGGCCCCATCGCATCGAAACATGTTTTTTATGAATACCCCAATATGTTCACTCCAACAGGATTTTTTTTAAAAAAAAGGACCATTTTTACGAATCCATATTTCATAAACCGTTCAGAATTTTGCTTTTTGTTTTCGTCAAAGTTGTAGATCTCAACCAGAGCAAAAAAAGTCTCAAATAGACCGACCCAAAAAAATTGCATCCGGTGCATGAAAATGGAAAAAATATGGGAAAAAAGTCTATTTTTTCATGATGTTTTTACCATAAAATTTATTTCGCAGTATATGAAATTTATCAAAATAGGAAAAAATATCATTTGAACCGAATAAATAAATAAATAACATATGACACTAATATGAAGGAAACCTATGAGCCTTTGGGTAATATATTGATAAAAATCATATATGAAGAGAACAAATGGAGAATTTGTTGCGATATAAAAGTCGTCAACATAATAAAAGCTACTATTTTGTATTTGAGTTTAGTAGTACCCATTCTCATCGGGAGTGTGATGCAAGGTAAAGCTTCTGATCGTTTTAACTTGGCAAACCCAGGGTGATCCTTGCCAATTGCACTTCAAGTCTACTGCGGACGGAGTACCTCCACGTGGTGACGCCTGGAAGCGTGCCTTTGACACCCGTCAGAGCACGACTAACTGTGGGGGGCGAAACCTAAAACCCAGGCACGTCTGCTCAGAGTGAGCGGTACCCTGGTCAGCGTCTGACCCAGAATGGGCGGCTGTAATAAAATCGTGGCAGGAGGAGAAAACTTCGACGTGGTGCGCAGGGCTTGCAACCCGCCACCGACGTATAAACTATTGCAATGAAAAGAAGTAAGAAAAGAATAAAATGGACCCCCCAAAATGTTGACGACCACCGCAAACGAATTAAGAACCATGATTAAAGGATATGCACCTGGAATGTTAGAACACTGTATAGACCAGGTGCCTCCATCCAACTGGCGGAAGTCCTCGAAGAATACAAGGTTGACATAACCGCTTTAAAGGAAATCCGGTGGACGGGAAGTGGCCATGCGGACAAGCACGAGTTTGGATGTGGATTTGTGGTTGGCAAGAGACTGCGATACCTAGTCTCCAGGTTCAACCTGGTGTGTGAACGTATAGCCACCATAAGAGTCTAAACAGTTTTTCCACATAACACTTATATGTACCCATGCTCCGACAGAAGAGAAAAGCGATGAGGACAAAGACGAGGCTTTATGAGGCCATGTCTGAGTTTGGTATTCCTGCAAAGCTGATTCGACTTTGCAAATGTACCTTGTACCTGAACCATTCATCACGGAAAGAGGTCTCAGGAAGGGCGATAGCCTGTCCTGTACACTATTTAATATAGTTATGGAGAAGGTGATGAGAAAGGCTGGTGTCAACATGTCTGGCACCATATTCCACAAGAGCCACATGCCACTAGCCTTTGCCGATGATATAGACATCATTGGCCGAAATCTGCGGGATGTTACTGCAGTTATCTCATCACTAGAAAAGGAGTTAGCAAAAATGGGTTTAGCGATCAACGAGGACAAAACAAAAATAATGATTTCGACGAACAAAGAGTCCTCTCGATGGGGACGCACCGTGAACGACAATTATTGTTTTGAGGTAGTCGACGAATTTACTACAACGGACATACAAAACCTGGGAGTATTTTTTTACCTTCTGACTGGGCGAGATATCAGGAATTTAATGAAAAACGATGAATTTACAACTGTGCTTACAAATTATCACCGAAAAGCATGGGATGCTCTTAAAGCTGCGATTTAGAACGTTTTAGGAAAGCATCGAGCAGAGCCAGATGAAGCTAAGAAATTAGTGGCGGCAATGCTTGAATATTTTGAAAATATAAATGTATCCACGACGCTGGCCGGCCGTGGCATAGTGATTAGAACACGCAACAACCATGCGGGAGATCACAGGTTCAACTCCTGGCTCCAATCACCTTAAAAAAAAAATTTCCTTTTATTGTCGGCTCCCCTCGAATGTTGTCGACAGCAACTTCGCAGTTAGTGTCGAGTCAATCGGCATGTCTAGTAAGATATTCTCAAACAGTGACATTCGCATTAGTCGATAAACAAGTAGTTGCCGTTAGTTGTGAATCTAAAAATAGAAAGCGTGTTAATTCACAACAACGCGAGAAGCTATCCCATACCTCATTCATGGGGTGTAAAGGGAAATAAAGTTTTTTTATGACGCTAAAATTGCATTATGTGCATCAACATTTTGATGTTTTCTTGAAACAATTGCCCGCCGAATCAGATGAACAAGGGTCACAATGCAAATGGGAAACAAGTTCAAAGGCAAGAAGCTGGACTCAATGCTCTCTGAGGTTTTTTTGTGGAGCCACAAGGTATGCCTGTATGAGGATGATGACGTGGAAGGCCCGTGGAAGACATTTAGAGATGTGCCTTTGGATCCTCATTCTTGTTCTAGCAGTGCAGAGTAAGACCATTTATTTGGTTAAAATTATATTTTTTTCTATTTTGATAAATTTCATATACTGCGAAATAAATTTTATGGTAAAAACATCATGAAAAAATAGCCTTTTTCCCATATTATTGCAATTTTCATGCACTGAATGCAATTTTTTGGGTCAGTCCATTTGAGGCTTTTTTGCTCTGGTTTAGATCTACAACTTTGCCAAAGACAAAAAAAACAAAATACCGAACGGTTAATGTAATATGGACTCCGCAAAAATTATCCTTTTTTGACAAAAAATCGTGTTGGGGTGAAAATATTGGGGTATCCATAAAAAAATGTTTCGATGTGATGGGGCCAAGTCCTTTGGGTATTTTTTTAATTTCGGTATATATTTCAAAAATAGCCGATTACGACGGTGCCACCAATTTTGCTCATAACCAGAATTGTCATTATCTTTACAAATGGTGAAGAGTATATGAGCTTCGGTATTTCCCTTACTAGTTTTACTTTCAAGCAGGGGTGCCCATTAGATCACTCTATAAGTTTATGTCTGAAAAATATTTGAGGACGTCGAATTTTCGTTATGTCGTTATTCATGGCTAATTAAGAGCTACATTTTGCTTATTGGACATTTCTGAACCCGACCTCAAATTTGAAAAAAAAATTTGTAGGGTAATGGTATAATATAACATACTTTTTAGTTTGAAAACTTTATGAATTTCGTTCAAAGATCTGCCGAAAGTCATAAATAAAATAAAATGGTTGTCTACAATAACCGCAGTTACCCTGTACTTTTAATCCTGACTGTACGCTATGACTAACTTAATTGTCCGATTTAACATTTTTCAATAAATATTCATGTTTTATGTCGGTTATTATGAACGCTTAGATAGTTTATTTTTCCTACGAGTACATACACACTGAACACACTTGAGTTTAAGGTCTTACAAACAAAGATTTGTGCTTTAAAGTCAAGCAAATCGTGATGGAACCTAAAAGCCAACAAAACATTACATAGAACATGTATCAATTTTAATGTAAATGCTTCTACGATTACATTACATTTAAATATGTATGTAAATGGAATTCACATGTACATATATCTGCAGGGAAGTGAGTAGTGTCTGGATTTTTTGTTTACCACTTAATCCAATTTATCCTAAAATTGTTGTTAGTGCTTTTCGGATGAACGATTTAATGTTGTTTGCAAATAAAATATATCCATAAATTTGAAGTGGATGCTTAAAAATTTAATTTAATTACGTCATCGCACTGCACATAGAATTTATTTCAAGCTTTTCAATGACATATGTTTTACATGTGGGTAGATATTTGCCAAGGAGGATTATAGTTTGTAAAATAGAACAGGGATTCGGGATTTTGCAATTAACTCCTGGTCGAGATTTTATAGCATTTCTTAGATATTTAGAAGACATAAAGCATAAACTTACAATGTATTGTTAAATCACAATTTAAATTATACAACTGTGTTCATGCGTTCATGGTTTACTTTTCAACCAAAACATAGCAAGGCATTCAAATGAAATCTGATTATTCTCTTTAAATGTTGTGAATGTATTGATTACACAAGGGAACAAGGTATTTGTTGTTTAAGAACTGAATATTGTTTTAAAGGTAATTTGGGACGCTGAATCGAAATCTGCACTTGGTTTTTTTGTATCAGCTCGACTTTTCGCGATATACCGTTATGTCCATAACTAAGGCACTTCCACTACAAATATTTAAATAACTTGAAAACGGTTCACCATATTCAATTAAAAAAAAAAACTTACACTCGTCAACAAAATTATCTTTAATCCGTGCCTACATTGTTTTTCATTTGGCTTGGTAGTTTCAGAGATATCGTTGTAGTTTTAAAAATTAAAACAAAAAATTTACAAAAAAAAAAAATTTTTTGTTTTTTAAAAATTCATAAAAAAAATTAATGCAACACAAATCACAGTGTTTGTCTTAAAACATTTAGTTTAATATAGTGTGAATCAAATGAGCTTTATTTCATTGAAATCTCTGCACAACTTTCGATTTTGTCAACAATTTACTGAGATAACTAAATTTACAAAAATCACGATTTCCATACAAAAATAACATTTATTAATATGTTTGTGAAAGTGTAACCCGAGCAAACCTTAACAAATCGTTATGAAAATTTACCAGTATTAATATTTTTTGAAACGAACTTATGGGATTGTAAATGGGCGGAATAGCCCCACCCCTTCTGGTACCTCCCATACAAAATTACCTATTTTTGGATAATTAATATATCTTCGATAGCTGCCAAACAGACTACCGGAGGATATTGAAATTTGGTCAGTTTATTTATCTTGCAAAAGTAGACAAACCCTAGAAAAACCGAAACCGTTGCCATACCCCTTCTGGTACCTCCCATACAAATGACCGAACTCACCCCAATAGTCTTACATACATATCGTTTTTGTAAGTACACCGAATTCAGTCAAACTATGCGGAAGTTTTACGGTTATAAAAATATAAATCAGGAATGAATTTGCACTATATCGGATCACCCCTTCTGGTACCTCCCATGCAAAATGACCTATTTTTGGAAAATTAGTATGTCCCCCACTTCCAAATTGAAATCTGCCGATAATTTAAATTTGATCAGTTAATTAATATTGTAATAGGAGGCAAAACTATAAATTAAACTATAAATATATGTGCAAATTTGTCATGATTTTTAAAAATACAAAATTTTAATTTTTTTTGGGTAGAAACAAAAAATGCAAAAAATCTATTATCACCGAACTTAGTATAACTTATTCAATTTTCAATCGATTATTATGTACATACATGTTTTAGAAAGCTATTTTAATATGATATTCAATAAAGCTAATTAAAAAAACAATTTGCCCCCAACCGATTAACTTTCAGCGTGAAGAAAATTAAAATGTGTAATTTTTTTTGTAATTTTTGTTTTTTTTTTTTGAATAAAACAGCCGTTACTCAGTCATTTTTTTTGTAATAATAAAAAATTAGATTTTTTTTCAAAGGTAACAACAACAACAACGATAAAAAAAAAATTTTAGAATCCGGCTTATGAAAAAAAAATTATGATTTTTTGAACTATAATTTTTTGGAAAAAAGTCGAAAATACGATTAGTACCTGTAACTTAAAAATTCGAGCTGATGGAGAAAAATGGAGATTAGATTTGAAATCAGCGACCTCAAATTAGTAAAAAACAGCTATCGAATTCCAAACAACACTCAAAAAGTTCAATTTTGTTCCCTTGTGTTATAAATGACCATGACCATGGCCATGAATTTACCTAAATGACAGAATTCATGTTAGCAGCTGCAGGAAGTTCGATTCGTCTAGAGATGCAGTTACTTTACATAACCACCAAAGTTTTTAGGTGGTGGGTTTTTGCAACTAAGCGTCAGTTGTTGTCACATGTCAGTATTAATACTTCATTCTGTCCTTTCAAATTGGAATTTTTTTTGGTTGCTTCGGATTTTCAATTTAACGCCAAAAAAGTAATTACAACCGATTTTGAGACAATTTTTTTTATATATTGTTAATTAATATCTACAAAACCTTGATTATATCTGAAAGCAAGTGTAATCGCAAAATTATTAATTTTGATTAATAAACCCTCGGTAGGCTTAAGCTAAAATTTACCCATTATATCTTTTTTATTTGGCATGCACCGAAAAATTACGTAGCTGCTGATAAAAAGTAATTGATGTTAATTATTTGTTTAGGAATCATTTAATAAATAAAACACACAAACATTGAAATACAACATCGCCAAACATTTAAACCGTTAAAAACAAAAGAAGTTGCCGGCAAACAAGGTCCAGTTTCAATTTATGTTGCGTGTGTGAAATGGAAAATATTTAATCTGCCGATTTTACCGTTAGACATTTATCAACTCTGTGGTGAAAAGGAAAAGTGCTTAAGTCGACTTAAGCTAAATCTTTATTACACTTAATTTTTGACCATAGCTTATTTTTGACCATAAATTAAATAGATCAAACTTTTCCTCCAGTTTTCGAAGATCAAATTGGAAAACTTTTGAGCCAGTTGTATCTCTGTTATTCAGTTTCCAGCAATGAATCACTCAAAAAGCATTCGGCACTAAAGTGAGCGATGAGCTCGTTGTTTCGAAATTATTAAGATGACACCATTACATTTTGCATGGCCCAACTGCAAAAACACAACACCGCAAAAACTAAAAGGAACTGGTTCCTTCATTGCTTGGCGGGGATTTTGGCGAATACCAGTTTAAATAACTTTGTATTCGGGATCTAGTACACCGTAAAAACATATCTGTAAGAGTTAAACAGCACACTAGTACAACACTTTTGTTTGGAAAAAATCGACTACAGTTTCACAACTGTTGTACAACTTTAGCACATATGACACATACAAGAGTTAGGACACTCTTGTGAACACTCTGGCGGCCTTATTCAGAAAACGTTATAAGAGGTTTATAAACCATTTTTAAGCAAATTTCGAGAAAAAAGTATTTATATCTTTAAAAAGTTAAAGTAGGATAGTCCCTACCTTAAGCATGCTATAACTTGACGTCTGTACAATTTATTGTATCTATATTTATGATTTTCACATCTTTGTTTTGAGTTTTTAGGCATTTTTCATATGGGGAGAGCCGTTTCATATATTCATAGCCGCTGCATGTACTCATCGTGTGGAAAACTGTTTCAGTGACGACTGAAAGCAAGAGAGTAAGAATACATGTGAGTTGAGCGGGAACAATTGTTCTGAGAAATGAACACCCCTGATCTAAATGGACACTTTTCAATTAAAAATTATTTGTAAATACTGGAATAACATCCCAGTAGAAAGTACCGTCATACACGACTTTGTCGTCAACGCTGTCCTCAAGACAAAATATGAAAAACTAGTTCGCAAACTCTTGATTGGCGACAAGCTGACCGACAAAATACTAATGTTGTCGTGCATCAAACACAATCAACAAATTCTGAAGGGAAAAAATTTTGTGGGCGACATGTCGCTCATCAGGTCGTGCATGACATAGCGGACACTTGTATGAAAATTTCGTCGACGTTTTGTATGGACGGTCCCCTATATGTCATCAACGATATACTATGGTCATGCACCTATCTTTGAGGATGTCTTGCAGACACTTCCTACTGGGATTCGCAATGTATAAACAATCAAAACAAGGATATAATGTAACCGGTAACCGATTACTATTTCAACATGGGAAAAGAAAATACGATATTTTATGTAATTTTTTAATTTAAACTGTTTCTTAGCGTCATGTTAATGGTAGTGTATGAAAAATCGTGCTACAATAATGTTCTATAGTTTATATAATTATAATTAAGTGGTCAATTACAACTAACAAACGTGGTTCATAAATTTGAGGACTAAATTACGTGTGTTCTCCAGTTAGTCCTACCAGATGATGGCACGTCGCCTACCACTTGGTCCTTCCAACGGAGTTTGGGTCTTCCAGCTCTGCGCCGTCCTTCAGGTTCGCCTTCAAACACAATTTTCGCTATAACATTTACATCCATCCTGGCAACATGTTCCAGCCATCGTAGTCGTTGGATTCTGGCTCTTTTAGATGTCGTGGTAAAGCTCATACAGCTCATGATTCATCAGATGGCGAAACTCGCCGTCGACACAGATAGGTCCATATATGTTTCGTAGTACTTTTCTTTTGAATACTCCCAGGTTTTGTAAGTCTGTTGTCGTAAGCACCCACGATTCGGGGTATAACTGTTTCTTAGCATCCCGAGATGGCATTATTAACGTGATGCCGAAGTCCGTAAAAACATTTATTGGCTAGCACTATTCTCCGCTAAATTTCTTGGCTGACATTATGTTTCTTGTTGACGGAAGATCCGAGGTAGGTAAACTCATCGACTACCTCAAAACAATAATTGTCAACGCTCACGGTGCGTATCCAATTTTGCTGACTCCTTTTCTAGTGATGAGAAAACTGCAGTAACATCCCGCAGACTTTGGCCAATGATGTCTTCATCAGCATAGGCTATTGGCATGTGGCTTTTGTGGAATATGATGCCAGACATGTTGACACCAGCCTTTCTCATCACCTTCACCATAGCTATATTAAATAGTGTACAGGACAGGCTATCGCCTTGCCTCAGACCTCTTTCCGTGTTGAATGGTTCAGACTGATTTTTACCAATCTTAATCGAGGATTTGGTGTTTTCTAAGGTACATCTGCAAAGTCGAATCAGCTTTGCAGGAATACCAAACTCAGACATAACTTCATATAGCCTATTCCTTATCGGAGAGTCGAAGGCAGCTTTGTAGTCGACATAGAGGTGGTAGGTGTCGATGAGTTTTTAACAGGATTTGCCGCAAGGTGAATATTTGATCCGTCGTAGATTTGCAGGTCTAAAGCCGCACTGATATGGTCCAATTAGTTTTTCTACAATTGGCTTTAGAGTTCACACAATATGCTTGAAAGGACATTGTACGCATTTGGCAATAGGCTTATTCCACGGTAGTTCTTACATTCACTATGATCTCCTTTCTTGTATATGGGACATAACAGACTGAGACTCCAATCCCCGGGCATGCTCTCCTCTTCTCTATGAGCTGATGCCTGCTCCTAATCAGCTCCTACCTGCCAGCCTTAAACAATACAGCAGGGAGACCATCGGTTCTAGCAGCTTTGTTGTTTTTAAGGTGGGAGATTGCCGCACGTATCTCGCTCTGAGTGATCGGAGTCAAT
This sequence comes from Muscina levida, assembly GCA_964034835.1. NCBI lineage: Eukaryota > Metazoa > Arthropoda > Insecta > Diptera > Muscidae > Muscina > Muscina levida. The sequence continues at coordinate 87,174,988 of OZ035880.1, forward strand.
GATCGCAGCCCTGATCACTCGTACGTTCCGAACACTCGATGCGTGCCTTACATCGACTACCACGTAATCTCTCCTATTCTTCGTCTATTGATCTAGAGATAACCATGTTGCCTTATTTATATTTCTATGGTCAAATCTAGTGCTGCTAACTACCATATTTCTTTCCGCAGAAATATCAATCAGTCTGATGACATTGTTCGACGTTTCGGTGTGCAGACTGAATTTTCCGATGGTAGGCTCAAATGCGGCCTCCCTGTCTAGTTTAGCATTAAAATCGCCTAGTACAATTTTAATGTTATGGCTCGGGCTACGGTCATATACATTTTCTCGACTTTCACAGAACTCGTCTTTGTCCTCATCGCTTTTCTCCTCTGTCGGAGCATGGGCACATATAAGTGTTATGTGGAAAAACTTGACTCTTTGGGTTGCTATTCGTTCATACACCGGGTTGAACCTTGAGACTTATTCTTAAATTAGGTTCTTAATTCGTTTGCGGTGGTCGTCAACATTTTGGGAGGTCCATTTATTCTTTTGTTACTTTTTTTCATTGCAATAGTTCAAACGTTCATACATCATTAATAAAGCTAAAGGGCTGACTACTGACTACTTTCTTAGAGCTAAACAATACAATAAGGCTGTGTATGTAACGTTTTAAAACTTGTTGGCATTTTCATATATGAGGAAACAGTCGTTTAGCAGCGTTTTCCAACAAAATTTTCGTATTGCATTAGGAAATTTCAAAGAAATCATATTTTGAGATTTGCCAAAGAATGTTAGATAAGCAAGAACAACCTTCTATGACGATTTGCCTAAAACAAACGTACAAATGTTTTGTGAAAATGAATTGACACGACCTCCTTCAATATATTCTGAAATGGAAAAACTTACATTTTTCAAACTTGTGGTTGTAAGTTTTTTCCATTTCAGGATATATGGGAGGTGGGCGTGTCTTTTGAGATAATTTCATATAATTCACCAGAGTAGTCAGTAATACATCACAGACTGGCTCTATTTGTCTGATATATTACTGACAACTGTGTTAAATTATATCAAATTATCTCAAAACATACGCCCACCTCCCATATGTCCTGAAATGGAAACAACTTTTATTCCAAAATTTTTTTTGGTATTGAACGCAATTTAAATGAATTTGTCTCTGATATATTGCTGAGAACTGTGTTCAATTATATTAAATTATCTCGAAGTACACGGCCATCTTCCATTTATCCTGAATGGAAAAAATGTTTCACCGACAAATCTGAATTTTTTTCCCATATAACTTCCGACCAATCTAGTCATTACCCAGGATTCTGCGCTGTAGAGCAAGACAGGTAGGATCAGTGTCTGGTAGAGTTGAATCTTCACTGAGTGCATTTCACTGCTTGAAAAGGCCTCAGTTATATCTCGCCAATGTTCGGCCAATGACATGAAAATCATCGACGTACGTCAGCTGCTTATGTCTTTTATGAAATATGGTACCAGTCGAATTTACAGCAGCTTTTCGCATGATCATCTCCATTGGAATGGTATAGAGGTCGAATGACAGACTATCGCCTTGCCTGGATCTGCAAAATGTTGCCTATCTTTAATGAGGATTTCGCAAAGTTCGGATAGAAGGAACTGGTGCTAACCATCATGGCAAAAATATATTAAATTACTTTGTAGCTGTTAAGTCATACTATTTGTTACTGAAAATGTGTCGAATTAACAAACACATATGGTGAGGTTATTTATCTCTCAGTTTACCTTACTGTAATTTCTTCACTGGTTTCATTGTTAAATAAACCCTGACTTTTTTTTGATAATTGTAAATTGTACTGGACTAATATATCGCCTGCTAGGAAATTAAATGTATTATTTCCTAAAAATTTCGTTTGAATTGGCATCCCTAGCATACACCTACTCTTGTATATAGATATTTATCTATTAATTATTTACACACTTAAGCCTACTGGTTATAGTAAACATGTTGATTGTTGTGTTGACTTTGTGGTTAGTGAAATAGAATGTAAACTGCGTTAAATTTCGTTGATACATTATAAAATTAAAAGTATATGCAAACGTAGCGAAATACAAATACATGTTTCTTCTGAATGTCTGAGAAGAAATTCGACAAATATTACGCCATGCATAAGAGTTGTTAATGAAAAATCGGCAAAAACTGCAACATAATTCCATAAAAAGAAAATTTGTTTGTAAATGCAATTTGGAAATATTTTAAATTATAACTACAAAATGTTTCTCAATTTATAAATCTCCACCTATAGCGATAAGCGTATACATCATTTCTCACGGAAAAATTTGCAATTATTAAAGGAAACAAAAGACGTAATTCGATGCATGGTTATGATAGAATTACAACCGGCTGGCTGGTTGGCCAACACGATAGCTCGAGTAAATCTTCCCCGAATTTTATGGAAATATACCTATCTTCTCAAATTTGACATTAGTAACTTATTTAAAAAGCATATGTGATTAAAAGTTCTTTTAACGATCGTAATTGAACTAGATAAACGAGGTTAAAACTATTTATTAATTATGAAAGCACACAAATAGGAATTTTGGTTTTTAAAAATTACATTAATATGTAATCTTTATTTTATAGACACTACTGTAGACCGGGTCACGAAAAAAAATTTCCAAAGTCGAGGGCAAATATTAAAGACCACCTCGAGACAACTTGAAAAAAAAATTTTTTTTCCTCCCCCACCCCCCGGAAAAACAACCAAAATCGTTTTTTTATCACTGCTTTTTTGTTAGTGGCTCAATCGCAACATACAAGACATCGGTGTATAGGTCTCGACGAGTGCTACATTTGTCCTATAGATGTCGCTGACATACGACATCATCTTGTAATGATGGCCTCAATTAGAGCAATTTCTACCCCTAAAATTTAAAAATATTTTTTCCTAGGATTAAAGCCCATTAAAAACCAAGAACATTTTGCTTTGGAAGTATACAGTTTTATTCAAAAACAAAAAAGTTACGTATAAAAAGATATATTAACAGCATCAACACAAATATTTTTTCTTTTTGTTTGCATTATTACAGAAAATTATTGCATACTTTATAGCGCTGACGGAAAATTTTTATAAAAATGGTTCCATACTTTGTAGCTCAAATTGTTGCATAAGTCGAAAAAAATTTTAATATTTTCTTGAGATAATTCATTTTTAATCTAATTACCGAAAAAATAAAATTTTTATTACAAATATAATTCCAAAAAGAGCAAAGATATGTATGTAATTACAGCAAATATTGGCGCAACTCAAGTTCCGTTCACGACTTTCTAGTTTTGCAAAAAATTTTCATTTTGATTAGTCATTCCATGCGCTGATTCACTTACATTTCGCACAAATGTTCGGTGTTGCAAATTGCATGGGAAGAATACAAGTGCAAAATTATGTCTATATTTTATTATTAATACTTCCACTTTGGACCACGTATCTTTATAATTTCGTTGCTTAAATATTGGTGACGGTGAATATCTTCATCCGCATGTTTGAAAACATTGTGTGCGCTAAAAATATGCAATAACTTGTATTTAATTTTTTTCGCATCGCTAAGAAGTATGCAATAATTTTCAGTAATAATGCAAACAACAGGGAAAAATATGAGTGTTGATGCTGTAAATATATCTTTTCACACGTAACTTTTTTGTTTTTGAATAAAACTGTATACTTCCAAAGCAAAATGTTCATGGTTTTTAAAGGGCTTTAATCCTAGGAAAAAATATTTTTAAATTTTAGAGGTAGAAATTGCTCTAAATGAGGCCATCATTACAAGATGATGTCGCATGTCAGCGACATCTATAGGACAAATTTAGTACTCGTCGAGACCTATACACCGATGTCTTGTATGTTACGATTGAGCCACAAACAAAAAAGCAGTGATAAAAAAACGATTTTGGCTGTTTTTCCGGGGGGTGGGGGAGGAAAAAAATTATTTTTTTTAAGTTGTCTCGAGGTTATCTTTAATATTAGCCCTCGACTTTGGAGAAAAAAAAATTTGTATGGGGACCGACCCGGTCTACACTACTGCAACCTGGATCGGAAATTTTTGATGACGTCTTAACAGTTTTTTTTAGAACAGTTAGGGATTTCCTCGCGAATAGACCCATAAATTCCTCAAGTGATCCTGGATTACTATTGAAAATTTTACTTTATGGTATCCTCTTTGCTTTTCATAAAAGTATGATCCAATAACGCCTCTTGCTGATAAAGCTTCCTATACAGTAACTACAGGTGAATGCAGTGTTTTGATGCTTCAATTAGTAAGTGCCAAAACAACTTGTTCGGCGTTTTTCTGCAGATTCACGGGAATAATTTTATTGGCTCCCGGAGACTTAAAGATAGGAAACTCTTAATAGTCCATTGAACTCGATGTTCAGTAACCGGTATGCCGGAAATATTTAAGTTATAATTATCCTAGCTTTCTATAGCTGGTAATAACTTTTCCGATAACCTTGAAAGTGTGCTACCATCATGTACCATCTGGTCTTTGTATGAACGATGGTATTGTAGCATTCGAGGATAAAGTCTTACGTAGTCGACTAGTGTTCGAAGAGCTTTCTACATCAGTGCAAAATTTTCTTCATGGCTGCCTTTTGGCCTTCCTAATCAGGTTATTGAACTGACGACTAATATGCGCTCCAGTTGTCATCTCTTCTCGTCTTGTTGAATTGTTTCCTGCATTCCTTGCGTTTTGATGCAATCTCTGCATTTCACCAGTGTGGCTTAGCTTTGTCATTCCTGTCAGTTTTGCTGCAGGATTTTCCCTTCCTCAGCTAAGAAGTTGGGTAATACTTCAACAGTGGAGTCCATTGTAGACTCATCATCGATAGAGGCCATAACATCATCTCCAGAACCCTCTTAAAGATGAGCCAATTTGTTTTTCATCTATTAATATAACTTAATACAGAATCCACTTCGAACGCAAGGTCAAAGTCGATATATAAATGATCAGAAAAATCGCAATCCGTCGATAATCTCCAATTGCTGACCATGTTTGAGGATTTATCGTTAATAAGTGTAACATCTAGAACTTCTTTTCTGTTAGTAACAATAAAAGTGAGTTCGTTACCCCTGTTAACTACTGTTAGTTTGTTCTCAATTATAAAATTGAAAAGCGACTCACCCTCTAGGTTGATGTCTGAGCTACCCAAGATAGTATGGTGCGCATTGGCATCCGCATCCTATGTAACAGCTCATAATCGACATAACCTGGCAATTACTCTCGATTGCAGGCGTACAATTGTTCTTATTGCAGAAATCACTTAGAATAAAATCTATAAGGTTGTTCTTAACCATAATACATGCCCTGGTATTACCTGATCCGGCTGCGAATAGAGTACAGTAGCCTTCTTTGTTGAGTCTGCAAACACTGTCTTTATTTATCCATGGCTGATGGAAGCATGATGCGATGGAAATTTTTTCCGATTTTTGCTGACGATCTGAAGCAAAAATATCTGTTCCTCCTCGTTACGGCACAATACGTTGCAGTAGTCCACTATGAATTTCACAACTCTATCGGCAGCGTCATTGACAACATGTTATTTACGCAACATTTCATGGGCTTGCTGGTATTCTTGCTGGTATCAAAAAGTTTAGTAAAAATGTTGGTGTCTCAGGTGTAACGTAATGACTCAAATCTTTGTTCGTGAGTCCATGTTTCGATGTCAAGGTAATTCTTTTAACACCTTCAAACCCAACAACATGTACTGGGTGAGCCCGATCTTGGTCCGATTATCATTAGTTGGAGCTTCAATTGCCCTGGTGGTGCTATACCAAGCTTTCACGTACAGGTTTACGATGAAATTTGAAACATCATGAATTTGATTTAATTTGCCCAGATATTTTTGGAACAAAAACATGGAGATAATACAAATATGCTTACCTCAAGAAGGGATCAGCTATGATTTTGAATAAAGTGAATTTTTAATGTCGAATTGACTCCTAACAAACCCAACTTTTCGTAATAATATCAAAATAACCAACGTGTCCAAATTCTGTATTTAGTAAAGCTATAGCAGGATAATGTTTTGGAGGAAAAAAGGAAGTCTAACAACGCCCCATCTGGTATAGCCACTTTATATATCGATTAATGTTATGTATACACTAGGGTGGACCTTGTGTCGATATTTTGGTAGATGAGGGCTCTATTCCGTGCCTTTTTAAAAAAAAATGACAATGCCGAAAAAAAAAATTAGGGGTTGCGCACGAGCCGAGAAAAAGGTCCACTTTGCCAAAATTAGGGGGGAAATTGCCATAGGTCATCAGGGGTCACCCGTAGGGGGGAAGAATGTATGGCCGACCCCCATTAACTTTTTACCGCCAACATTTTCCCCCAAGACACCCACCCCCTATCTCCTCCCCTTAGGGGGGTCACCATACAAAAATGGAGGTTGCTCAGTATTTTCGAAAAACACCATAGGTCATCAGGGGTCACCCCTAGGGGGGCAAAATATATGACCGACCCCCATTAACTTTTCATCCCCAACATCTTTTCCGAACAAACTTACCCTCTATCTCCACTCCTTGAGGGACTCCCCATACAAAAATAAAAGAAGCTGTAATTGAGTAGTACTACTAAGCACTTTTAATATAATATAGTCAAATTAACATATTTTTGTTCGCTGATGGGTATTTCTTGCGGTAAGAATCGATAACATGTAGTAAATACTGTTTCTCTTCTTCGCCTTGACACAGTATTCTATTATAATCTTGTATCATTTTTACTCCTCTTTCGGCAGTGTCGTTCACAACGCGCAAGTTATTTACAATTCTATGACCTTCTTGATAGTCTGCGCGAGATTTCCAGGTTGCTGGATTTGCAAGAATGAAATCTTGCGATATTCCAAATCGTACAAATAAATTTTTGGTATTATGAGAGACGAAGTTGCTCAAGTCTTTAGCCAAGAATTCCTCATTCACATCTTTGAATTTCACCTCGATTTTTTTAACGCTGGTGCTTTTGATTACGACGCGAGGAGCTGGGGGAACCGGTCGTCTTCTTCATCTTCTTCACCTTCGTCATTCTCATTTTCTAGCAATGCTTGGGCCATTTTGGCCTTCAACTCATTTGAAACCTTGTCATCGAAAAAGGCAAGGGCTATGTGCTCATCGGCGAAATACCATAGGTGACTGATAAATTTCTTTATTATTACCCGAGATAAATCCTGGTCAACGGACTTGTACTCGACGATGTCCTTCAAAAACTTCCAATCTTGATTCGGCGCCTCAGCTGCTCGAGAAGAACCAAACCATGCCTTGACGTAAAGTCGCACCACAAAAATACAAACGTGTCGAATACCATTCAATTCACATACAGATAAGTGAAAAGTTCTCCGAAACAAAAACATCTTGAGGCTGTAAATGGCTTTTGCCATCCATCGAGCATGGGAAACGGGTCCTGGAGGTCGGAAATGGTAATTCTCAAGTTTTTCACCCAGAAACAAAAGAATTAATTGTAGCATTTCTTTGTAGTCATCGCGAGGGTGTTTCTCCTTCAATTGATCTAAGCAAAACACCTTTATGCCGACTTGCATTGCCACAGGAATTTTTCTGACGACTTGATCGTCTATCAAGCCAGAATGGAATGGTTTAACCTTTACAGCGTCCCATTCCTGTTTGAAACGGTCAAAGCAAGGAACGCCTGGTGCACTGGTCTTTCCCATTTTTGTCTCAAAAACTTCCCTTAGCACCAGTTCGTATACGTGGTGTCTGCAAGGTAAATATAAGATTTCTCTCTCCAACAGCCGCTCAAGAGCAACTGCGGCTCCGGAGAATGGGCCACTGTTCATTGATGTCGTGTCGAAAGAAAGTCCTTGTATTCGATGTGTCATATGTAGGGCGACCATTTTTCAGCACGAAAAAAACGGTTTTCAGTACTTAAAACAGCATGAAAACCCTTGAAATAAGCACGATAGATTTTATATTCAGCATTTATAATTTTTTTTTATTTATTGAAAAACAAACAAAAAACAATTATACATCTATTAAAGAAGTAATAAAAAACAAAAAGTAAATTAACTAAATTATTCAATCGTGTATTCATACAAAGAAAGTAATTTTTAAACCAAAAAAAAAAAAATTCTTAAAGTGAGATTATACCTTGGTCAATGTCACGATTACAATTAAGCACTAAGTGCATTTTTAAATTTTCCAAGGTGAAACTTTTACGCTGGTTTGTAAAAAAATTTCCACGTCACACGATGAAACGGGAGCGTATTTAAAAAATGTTGATTCAGCAGGCGAATATTTTCCCATAAACGCACTTGTTGTTTTGGATATTGTAAAAATAATATTGTTGATTTCCACAAAACCAGGATTTCGAGCAAGAACGGCAGTCATTTTTTTAAAATAATTTTTATCAGATGTTTTTCTATAGCATGTTGATTTTACTGTTTCCAAGCTTTCATTCAATGGCAATCCGCTTGACTCAATTGTGGTGATGGCATGCCAGATGCACTTAAAGATAATTTTTATGAAGGAAAAGTCGGATTACAAATTTTCATTAGAAAGAACCTCTTTGCTTTATCGCAATGCTTCAGAATAATTTTCGTTAAACTCTTAAATGACTTCCCTTATGTCTTCCAAAAAATTTGTATGATACTCCGCTGCTTCCAACCACGTTCCTCATCGTGTCGTTATTGGTTTAGTTTATAGAGGCACATTAGGTTTCATTAGTTTAAATTGTTGTTTTCGATAAGGCGCCTGAAAACTATAGTAATATATAACGTCTAACGATCTAAGCTATCGATAAAAATAGGGCTATTACAAAATCTTGAACACAGGCTGTGTGTAAAATAAGAGGATAGTGTGCAAATTGAATTCTACCTGTCATATTTTGATGAACCGCAAGGGCTTGTGATATGTAAAAATTTTCAATTGATAGAAACTTATCTTATCAAAATGTATCAAAAATTAAATAAGGGCAAAAACAGCATGAAAAAGCACAAACCTTTTAAATAAGCAAGATCGCTTGAAATCGTTAAATTATGCAGCATCAGCAATATTCAGCATGTGCTGAAAATTGGTCGCCCTAGTCATATGCCAAGATGCCAACAGTTGATAAACGGCATGTGCTATTCTCCGGCCTTTTCCTTTCCCATCTTCTACTTTGGGAACTCCAAGAAGTTGTTCTTTTTCTCCGTACGAGACAATTACCGGTAGACGGTCCACCTTCTTTGTACCCACAAAATCCAAAAGCATTTTGCCATCCCAATGGACTACGAAAGATTTAGCTGCGACAAGCTGGAGATGAATGAAACGCGTTGAAGAATAAGAATTCTGAATGAGAGCAAATAAATCTATGCGATCTTACTTCTGGATTGTCTTTCACATAACTCAGCATGTTCTCTCGATTTGAACGCTGACATCTCCGAAGAGACGTACGGTTTATTGTGTATTGTTGAGGATCGCGTCCAAATGCTTCTGCCGCCGCTATCATAATGCCGACCGCGTCTCGGATAGTCACTTTGCACTTGTCCAAAGCGTTGTGAACGACACTGCCGAAAGAGGAGTAAAAATGATACAAGATTATAATAGAATACTGTGTCAAGGCGAAGAAGAGAAACAGTATTTACTACATGTTATCGATTCTTACCGCAAGAAATACCCATCAGCGAACAAAAATATGTTAATTTGACTATATTATATTAAAAGTGCTTAGTAGTACTACTCAATTACAGCTTCTTTTATTTTTGTATGGGGAGTCCCTCAAGGAGTGGAGATAGAGGGTAAGTTTGTTCGGAAAAGATGTTGGGGATGAAAAGTTAATGGGGGTCGGTCATATATTTTGCCCCCCCAAGGGGTGACCCCTGATGACCTATGGTGTTTTTCGAAAATACTGAGCAACCTCCATTTTTGTATGGTGACCCCCCTAAGGGGAGGAGATAGGGGGTGGGTGTCTTGGGGGAAAATGTTGGCGGTAAAAAGTTAATGGGGGTCGGCCATACATTCTTCCCCCCTACGGGTGACCCCTGATGACCTATGGCAATTTCCCCCCTAATTTTGGCAAAGTGGACCTTTTTCTCCGCTCGTGCGCAACCCCTAATTTTTTTTTTTTTTAATTTTTTTTTTCGGCATTGTCATTTTTTTTCAAAAAGGCACGGAATAGAGCCCTCATCTACCAAAATATCGCAAAAATTTCATTTCAAGGTCCACCTTAGTATACACCTAAATCGATCGTGCCCAAATTATGTATTTAGTAATGCTAAAGCAGAATAAAGTTCTGAAGAAAAGATCTGGATGTCTAGCCACGCCTCTTCTGGTACCTTCCATACAAATGTACCACTCCGCCCACTTTAGAGATGGAGTAATAATATCAATACACTCGACAGAATCTTACCCAAATTCTGTATTTTGTTAAGCAATAACAGGATAAAGTTTTGGAGAAAAAATTGGAAGTCTTAAAGACGCCACTAATTGTACCTTCCATACAAATGTATCACTTCGCCCACTTTAGAATTCTAGTAAAAATATCAATACAATAAAACAAAAATTGTCAGCCCTAGTTGATGTACTAAATTATTCTTACAAGAAAACCGCGAAAAGACCGATAATTGTACCCTCTATTATAGAACTTTTAGAATTTTAGGTTTATTTTGCAAACATATGTTCATTTTTCGTTGTACTTTTCTCTAAAAAATTATGCAAACAAACGTTTTTCAAGAAAAGATGATAAACAATTGCAAACAAATCTTAAAACTAACCTTTCACATCCAATATGTGATTAGCTTATACAAGTTATTTACATCATTATTATAGTCGTCCAATTATACATTGCCAAAGTGATTGAATACCCCAATTTTAGTGGCCCACATTCGAAGCTGGCAATGCCGTCACTCAAAGCGAATTGGCATATGCTTATTCTTAACGAAAAAAACTTCATACTATTGTAAGAACGAAAGCGACAACAAGTGATCGCCACTGTAAGAGAGATTCCACAACACCGGTAACAGCAACCAAAGAGGCATCTCCCGCACAAGCACCGGCAACTTTATCTGCAGCTCCGGCACAAGGTCCTGTACAAGTAAGTGCACCTGAAGCTTCAACTCTGGCACAAGCGGCGGCACCTGTAAGTGCTGCACTCTCACCGACACCAGCACCGGTCACGACAGCTTCACCGGCACAAGCGCCAGCATCTGAGAGGGCAAAAAGGGCCCCGGCACCAGGCACACAAGGCAGCTCCATCCCCCCAAAACCAGTGTCCCTACAGCCACCACCAGCGGTAAGTCACAACAGTGACATTAGTACCTTGAAAGTTAGGGGGTGGGCCAAACACAAGTTATACAAAGTTTAAAATCAAACACACCGCAGCAGACAGAAAATAGTCTTAATTTAATTTCGCCATTTTGTGATAAATCTTTTGGGGAGATTCGGAATATAAATTTATCAGATAATTAACTGAAATTGGTCTGTATCAAAATCCTACAGTTATCCATTTAGATAACAGCGTTAGTCCATTAAAAAACCATCGTTCAAATACAACTGTTTTAGTTGTAACAAAAGGAATTCTGTTTCCTATGAAGTTTCAATTGAAAAAGTTTGTTGTACTCTCACCCTATGGGTAGGAGGGTATATATCATTATATCATGACTTTCCAAGTCGTGTAAGCCATGTCCGTGTGTCTGTCTGTCCGGATAAAGTTTTTGAGAAAAAATCTGAAAGTCTAGCCAGTCCCCTTCTGGTACCTCCTTTAACGTTTACTGTTCTTATACATTAATGTTTTAATTTGCAAACAAAATTTTGATTTCTATTTTGTTTTTAGGTTTCCGTATTGTCAACGCACTTTTTAAAAATTTTCATTCGGTAAAAATATTTCAACCAGTTCAGTTCGGTTAATATATATAAAGAGTGTGTGATATTATAAGTCCCCGGTATTTCTATATATACAAATATATATTGTGAAAGATTGTTCCACCCACAATTGTGTATCCTTCGTACGAATTGTTACTGGGATTTTTTTTTCTTTTTTTTTTGGTTACGTGGTACAAATGTGATGGTATGGGTCTGTTTACGACTCAAATCAATCAATCAACTTTACTTTTGTGCTGGTAGTGAAATCACCATAAATTATTAGTCAATTTCAAAATTCTACATCTTCATCTACTTATATCAGAGGGAACAAACCCTGAGCAACACTCTGGCCTTACGAACAAATTAAGAAAAATATCGGGAGAATGCAAAACATCCGTTAAAAAAGTTAACAATTGTCATTTTTAATGATGACAACCAGATTTGTGAAATGTCCTTGCTGTATTGCAATTAATGCTTGTAAAGATTAATTCTTGTTTCAAGCTATTCTATCATCTATTATAAAATTTGTATCATTATTAATCCTTTAGAATAATATATTAGTGTTAATTTTTTTATTTTTTTGTATATACCACAGTTTAAATTATTTAACCCAATTTTTAATCTAAATTGTACTCAACCAAAATCAGCTATACCTATTGATCCTAGGAGGTTTCTAAAATCGAATTTCATTAACGTTATCAGGCCTGAGGACTTCGTTTGTTTTAAGTATTTTTCTTTTGTCATAATTTTTTTTGGAACTAATTTAGATTAATGTATTTCATATCTGTTAATTTTATATGTTATTAAAAAATACATATATGAAGTTTTAACTTGTGTTGTGTAAACACGAACAGTTAAGGGACGCAAAAATTTGCATTTAAGAGGTGACAACTAGCATCAGTATGGCTGGGTGGGTTGATACATTGGTAGCAGACTAACATTAAATGCTATCGCCTTAGTTTAACTTCGATCTACACTTCTTATTCCATTTTCCGGTTCTTCCACAAATTATTTTTCGGCTTACAATTTAGTACATGGAGAAGCTACCTTACTAACTTTTATTTATTAGTAACGATTACTAACCTATTTACTCCGAAAAGAACTCCCCCATGACTGAGCACGGCTAGAAGTCTAGCCACGCCTCTTCTGATACCTTCTACACAAATGTACCATTCCGCCCACTTAGAGATGGAGTAATAATGTCAATACAGCCAACGCGATCGTTCCCAAATTCTGTATTCAGTACAAAATTTTTCAGTGTAAATTTTGTAAAAGTAAATTTCAAGCATCAACATTGTTGCCCTATTTAAATCATCGAATGTAAAGAATTTCGGCAACTACTCAAATTAATTGAAATTTAAGCGGTTTGGAAACTAACGGATTTGATATAAGTTCAAAATTTGGAAAGTTACAAATATATTAGAGTTGGATACAATTTATCTCTTAATAATTCTCTGCACGCTTGAATTGCAGATTTTGTAGACTTTCAAATAATGAAACAAAAACAGCTTTCGCAGAATACTCATCTACTCATATTATTTTCTGACGCTGAATTGAATACACCACAAATTGCAGGTATTCGGGAAAATTCTACATAGCAATTCTGTAAGGCTGGAGTCCATACTCTATGGACTTTTAGTTTTTCTCGGTTACTTCATTAAGTAATGTTTTTGTAGGAAATTATTCCTAAAATTACAAGTTCCAAAAATCATAAGTCTTCTCTTTGTAAACCGATTTTTAAAAGCTTACATTTGTTTGTAAGCTATGATTTTCGCCTTTTAACTAACTAATTTTTTTTCGTTTTTCTTTTACTTAAACAGCCGTCGTCAAACATAAGCTTTTGAAAATCGGTTTACAAAGAGAGGACTTATGATTTTTGGATCTTGTAATTTTAAGAATATCGTCATTTCTCTCAATTTGCTATAAAAACATTACCTAACGTAGTTACCAAGAAAAGCTATAAGTATCCCTGTACTCTATGGACTCCAATCTAACAGAAGTGCTACATAAAAATTACCGAAAATTTTTATGCAGATTTACTTCTTGACTGTTCGAAGGTGTCTTAAGTAATATTTGTCACACAATTCTCTTCTTATTAAAAATAAAGTTTTCGATCTAATAGATTTGCTTAATATTAGAAAGCAAAATTTTTAGTAAGGTGAAACAAAAAATTGTAACAGGTCTTCTTCAATCCAGCTTCAGCATTTAAGGTCTTTCAAATGTCAGCTAGGAAAATGCTAAGCTTTGTTAATTTTTTTCCTGTTACGAAATTTTTAGCAAATTTAGTTCAGACACTCGATTTGTAATTAATAAGTGATGTTTTAGCTTTAGTGAACCCAAATCATTACATAAAAAAAATTTAATTTCCCTTAACATACCAATGAATGAGGTATAGGATAGCTTTTCACGTTGTTGTGAATTAACACGCTTTCTATTTTTAAATCCTTAACTAACGGCACCTACTTGTTTATCGACGAATGCGAACCTCACTGAGAAGCTATTACTAGACATGCCGATTGACTCGACACTTATACTGCGAAGTTGAAGTCGGCAACATCGAGGGGGCCGGCAATGAAAGAAAAAATTTAGATGACTGGAGCCAGGAGTCGAATCTGTGTGATGGTAGTCGCGTGTTCTAACCACTATACCACGGCCGGTTACATTTTTTATACCCTTCACACGCGCATGTTCTTTCATTTGTAACGCGCTTAAGGCGGCTTGAAAGATATGATAATATATATATATGTAAATGATCAGCATCGAAATCCGAGTCGATTAAAACGAACTACATTTATCTAAGTTAAAAATGAATGAATTTTTGCGGCATTTGAAATATTATTGTTTCGTTTGTGGAAAATATAATAGACAAAAATTTGGTATCGAAATATATGAGAATGAAGCAATTGTGTTTACAGTATTTTGGAGTAGAAGTTATTAAAGTCCAGATTTCACTACCATTGTAAGTAAAAATGCTGCAGAGACATTTGGATTCGATCGTACTTACGAGCCTTTTGTGTTTAACAATAGTATGATTCCAATATCACTAAACTGGTTAGATGAAGCTCTAAAACTCGTGAATATGTCGAAGCGTAGTTCCGAGTATGTTTCACGTAAAATTACTAGAACCTGGTGTAAGAATAACTACTTATCGTAATCGTCAAGAAGTATTTCAACAATATGTGAGGAAATATTTTTTTAATATAGTGATATATTTACTAACTTGAAACTTGCAACTGCACAATACTTGTTACAAAAAATTGTTTTTTTTTAAAGCAAACTGGAAATTTTATATTTGGGTTTGTCACAAAAATTTGGTTCGAGATAGAAGTAAGTTTGAAAATAACACTATGTCACAAAATTTCAAAAGTTTCTGTATCCGGGACATTTAATAATACATTTTAATGTAAAATTTCACGCTGAATTCAAATCTGCTCTCAGATATGTGGAAAGTAGAACAGATTTTGAGATATGGTCAAATTTCCATTTTTTGTGTTTTGAAAAAAGGTAGGTCTACTAAAATGTCATTTTCTCTGGCTTTAATTCGCCGATTTTACTGAGCTGTGACAAAAATAAAGATATTAAAATTATTACTTAAAAACACGATAGGTGATTAAAATCCAATCATTAATGACGAAGTTATGGCACTTCAAAGTTGGATTTTTGTAAAAATTTCAATGATTTTTCAAATTTTCGCTGCCTTTAATTAAGTTTTTTTCCGTGCTTCCGTAAAAATTGCTCCGGTTTCAGATTATTGCATGATAGAATAATATGTTACAAAAATTTTTTGCCCTTGGTCATCAAAATCGGTTGAAAACTAAAATGGAATTTTAGTAGACCTACCTTTTTTCAAAACACAAAAAATGGAAATTTGACCATATCTCAAAATCTGTTCTATTTTCCACATATCTGAGAGCAGATTTGAATTCAGCGTGAAATTTTACATAAGGATCAACTATTTAGAAGCCGGGATCAAAAATTTGTTGCATTGTGTAATTGAAAAACGGGAATACATAGCTGCTAATATTTAAATTGCGAATTTACAAATAATCTTTTAACTTGCAAATAATTTTGAATTTACCATTTTCACTCACAATATTAAAACAAATATTTTGCTCTCACCATAATATTTCGTACACTTTAAAACTTTAATATTTACTTTAATATTTAGTTCACTTTAAAATGCTAACATTAATATTAATATGACACTCAAATTATTTGTATTGAATAAAATTTCAAAATGGGACATTAACCAGTATATAGTCCTTGAAAAGTTAAGTCAACTTCCGATTAGGAATGTATGTGGGTAGGGGAGCCAGATATTTAAGTGGGAAAAACAGTCCATTAGTAATCAAAAAACAGTAAATTTTAAATTATATCTTAAAAATGTACTAATGATTACATATTTTGAGAATAAATTCAATAAGAAACAAAGACGATGTTAAAAATATAAAATTACAACAAAAAAATCGAATTTTTTGTTATTGTTTTGTAGTGATGGGCAAAAGCGCTAAGTCCAATTTATTACATTTTTGTGTAATATCTCTCTTATTTCCAATGTTGGCATATCAATTGTTTCACCCAGAATAGTATGAAAGTCCAACCAATTGACATATTTCGTCACACTCCGTTCAGCTGATGAGGTTAGATTGATTTTCGTTTAGTTGAGTGTAATATAACCACCGATCGTTTGCTAGAGAGAGATATAATGATTTTGTTTGCTCTTCTTCTATATGCGTGAGCAATATGAGAGGGCAAAAACCCCGCATAGTGCATTAGCCGGTCATTGGTTTAGAGCATCAAATTTTATACTATACAAGTAATCATAAAGCATATCTTTTTTAAAATTGACACTTAAAGTAAATAAAAGATAAAGCGTTAAAAATAATATCGTTGGACAAAGTTTGTACATAGAACTCGCGACTACCATGCGGGAGATTCCAGGTTCGACTGCTTCTGACTCATCTCCATTTTCCTTTCATTGCCGGCACCCTCGATGTTGTCAAAAGAAACTTCTCAGTATAAGTGTGGAGTCAATTGGCATATCTAGTAAAAGTTTTTCAAACAGTGACGTCTGCATTCGTCGATAAACCGCGATGTTAAAATTTAATTTTTAAACTTAAAAATTTAATGCATCCGAAACAATAACACCTTTGTGAACAAACTATGTGTTTTCTATGATAGAGAGTTTTATATTTTCTTCGGCTTTTTTTGTAGACTATATAAAATATGTGTTATCAAATATTGAAATGGATTGTTGTAATAAAAACAAATAAAATAAACAACAGTACAAAAACAGTAATCGGTTTAAAAAACAGTACATGTACTGCTAAAAACAGTACGTCTGGCTACCCTATATGTGGGTCATCCAACGGCAGGATGGGAGGGTATTGAATAGACAGAATAATTGCTACCTTTTTCTGGCCTACTAACATCACAAAGTTCCTAGGATAAAGAACACCCCCCAGGTTTCGACTGACCACAGCTGGTTTCATAGATAGCGCACCTTCGAAGAAATAGGGTCCCTTTGATAAAAATGGGTATGAAGTATGTTCCTCATAAAAAAAACTAAGCATTCCAATAGCATACAATTTGAACACTAATGAAACTTACAAATTTGTGAAATATCTACTGAAATCAGTGAAATATGAAAACCAATAATGGCGTATATGCTGTGATTTGAAAATGGTGGCCTTACTTTGTGGTTTACAAGGTGGCTATACGAAAAACATGTGCTTTATATGCTTTTGGAACACACGTTACAAAGGAAACCAATATGAAAAACGTGACTGGGAAAAAAGACGTTTCTTGTGTTGGAAGAGCTAATGTTATCCATGGACTTCTTGTACCAATAGATAAAGTTGGTTGCCACCACTTCAGATTGAATTGAGTATATTCAAAAATTTTGTAAACGTGTTTTTTACAGGTGGACCAGCTTTTACTACTTTAAGAACTACATTTTCAAGTCTCAAAGCTAGCAAAGTAAAATAACGTTTACAAATGAAAATCTGATTTTAAAAATATTTTTTTTCCTTATTTCAAAGGTAAATTTAATGGTTCAGGCATTAATAGATTGATGAAAAATAATGAATTTGACAAAAACAATTAAATACCCGCAATGCAATTAAAGACGTAACCAAGAATGTTCTTGGTAAAAAAACAGAAACAGATGCAACAGAAAGAGTAAACTGTCTAATGTTAGCCTTTGAGGAACTTAGTGTAAATATGTTTTTAAAAATACATTTTCTCCATAACCATTTTGATTGGTTTGAAAACCAACCTTCCACCGAATTTGATGAGCAAGATGAAAGTTTTCACCAAGTAGCTTTAGCCATGGAAACTAGATACAGAGGAATGAACCTAGATTCTATGTTAGGAGATTTATGCTGGTGGTTAAATAATACCTCCGATGAGGAGGATTTTGACGACTATATCATTAGAAATATGTTTAACAATGAAATCAACATCAAAAACTGAATTTTAGACTAAAACAAAGTAAAAAAAAAACATTGTTTACGACTACATACAAGAAATGACCAAATTTGTATGACAGCGCCATCTAGCGAAAGTTTTAGCTAAAAATAAATACCAGAAATGAATTTCTTGACCCCAAGAACAGTAAGATACTACAAAAACATTATTTTATGAAATTTTTAATAATTATTCATAAAAACAGTCAATGATCAGCTCTCGTTATCGCCGGACGTGTTTGCTTTCTTTATTACAAACCGACTTTGTTTGCAATTTCATTTTAAAAGACCGTAAATATTTTATTCATAGTGAAACAACAAATTCCAAAAACAATACCTTGTTTAACAAAACAACATTAAACGAGCATACAATAGTGATGATGTGACCGCACATCTTGTGACAATGAAAGGGAAAAAACTTAAAAGCAATACTACCGCGCCTTATGCGGACAACAACTACTTCGCACCCTTACAAACGGTCGACGACGATGATATTGAAGATGAACAAGTAACAAGTGCAACGAAAACATATATTCCACCAATAACAATCCTGACATTTAAAATTGAAGAAATGCATGAAATCTGCAAACTTGCAAAAATTAAAGACTACTCCATTCGAAAAATTTCAATCGGACTTAAAATATTTTGTAATTCAATGCATGATTTTGAAGTAATGTGTAATGCCCTTAGTGAGCAATATGAGATTTTCACTTACGCAACTAAAGATGAGAAACCTTATAAAGCATTGTTGTTTGGTTTGGAGACTCAAGATCCAGATCTTATTAAAAACAAATTAATATCAAAAGGACTACAATGTGTTGATGTAAAAATTGTGCACAAAAAAACAAAATATGCTACTTTTACTATTTACGTGGTATACTTAAAACGTAAAAACATTACTATGAAGGAATTAAGACAGAACTACTCGTCTATAGACTATGTCAAAGTGAAATGGGATTTCCAAATGTCCAAAAAACGCATATAACGCAATGCCATAATTGCCAAATGTTTGGTCATGGCTCAGATCGCTGCAAGGTGAAGACATTCTGTGCAAATTGTGCCGGTAATCACAGCACAACGGACTGCACTGAGAATGTACAGAAATATGCAAACTGCTAAGGTCCCCACAAATCAACAGACGAAAACTGTCAAAGCAAAGCTCATTACTTGAATGTGAAACAACGAAGTAAACCATCAAACAAGCAGCAACACAAGTACCATGCGAATATTGCAAACAACAACTTTCCCAACACTCTACGGCAAAACATACCACTTAATTCTAGTACATGGCAGTACCCAACACAGTACAACAACAACACCAATAACATCTATAATAATAACGCAAATTTTGCAAGCAGCATATCACCAAACTCTGGAGATCTATTTTCAATTCAAGAATTACAAGCACTTACATTAGAATTAATTACAAATTTAAGAAATTTTAAAAGTAAATTGGATCAGTTCGAGGTGATCACAAACCTTGCTTGTAAATTTTTGCCGTAGTGATTTCTAACTTAAACATTGTAACATGGAATGCAAGAGGCATTAAGAACAAAAGTATAGAATTCTTTAATTTCCTACTTACCTATAATATACATGTATATTTAGTGTCAGAGACATGGTTTAATTCAAACATATCGCTTAGTCATCAAGAATTTTGTGTTTATAGAAATGATAGAGAGTCAAGAAGAGGAGGAGGTGTTGCTATAATAGTTAGAAAACATATTTCTCACTTGACAATTCCCATTGTACACTTCCATTATAGAAAACATTGGTGTAAAGATCATGACTAGACTTGTATAGTTCCGGAACAAACTAGTTCCAATGAACGATTCCATGTAGCGAACGGTTAGAACTAGTTCCACATATTCCGCTCTTTTCGTTCCTTTTGCTTTTTAGTTCCTTCTGCTCTTTTCGTTCCTTCTGATCTTTTCGTTCCTTTTTGCTTATTTCGTTCTTTTGACATTTTCGGTCATATGTTCACTTGTTCTTACGTTCATACGTAACAATTCTAAAGTGGTGGCATCACCACAACAAAAACAGCAGAATTTTTTTTTTTTGTATTTTGATATGAAAAATGATTTATAAATCCTCTAAACAAAGCCTTTGAGAACTATTTTTTTTAATACACTATTTAAACAATTTAAAAATACTTTATAAACTTTTAAGCAGCTCTGACATTTTTAATATGTTTGTTTGCAAATCGTTCACTTCATAATCCGAAAAAGACTAAAAACAATCAAAACAAAGTGAACAAATGAACGAAGTGGTGAAAATGAATAAGTGAACGAAAAGATCAAAAGGAACGAAAAGAGCAGAAGGAAAATATTGGAGTATGCATAAAAAAATGTTTCGATGTAATGGGGCCAAATCCTTTGGGGATTCTTTTAGTTTCGGTATATACTTCAAAAACAGCTGGGTACGAAGGTGGCACCAATTTATGTGTTGCACTGTGTAATGCATAATAAAGATGTTGGAAAGCTTGTGGTAAATTTATGTATTCAATTATATCTAATTTGAAAATAAATGAAAACATAAATTTACCACAAGCTTTCCAACATCTATATTATACATTATAGATTTTATTTCCAAATATTTTCCAAACATGAATACAATTGTACAATAAGGGATCCCTTGATGTTAGGGGAAAAAGCTGAAACACGTTTTTACCTAAATCTTTGGAAAACTCAAAAAAAAAAAAAAATTTTAAAAACGGTCTAGCTCAGTGGATCCTAATCCTAGGCACGAAATTTTTTAGAATTCATCACATTTTTGGGGCTGGACCGAAGATACTTTTTTTGGTTAGTCGGCCTAATATATATATAATATAATATATACATTATATATTAAAATATTATACAATCATTTATTAAAAATTAAAATTAGCAGCGTGTCCCACGATGTCGAACGTAGCCGTTTGCTTGCTTTGTATGCGACAAACAGCCGAGCGATCCACTAATATCATTAGCACGACAAGTCGAAAGAAAATCTATGCGTACGAAAACGTAAGCCTTTAAAACCGAGGCCCACTAAATATTTTCGCTATCATCTGTGCGAACACAAATGTCTAATCACTCAGTTGTGTTCTGGATGTCGACTAGACACAAATATAAAGAAACCTGTGGAATAATGTTATTTAAAGGACTCTACTTATCATTTCAGTTGAAAATATCATTTATTTTTGTAAGTTACATTGCAATGAATACATTTTTTTTCAGGAAGTTAGTTAGGTTGGAACCGGCCGTGGCATAGTGGTTAGAACACGCGACTACCATGCGGGAGATCGCAGGTTCAAACCTGGCTCCAGTCATCTTAAAAGAAAAAAAAATATATAAAATTTTCTTTCATTGTCGGCTCCCCTCGAATGTTGTTTGACAGCAACTTTGCAGTATTAAGCGTCGATTCAATCGTCGTGTCTAGTAAGAGCTTCTCAAAACAGTGACGTTCGCATTCGTCGATAAATAAGTAGGTGCCGTTAGTTGTGAATCTAAAAATAGAAAGCGTGTTAATTCACAACAACGCGAGAAGCTATCCCATACCTCATTCATGGGGTGCAAAGGGAAATTAAGTTTAAGTTTTTAAGTTAGGTTGTTTGGTGTTGACCCGGGAATGTGTGTCACTGACGAAATCGGTGGGGATGATCTTTCTTAATCGGTGTGTCACAATATGCTCTTTATAGGTTCCTTTAAAAAGTCAAATAATCGACACATTGTTGGTAGGAACGACGCAACTTGGTGGGACGCCAACGTTCTTTCTCTTTAGGTCGGGTTTGGCATCCAAGATGATGCGGCACTTCACCTGGGGAGCTTTCTTGACAACTCTTTTGATGTGAGGAGATCCTTTCATGGCGGACACACAAGACAAAAAAGGGAAATTTCATCTCATTCACAATTAACAAATACTTTTTGTTTTGTTTAAATTTTATTATTTGTTCTTTCAAGCTGATTTCTTTCAGGTAGAGTTGTGTTTGTCTCTAAACAATTTAGTATGATTTTTGCAAATTGTAAGAAAGTCCAAAATTATCGATCTGGCAATCATGTGATTGTATGTGCTCACGTCACAACACGTAATGGCAGGCGAATGTCCACTCGAAAGATGGTGGGTCGCATTTGTAAGCGAAAGTGAGTGACTGGCTTTTGTTCGCATAGCTTTTCGTTCGACATCGTGGGACATTATTTTAATATTTCATGCATATTTATATTATTAAATCATATATTAAAATTAAAAATTTTTTTTATTAATATTATATATATACATATACTAATTAACATTTATTAATTCAATTCAGTTGTATTTATTATTTCATATCAGAAGTCATGGTCTTTTGTTTATATTGAGCGCGTTGTTTTTGACTATTTTTGGCAAACTGGAAAAATGATTTGGATTCCTTAGCGAAATATCCTTCAACCAAGCCAAGCTTTATTGCAGCATCTATTTAAGAGTTAAAGAATAATTCTGATATTATAAATCATACACTTTTATGTGTGTTGAAATACTCACTTTTTATTGCCGCTGTAATATTGAGGTTTTGGATACTTTTTTTCTGATGTTCCCATCAATCAATTCCCGTCAATAGCTGTATCAAATGGATTCCGAGGCAATACATCTAGGTATTTATTGTTTTGTTTTAGCTGTTTAACTTCATCTCTTAAGACTACTTTAGATGTAAGCCAAAAATATAGGCTTCAATGATTTGGTAAGGGCTAAAGGTATTTCTAAGAGAAAAAAATACGAATTTAATTGTATCATACGTCATATGTTTAAGAAATACTTATATGTAACTTTCTAGCAATTTACATACTTTTTACTGATTCGTCGTTGATATTTACTCCATTATCTGTTATTGTCAAAAATTTGAGAATAAATTGGGTATGCTAAATCGGAATCGTTATTGCTCGTCATAAGGAATTACTTGAAAAAATGCGTTTGTTTCGTTGGAAAAATCAGAAGGTATTGCTTTGCTTTTTGAGAGATGTCATTTTAATCATGTCAAAATAGGTTGTCAGTGTAATAAATATTAGGAGTACAAACTATTTTTAGTACTGATGATTTTAGTGGATAATTAAACAAATCTCCAAGATCCAAAACTCGGTGGCTAAAAAGTTTTGGTTTATTGTCAAAATCGAGTGTAATACGTTGTATCTCAAATACATTATTTTGAATGTAATAAATGTCTGGAAACTTTTTTGACAAGTAGTGATTTATGGTTTTGACGAAACTTAAACAGATATCTGTTAATTTGCCATTTTGTGGAACGGATAAAGTGCTAGGATTGCTAGACATATGAACATTCTCTTCAATAAGACTGCTGTACGTTTGAGTTGCTATATAAGTTTTTTTTGTTTACAAACTTCTTAATTTTACTGAGATAATTTTCAAATTTAAAGCAGCTAATTGTCTCCAAGGGTCCGAAGTTTTTAGCATCAGCAGCCAAATGAGTTAAGAAGTGACAATTTATTTTCAGTAAAGAATAACTGTATACATTTGGAATCTCTTTACGAATTCACAAAGCTGCGTGTTGATACATTCGTTGCTTGTGTTATTACATCCGGATCCAATAAAATTCGTATACCCAAACTTAATTTAAGAAAATTTATACATTGGTTTTATTTAAAATATTCTTTAAGATGAAAAGCTGGACATTCGGATTAAAAAAACTGGATTTTGCAAAAATAGCTGGACATTTTCAAAAACAGGCCTTTCCGAAAAAGAATTCCAAGTATAGCTTTGTAAAAAAAATTTTTTAACTTTGTTGAAAAAAACACTAATACAATTGAACTTAAATATTTTTAATTCAGTCTTTCCAATTTTTAAGATTTTAAATAATACTTTAAAAAATTAATAAAAATTAAACAATAAATACAAAAAGAAAAAAACTTAATATAAAAAGAACAACAATTAAAAATAAAATTACCAAAAAAATATATATTTATTCTAGTTTAAATAACTAAATTATATGAAATAAATTAAATTGTTAAATTACTTATTATTCCACATATATATTACATTTGAACTTACGGACTTTGCCAATTTCGAGCCTTTTAAAGTTATTAACAAATTTTGAAAATCTTTACAAGATTGCTCTAAATTTGTAGGTATTAAAATTTCTGCCTTAATTAGGTCGAATCGAATACGGGTTCTTTCTTTGGTGTAAATGTTATTTAAAATGCTAAAAACTCTTTCATAAAATGCATTACTTACAGGTATTGAAAACACAAAACCTACAACTTTTCTTAAATTTTCGAAATCATTCTTATCGGTTTTGTTAAAAAAAATGGGACCATAGCTTGTCGTTTGACAAGTCTTTTGGCAATTGTTCATAAACTTCACGAAGACAGCAATAATCGCCATATAATTAATCGTTGTCTATTGATTCAGATATCTTAAGAATTTGCGGAAGTTGTTGTAAATCTTCCCAAGAAAATTGCTTTTTTTTGTAAATTTAAATATTTAATTTTTTTATAAAAAGAGTCGTCTCCAAAGTCAAACGATTTTCCGAATAACCGACAGCAGTTTTTAAAAATTTCTCTGCTTCAGTTTTAAATATATTTTTTTCATTAGGTAAAAGATTTTTCAAAATGGTGTTAGCCTTGCTGCCAAAAAATGTATTCCATTCTACATTGAAGGCTATTCATAGATCGAGTCATTATATCGTTCATCTCTAAAATTGTGTAAGAGTCACTTTCAAGAGATATAATAGTTGTATTAAATTCTTGCATTATGTTGTGAATGAAATACAAATGTTTCCGATAAGCCTTCAGTTTTGCATTCATCTTCTTCATTGCTATCATTTGTCGAAACTCCACATAAAATGAATTACTATAAAACTTTTTGGCATTTATTTGTTCCTTTTTTCAAAAAATACATTTTTACAGCTGGCCAACAAAGAATTAGGCGATCTATAGCTGGTAATAGGAAAAGCCACCTCGTTGGAACGTGTCTCAAAAGTTCTTTATATTCTATACCAGCGAATACAAACCAATCTTTTAATTTCCCAGTGGTTATCGCCGATGTACTAAACTCATTGAATATTTTTATAATAATATTTTCTATATCAACAGATAATTCATTTAGTGATCTTCGAACACAATTGTTTAAAATATGACAATAACAATTGGCTTTAATAATTTGCTCCGACGTATCTTTAAATTTTTGGTACACCGAGTTGTGAATACCGTAGTTAACAGCGGCATTATCTGAACTATATGATGTTATCTGTTTTATTTCTAAATCTCAATCATTTATTATTCTTATTATATTTGAAAAATATCCCTTGCCGTTTCATGAGGGTCGCTATAAAAGTCTAAAACTCGTTTGCGAATTCCATACTCGGGATCAAATATTTGAACAGCGTATGGGTATGTTTTAATATTAACAATATTGAAAGCATCACTACTAACAGAGAAGCTATAGTTCTTCTTTAAAGCATAGACAGTTACTTGTTGTAAATAAGGGTCCAAAATATTTCGGCCAATTGCTGCTGCTTTTGTTCTTCCACAAGTAATATTGTTGGCTATTCTGCTATCACAATATAAAAGCACGCTTAGTTTAATTTGGCAATCAAGGCTATTGTAGCTAAGGCCGTGTACAATATTGTGGTAAACACATACTAACTCCGCCCTGGCGATTTGAGTTTCAATATTTGTCTCTGTTGGGACAACAAACTTTGAAATAGATTGAGACAATTTCTGCGACATCTTCATTTTAACATGATTTTTTGTTGTTATATGTTTATTTAGCGATCGACAGCCTTCATATTTTATTAAAATTTCTGTGTGACACAATTTACACTCGGCCTTATAATCATCTTTTTTCCTTATACACTTAGCGTTTTTTGGAATTACTTTCCATTGTTCGCAGAAATTCATGTCTTCTCTTTGATCGTGTTAAATGTACTAATAAGGATATTTATAACACAAACATCTGTGCTTTAATTTTTTTTCCAAAATTACTGGACTGGACAAATTTTATCTTAGCAGGTCACTGGACAAGTATAAAGTATAGTATAATCCAGCCCGTCTGGCAACCCTAGGTGCATAATAGAAATTGGCGGAATTCGGTGGCTTTAAGTCGGTCTACTTCTTTTAAATCTCTTGGCTTTCTGCAAAACTCTCTGACTATTTGGTGCTTTAAATATATGAACTAATTGTTAAAAAGTTCAATTTCTTTTGTACTTAATGAAAATAGTTTTCCGTTTTTTAAGCCATTATGACATTTACGATTTCTTTACGGCGTGCCGAGACACACTACGTGCATATAGTTCAACACAAACTGTTTCACTATATCAATTTCCAAATTTTCAATTATAATTGGTAATAAATTATTATGGTGTTCTGCACATGATCTGTTACAAAAACCTGCATCTGTTCGGTTATAGTGAGGTTAATAAGGGTAAATCACTTTGTTATGTTCGTAGTAACCTTTTTGAGTGCATTGAATACAACAGTGATATCCACAATGTCCTTTTGTCTCAAGAATAAAAGACCGCGCGGGCGTATCACATATAACAGCACGACATATTATGCGCTAGTTTTTATTTTTAACAATTAATCCGTCTCTATTTAATTCAGACACAAAACGTTCCAAAAACTCATTCGCATTTTGCGGTTTTGATTTGCCTGAACATAAACCGACAGTATACACTGGACGGATGTTATTAATATTTATTAAAATAGGCCACACTTGTTGCATTGACGTTTTTGACACCGGCAAACTACAATTTGTAGAATTTCGTTTGCAGCGGCAGTCGAAATTTGATGTTTAATAAAACATTTTGCCAAATCGTTTTTTATATTCCGGGGAGCTTGGGAGAGAGTTTTTATGTTCGGTGGTCGATTGATTTCATTTGATATTTCTGTATTATCTGTATTTTTATTAATTTTTAATAGTTTTATTTCACCACTTCTTTTCCGCACACTTTTTTTATACTTTAAACGAAACACGTCAATATTTCAGCAGCAAAAAACGATATTAAATGCAGACGAAAAGAAATTTGTAAATACAAAATATAATTGTTATTTTCTGACTACCCTGGGTCGCCTGCTTAGGAGAGCTCAGAAAAGCACTGTATGCTAGGTATGACAATATATATATATAAATGATCAGCATTGAAATCTGAGTCGATTTAAAGGTGACCGTCAGTCTGTCCCCGCGATTACAGCCGCAGTTAAAGAGAAATCAAGCTGAAATTTTGTATACAAGATTCCTTACACTATGCGGAAGTTGAGGAGTAATATGAGACCGATCGGTCAAAAACTACTCCCACCTCCCATACAAAATACCTCTTTTTGAAGCTGTCTGTATGTCAGACCTCGCGATTGCAGCAGTAATTTAAGAGCAATTAAGCTGAAATGTTGTAAGCAAGCTTTGCTGCCCTAAATGGAGGTTGAGTTCTAAGCTAAGCCCGATCGGTCAGAAAGTACTTCCACCTCCCATACAAAATCCCCCTTTTTGGGGTCTGTACCTACGATTACTGCTGTAGTTTAAGAGCAATCAAGCTGAAATGCAAGCTTCCCTACTCTAAGCGGAGGTAGAGTATTAAGATGAGATCGATCTGTCAAAAACTACTCTTACCTCCCATGCAAGCTCTCCCTTTTTGGGGTCTGTCCCTGCGATTGTAGCCGTATTCAAGATTCTATCCAAGCGGAGGCTACTTTCTGATATGGACAAGGTCGGTCAAAAACTACTACCACGTACCATACAAACTCCCCCTTTTTTGGGGTGTCCGCCTAACTGTATGTCTATCTGGTTAATGAGCTTTCGATCTGTAATTTGGTGCGCAAGCTCCTGTTCTCCAGGCGAATTATTGACAAAAAATGGATGTGTGAAGCTAAAAATAACGTAAACCTTTAAGTCAAGATTCTTTAGTAAAAATATTTAAGTTGATCATACAAGATTTCGTTCACGACGTCGAATCGATTGATAACGGCATTCAGCCACACTCTCCGCCACAGCTGCAATACTCTCCTCAATACAGAATGGATCCTTACGAAGAAGATACGAGATACAAGCAAAAAACTATAATATATAATTTTCTTAACCTAGGAGAATGTCCACCGAGATCAAAAACTTGGAAGATAATTACATAGTGTAAATGTCAATCTTGGGCGTGAGAAATTCCAAGTCAGGGTACCAAGTACTATACTACTATGATATTTTTTTCCTTTTCTTGATGTTTAATCGCTTAGTTTTTCATGTATAACTCAATAACCTACTTCCCTGTTTTGTGGTACAAAGTTTAATAAAATATAGTTGTATTTCAAATAACCAGTTTTATCGTCATTTTTACAAATGATGAATGGTATCTGAGCTTCGGCAAACCTTACTAGTTTTTTTTTCAAATGTGTTACAAACTCATTTGGAAAAGTTTAATTAAAATGTTGGGAAAACATATATCCATTAGCCAGCTTACATCAATGTTTATTGGGCAATTGTATTTTTTTAACAAAAGTTTTACAAAGTGTAATTTACTGAAGGTTTGGAAAAAGTAATTTTCGCAAGATTACTTCAAATCTTTGGAAACTATTTATTTAAAAGACAGAAAACATTTACGAATAATATGAAAGAAAAACATATAATAATCTGACGTTAAATACTGTGCTGCCAAGTTAATTTTGCTTAAAGGCAAAGCGTTTTCTGGCTATCCTATATAGGAAACCGATAAGTATACCAAAAAAACGCAACCAATAATTTGTAAATAATTAAATAATATTCGTGATGTATAAATAATCAAAACTAGGAAAAAATCCAACCGGTATCCGAGTATTATTTCAAATGGGCAGAATTGCCCCACCCTTCCATACAAAATTACCTATTTTTGGATAATAATATTTCTTTCATAACTTCCAAACTGACAACTGGAGGATATTTAAATTTGTTAAGTTTAATTATCTTGTAAAAGTAAACAAACCCTAAGGAACGCAAAAAACTGAGATGTAGTTCTATTGCTGTAGCCTATTAAGAAAAAGAAGAATGTCATCGCATATAAACACTGCATTTGTTGGGACCTCACATCTAATTTTACAAATCGTAATCGTTATTTAAATTTTTAATTAAGTTGATTGGCAATATGCTAATTTGATATATGGATAGAAGCGTAATGCAAATTGTTTGTTCATCGGAAAGCGCCAAAAGCCGAAAAATCGGTCGAAATAAAACGTTATGACTTTATTACCTATGACCTATGATTTCATAGCGCCTTTGAAAACCATAAAACATAGTTTTGTTGTTTTTTACCAATTTTTTAGGGCCTTATTTAAGTTCAGGTTTGAAGCGTATTTTCGTGGGGCCTAATGTCGTACCGACGAATGCAACGACTTTTATGCAGGGACCTCATTTAAAGTTTAGAAGGATCCACCTTGTTCAAAATTACAGGCAGCAGACCTGAATTTTAACTTTAATTTAACAAAAGGATCCGTTGTGGCATTTAGGATAGATGACAATACGGAGATATTCTCTATATCGTTACATCCACTAAAAAGCATTGTTTGGTGTGGCGTTTTGCTTTAGAAAACTTCGACACGACAGAACATGGCCATACAGAACATAAGCGTCAATGGTAAGCGTTAACCCACCTTGATAACTGACTTTTTGAATATATGTGTTTTCAATTCTGATTCAGATAAAAACAAATATTTATTTTTATTTTCTTTACATAAACAAATTTTGTTACATTCAGTTGTTTTTATTTCTGCTCGTCCTACTTCCAAATGGTGGCACAATAATTTGAATTATGATTAATATTCAAAGATAATTGTTGTGCAGCAAACTTATTTAAAGAAACAGCAGCAACAACATTAGCCACTTTGGAAAAACTTTTTGAATTCTCAACAAACAATAACTACAATACATCACATTGTAGAAAGTGCAAAGTTTTTGACTCAAAATTTCAATTTTTCTTGGAACTGCTGGCTGCAGTATTTTTCATTTTGTTTTGAAATATAATATTAAACATGTAGTTTTCAAAAGTAGTTTACGAAAGGAAAAAACTACGGAGAAAAAAAAATCACACAAGCTAATTTCAGAGTTTAAGCTAGGATGATATCAGTGAGGCGAGTAATGTGCATAGAGCGTTAAATATAATTTGAGTCATTATCCCTTAAATGAGTTTCAATAAACTAAAAGGGTGGTGTCTCGTTAGAGAGGTGGCATTTATTTAAATGTTCACTATTCAAATGTTCAATATTCAAATGCAGGATGCGCCATCTTATATGTAGATGCAACATTCCATCTTTTGTTGGTCGTACGCATTTGATAACACGGTGTTACAGTGAAAATGTATTTTAAAAATAGCGTAGAGTAAGTTTAAGTTGTAGGCCTGGTTAAGTAAATCGCTTTTCAGAATTTAAAATACACCCTGAAAATCTGAAGTTATCGACTGACAACATTTTTTCTACACTACGGACTAATATAAAAAAAAACTTAATTTACTTTTACACCCCATGAATGTGGTATGGAATAGCTTCTCGCGTTGTTATGAAATAACACGCTTTCTATTTTGGATTCACAACTAACGGCATTTACTTGTTTATCGATGAATGCGAACGTTACTGTTTGAGAACCTTTTACTAGACATGCCGAAGCATTAATTCATACCCAGTGTGCCATCCGGATCCGTTTCGGACGTTTCTACGTATATTTAATCTGAAACGGATTCAAGGATAAAAAACCATTCTAGATGAATTTCGTGTGAAATCGGATGCGAATCAGTTGAATCAGTTTCGAACTATTTACAGGAAATTAAAAGTATTTAAAATAATTTCTTCAGACAAAATTTACAAGAGAATGTAAACTTGGCTTACCATCCATCTATTCGAATGGAGATTTTTTGTTTTTTTTACAAAAAAAAATTTTTTTTAGGTTTTGTTGTTGAAGACTTTTTCTTTTTTTTTGGTTCCGATTCAAGTATCCAAAGTATTTGCTTTTACTCCAGGTCTCCAAATTTCATGATGATGGGTTCACGCATTTGGTCACAATGACAATTTTACTAAATTAGTATTGCGCGTATTTCTAACTGCCCTATCATGCCCATTTCTAGAGCCCATAAATAAATATAATATGGACGTCGGGAGTGTAATGCAGGGTAAAGCTTCTGATCGGTTTAACTTGGCACACCTAGAGTGATCCTTGCCAATTGCACTTCAAGTCTACTCACACAGCTCCGTATTCGTAGTACTACTGCGGACGGAGTACCTCCATGTGGTTACACCTTAAAATGTGCATTTGACACCCGTCAGTAGAGTAGCCAGATATTAAAATCGGAAAAACAGTACAATAGTGAACAAAAAACAGTAAAACGTAGAAAAACAGTAAATTTTAAATTAAAACATAAAAAATGTATTAGGTATTACATATTTTCAGAAATTATTCAATAAGCAACAAAGACAGAGTTAAAAAATTATATTATGTCACAAGCGCATTTACACAGTGTACAAACATATTTTTGGCTGAACAAGCAAAGGCTCTAAGAAAATGAGATTTCAGAGCCTTTGCATTTTAAGCCACCGATATGTAGTTAGTAAATTCTTTGTAATTGCACCAGTTATTGCAAAAAGGGTTTAGAGCATCAAGTCTTATACTATATAATTACAGTAGACTACGGATAAGTGCACATCGGTTTTCGTGCGACTTTTTGTGCACTTATGCGGTTTTTGCATTTATACAACACTCGTATAAGTGCACAACTATTGCATATACATATACAAACATTGCACAAGTGCACGATTATTGCATTTATACAAACATTAGATTATTTTTATTAATCTGTAACACCAGTTTAGTTTGGACGGAACTTTAAGAAAATAATTGAAATATAAAGCTGTTTAATGTTTTTATTTATATTTGGTTTACATTAGGTACGGTTTACACGCTATCTACCCATATCTACTCATATCCCCTCAACAACATGAGCGAGATAGCCTAATTAGAAAACATGTATGAGTAAGCAAAGGCAAACACTACAAAATTATAGCAAAGCAATATTGAATTACAGAAAGGTGGATAGAAAATCTAAATGTACTGATTTGACAGTAGATAGGGGATATGGGTGGATAGCGTGTAAATCAGCCTGTACATAACAGATTTTTAATAAAAACTTATAAAATCGGTTCAGTTTAAGGTACAAAAAAATCTCAAATTTTTATTGCATTGTTTTAGTGTTTTTCATATTTCATACAAAAAATTAAAAATGTTAGTTCTGTGCCAAAATAAGAGCTGTTAATGAATCATTACAATCTTATTTTGCAACATTGTTTTTGCATAATACATATTAAATTGCACTCAATTCGCTTCACCTAAACCACGTGTGCTGAAAAAGTCTGAAATCTTTTTTTGAACCGTGTTTTCGTATCCAAACTTATATATTTTTTTCTCCGGTTTCTCTAAATCATAATCTACATTTATGTAGTATGAGAGATTAGCATTTATGCATGCAAAGTTGTACTAAAAAAGTACTTTCAGGTTAGCAGTTCCAGTGCACTTATGCGGTTTTTGCATTTATGCGATGTGCACTTATCCGTAGTTTACTGTAATCATAAATTATAGCCTTTTTATAAATGTAGGCATTAAAAAAATAAAAAAAAGTTTTACAAATATTTAAAAAAATATGAAATTAATAGAGATGATGCTATCTTTGGGAAATGGTTGTACTTACAATACAGATATGAATGTTAAAATATGACAGAGAATTGAATCATTTGTGTGGAAGGTACTAGAAGGAGTTTGGCAAATGTTTTATAACTTTTTTACTTTTAAAAGGTTATTAATCTGACGATGTAAATATTCCCAGCAGTTTCTCCTTTGGAAGTTATAAAAAATATATACATTTTTCAAAAATAGGTAATACCAGAATAGAAATTTTGCTGTGGGATTGTAAATAGGCAGAAAAGCCACATTCTATTTACATTTTAACTATTAAAAATAGTAAATTTGCATAAGGATCGGTCCGTTAAGGTTTACTCGAGTTATCCTGTTCACCAGCCAACCATCCAGACAGTCGGACATAGCTAAATCATCTTAAAAAGTCCTGAAACGAATTTTGTCTTAAGATATTTTTTTTCGCGTATCATATCATATGTGCTTTTAAACCTATTTTAAAAATTGTATGCATCCAAAACAATAACAATGTACTTTTGCGTACTGTTTTACGTGTTGTGCATAAAAAAGTATATTAACAATAAAACAGTAGATGTACTGCTAAAAACAGTACGTCTGGCTACCTTACCCGTCAGAGCACGACTAACTGTGAGAAGCGAAACCTAAAACCCTGGCACGTCGGCCCTGGTCAGCGTCTGACCCAGAATGGGCGGCTGTAAAAAAAATCCTGGCAGAAGGAGGAAACTGCTACGTGGTGCGCTGGGCTTGCAACCCGCCACTGACGTTTGAACTATTACAATGAAAAGAAGTAAGAGAAGAATGTTGACCACAGCTAACAAATTAAGGACCATGATTTGAGGATATGCACCTGGAATGTTAGAACACTGTATAGACTAGGGACGTAACGAATGTGCTTTAGCGAATGCGAATATTAGAATATTTTTTTTGCGAAAGCGAATGCGAATACTTATTTTTGGTTTTTGCGAATGCGAATGCGAAAGCGAATATTCCAAAATTGTTTAGCGAAGGGCAAAGTTTAGTAATTAAGCATAAAATATTAATTTCAAAGTAAAACAAAAACCAAAATATATATAATTCTCAGAATTTCAGTCTTAAGGTAACTAAACAATAATTGTATTTACTTTCGAAAACTTTGACGTATTCAGTGTTCAAAGTTTAGTAGAGCCAAGTTGTATTTAACAAAAAAAAGCTTCGCTGCTTTTCTGCTATGTAATCTAGTTCTTAGTGGATCATATATAAGTCCGGCTTCACTAAACAACTGTTCGCTGGGAACACTTCCCGGAGGCGTAGCTAAGAAATTGCGTGCCAAAGGTACTAACTTTTGGTATTTCGAGCTGTTTCGTTTCCACCACAATAAAGGATCTTCTGAAATATGAATTTTTTCTCTATATTGTATTCAGCTAACAATTTTTTTGCATGGGAGACTGAAAACGTAATCTCTTGCATGCCGTCATCAGTCTCACTATTACTATTACTTGTATGAATGCGAATATTGGAATATTTTTTTTTGCGAAAGCGAATACGAATGCGAATATTGAAATATATATTTATACGAATGCGAATGCGAAAGCGAATCTACAAAACAATGCGAATAATATGCGAATGCGAACGTTCGTTACATCCCTAGTGTTCACAACAGGTGGCTCGTGAAGGCTCGATAAGATTGACAACACAGGGAAATTTAGCGAAAAAAGTTTATTTCATTATCGCCAATGTATGGCGCAACCTAGTGTTAAAATTCCTGTGATAATATAAAAAAATACAAACAAATTCATAAATTCATATAACTTAATACAACTAAATATGTACAAATTAAATACATACTTTTTGGTATCAAAACATCAACTTATTTCTTAAAAGGAAATTAATGCATGTTTTATGCTCAATCAACTATTGTGAAAAAGAGTAAGTTAACTCTAGATATGATTTTAGCTTTTATAAGATTTTAGTACAAAATAAGCGTATAAGTAATATGCTAATTACACTGTGACACAAAATTGAACTTTTCGAATCGGAATGGGATGAAACCAAAAGCAAATGAAAGTTGACTTTTTGTATAACAAAACCCTCAAGGGTTTTTTCAAGTTTAGTGCGATATTTTTTTTTACACGCATTTGAAGTTGGTGATTTTTGAACGCTGGCTAGCAAGAAAAAATCATTAAAATAATGGTTATTTATTTCTATTATCCCGGAAAGTTGTGGTATCTTACTGTTTTTGAGGTCGAGGAATCCATTTTTTTCATTTATTTTTATTTATGAGCGCCGCCAGATGACGCTTTCGTACATTTTGTTGGATTCTATTGCTTTTTTGTCTTTACTCGCGATTACAGCCTTAGATTAAGAGCTATCGATCTGAAATTTGGTAAGCAAGCTTCTATCATCCATGCGGAGATTAAGTTTTAAGATGGGCATAATCGGACAAAACCTACTCCCACCTCCCATACAAATTGTACCTTTTTGGGGTCTGTCTCTGCGATCACAGTTGTAGATTAAGAGCTATCGTGCTGAAATTTGGTATGCAATCTTCTATTCCCTAATCGGAGGTTAAGTTATAAGATGGGCATAATCGGAAGAAAACTACTACCACCTCCCATACAAAAAACCCTATTTGGGGGTGTCCGTCTGTTTGACCTCGCGATTACAGCCGTAGATTAAGAACTATCGGTCTGAAATTTGGTACGCAAACTTCTAACCTCTTAGAGAAAGTAAAGTTCTAACATGAGTTAGATCAGACAATAACTCCTCATACCCCTAAAGATGGGGAATTTACATTGGAGGTGGGAGAAGTTTTTGTCCGATAATGCTCATCTTAGAACTCTACTTCTTCTATGTGGGTAGAAGTTCGCATACCAAATTTCAGCACGAAAGCTATTAACCTACGGCTGTAATCGCGAGATCGAACAGACGGACAACCCCAAAAAGGGTTATTTTGTATAGAGGGTAGGAGTATTTTTTGCCCGATCATGCCCATCTTAGAATATAATCTCCGCTTCGGGGACATAAGCTTGCATGCTAAATTACAGCTCGATAGCTCTTAAACTACGACTGCGTTCGCATGGACATACCCTAAAAAAGGTACAATTTATATGGGACTTGGGAGTAGGTTTTGTCCGATCATGCCCATCTTAGAACTAAATCTCTGCTTGGAAGACAGAAGCTTACATACCAAATTTCAGCTCGATAGCTGTATACCTAAGGTTGTAATCGCGAAGAAAGACAAAATATGCGATCTAATCCAAAAAAATGTACGAAAGCGCCATCTGGCGGCGCTCATAAATAAAAATAAATGACAAAAATGGTTTCCTCGACCCCAAAAACAGTAAGATACCACAACTTTCCGGGATAAAAAGCATTATTTTATGACATTTTTATTGAATTTTTCTTATTAGCCAGCGTTGCGAAGAAGCCAACTACAAATGCGTATAAAAAAAAATCTAGCACTAAACTAAAAAAAACCCTTGAGGGTTTTTTTATGTATGACGTAAACTTTCATTTGCTTTTGGTTTCATCCCATTCCGATTTTGGTTGTTGCACAGTGTTATCGATAACTTAGGATAAGCATTCGCAGGGTTGATATGGTGATAATGAGGACAGTCGTGGCGGTAACAACTAGTATAGACCAGATGCCTCCATCAAACTAGGGGAAGTCCAAGAAAAATACAAGGCTGACATAACCTTAAAAAAAAACTTAATTACCCTTTGCACCCAATGAATGAAGTATGGGATAGCTTCGTTGTTGTGAATTAACACGCTTTCTTTTTTTAGATTCACAACTAACGGAACCTACTTGTTTATCGACGAGTGTGAACGTCACTGTTTGAGAATCTCTTACTATACACGCTGATTGACTCGACACTTAATACTGCGAAGTCGCTGTCAACAACATTCGAGGGGAGCCGACAATGAAAGAACAATTTGTTTTTAAGATGACTGGAGCCAGGTTTGAACCTGCGATCTCCCGCATGGTAGTCGCGTGTTCTAACCACTATGCCACGGCCTGTCCCTGACATAACCGCTTTACAGGAAATCCGGTGGACGGGACATGCTGGCGCATGAAGACGTGCGACATCTCCTATAGTGGCCATGCACACAAGCACGAGTTTGGATGTGGATTTGTGGTTGGCAGGAGACTGCGACACCTAGTCTTAAGGTTCAACCTTGTGAACGTATAACCACCATAAAAGTCAAAACAAAGCTTTTCCACATACACTTATATGTGCCTATGCTCCGATATAAGAAAAAAGCGATACGAGTTCTACGAGAGCCTAGAAAATGCCCGTATCCCCTGCCACGACATAAAAATTGTACTTGGCGATTTTAATGCTAAAATAGGCAGGGAAACCGCATTTGAGTCTTCTTTTTCTTCTTAATTGGCAGCAACAACAGAAATTCATCTATCAGTAGCCGCACGTAGAAAAGTATTCCAAGCGCTTCGGTCTTTTGCGCTCCGAAGATAGTTCGTCACACCAAGTTTAGTTAACAGCTCTTTCACCTGGTCCATCCATCGGAGTTTTGGTCGCCCCCACCTGCGCCACCCATCGAGTTTATTGCCGAAGACTTTTCGAGCCGGAGCGTTTTCGTCCATTCGTACAACTTGTCCAAGCCAGCGCATTCGGTCTATATGAACGCGCTTGATCACGGCGATGTCGTTATACAGCTAATGCTACATTCGACGACGGTACTCGCCGCTCACGATGATGGGTCCAAATATTTTGTGGAGTTTTTTTTCTCTCGAAGACTCCCATAATAGATTGATCCGCTTGTGTCATTACCCAGGATTCTGCGCTGTAGAGCAAGACAGGTAGGATCAGAGTCTGGTAGAGCTGGATCTTTGTTCTTCAAGAGAGCGCTTTGTCGTTAAATTACTTGCTCAGTGCATAGTAGCTGCGATCAATACTCGTCTTCTGATTTCGAGGCTGACATTATTATTTTTTTTTATGGCGGAGCCAAGGTAGACCAAGTTATCTACCAATTCAAAGTTATAGTTGTCAACGTTCACGCAGCGTCTCAGACAAGTGGACTCTTTGTTCGTTGAAACAAATAACTTGGTTTTGTCCTCGTTTATCACCAGACCCACTTCAGCCGATTGCTTTTCAATGCTCGAAAAAGCCGCAGTAACATCTCGCAATCCACGTCCAATAATATCTATATCATCAGCATACGCGAGCAACATGTGGCTTTTGTTAAATATGGTGCCATCGGAGCATAGGCACCTGTTTACTGCTGCTTTCCGCATGATCATCTCCATTACGATGTTAAAGAGATCGTAGGACATACTGTCGCCTTGTCTAAAGCCTCGCTTGGTAGAAAATGGCTCTGACAGATTTTTGCCAATTTTCACTGAAGACTTCGTGTCAGTCAGTGTCATCCCGCAGAGTCGAATTAGTTTCGCGGGGATACCAAACTCAGCCATAGCAACCAACAATTTCTGTCGTATCGGACTGTCGAAAGCAGCTTTGTAATTGATGAACAGATGGTAGGTGTCGATCTGCATTTCCTTCTCCAGGATTTGTCGTAGCGTAATTATCTGGTCGGTGGTGGATTTACCAGGGCTTTACCAGAATGGGCTTTAGTCTTTCACATAACACACTAGACAGGACCTTGTATGCGATGGGTAAAAGGCTAATCCGGCGATAGTTGGTACACACACTAGGGTCGCCTTTCTTAAGAACGGGACATCTGACACTCAGATTCCAATCATCGGGCATGCACTCCCTTAGCCAAATCGTGTTTATGAGCTGGTGCATGCATGTTACCAGGTCATCGCTGCCGGCTTTAAAAAGCTGTGCCGGCAGTCCATCGGCTCCTGCAGCTTAATTATTTTTAAGCCGCGCAATTGCCGTGCTGATCTCGTTTTGGCTCGGTGGTGGACAATCTACTCCATCGTCGATGATTGGTGCGATTTGGTCACTTATGCTGCCTTCGGGAACGAGAAGAGTTTGAAAGAGTTCCCTCCATATTTGCAGCACACTCTGAGTGTCCGTGACCAGATTTCCGTTTCTGTCTTTACAGGTGGGGAACCCTGTTCCAAAACCTTTACTTTTTAACTTTTGGTAGAACTTTCGGGCCTCACCTCCATCCCTGTAGTTTTCGATATCCTGGCTCTCTCTTTTCTTCATGCCGATTAGGATGCTCAACATTTCGCCATTTAACTCTAGCTAACTTCTAAGCGGTTGCTTTAAAGTCATTGCCGGGAAATACTTTGTCTAAGACCGGAAGTAGTTAGCTGCTTGGACAGTGCGTCAAAGAAATCGCTTCTGTTCACTCCCAAGTTCGTAACAATCAGTAACTTACCACATGTGAGCAAAGTCCCATTCCCCGCATTTGAGTCTACCATCGCACAGTAGTTCCTTTTTGGTTTTTTTTGGCATTAATTCTGTAACTTTTGAAGGGATAATGGCATTTCGATGAAATTTAAAATAGTTAATGCTGAGGTGTTTTCGAGATGATTTGGAAATATTCGGCTCCCTACTGAGTGTGGGGGGCACTGCGTGGCCCTCCAAAGTTGGTCACCTCGGGTGTTTCAAAATTTCAAATGTTTAAGGAAAGTGCATTTATAAACCATCCCGTAAGACATTCCATTAGCGTCTTTAGAGCTTAGTGTACATCATAGTTATGTACCAAGCTTTATGCTCTGATACATTGGGAGATCAAAAATATTATTTTTAATATTCTTAACAATAGAACGAATAGAAAGCATATGTGTTTTTGTGGAAACTCCATAGCCCATGTTATTTATTTGATGATTTTTTTATAAATATATATGAATTAATAACTTGGGAGTAAGGACAAAGTTTGAATATATTAATTTCGAATTATAAGAAATTTCGAATTATAAGAACAAATATATCACTGTTTTATAATACATTTACATTTAAATTTTTTAGAGATCAAACAATTAAATATATGTCCGTTATAGAAGTGAAATACATTGATTTGAAAAAAATTATGTTTGGTGTGTTTATTTTTATCGGCTGTAATGGTCTACACCGCTACATTACAATTGCTGTCATAGATCCAATCCCTACACTCTACGCGTTCGTTATGTTTTATTTACTAACCAAATATTTTCTAGAAAAAAATTGTATAGCAAAACAACATTTATCGGGTCAACTAGTATTTGAATAATAATTTTTATATTAATTACTATTAAAGGGTGATTTTTTAGCTATTATCTTTTTGGCAACACTGGTTTAAACAGCTGACGCACGTTTCGTGTTTTGTTTCACTGTCAAACATCTTCAGTTTGGTCTATAATTTAACCTTGAATTGTCTTACAAACGAACAACGCTTGCAAATTATAGAATTTTATTATCAAAATGCGTGCTCTGTTAAGAAAGTTCATCGCGCGCTTTTTTTTTCGAAAAATTGTGTTTGCGTCGAAGCTCATTTTTGGCTCAATGGATACTTGCAAGAGCTTGACTTGCATGACATGTGGTTTCAACAAGACGGTGCCACATGCCACACAGCACGCTTAAAAATGGACTTATTGTGAGGCGAGTTCGGTGAACATTTTATTTCACGTTCGGGACCGGTCAATTGGCCGCCTAGATCGTGCGATTTAACGGCTTTAGACTATTTTTTGTGGGGCTATGTTACAGCTCATTGGAAGACAACATTGAAGCATTTATTCATGAGATACCGGCCGAAATGTTGGAAAGAGAATGCCAAAATTGGACTAAGCGTATGGACCATTTGAGACGCAGTCACGGTCAACATTTGCATGAAATAATCTTTAAACATTAAATTATATACACCGTACCATCGATTCAAATAAAGATTTCATTAATTTTTCTGAATTTTAATTTTAAATTTCCTATAGCTCTTAAAAAATCACCCTTATTACACACAAATTTTTTTTTGGGCATAAAGACTGGGCTCCTAAATTGCTTTCTTTATAATACGTACGGCCATACGAACACCAATCCCAAAAATAGTGGGTACCTATTTGAAGCGAAAGTGCGAACATGATTCTCGTTTGCTTAGGGTTTATTTTCTCCTACGACAAATTATGCTCAAACTGTTGCTAAACTTCAAATATGACCACTGACGGTCCCTTAGATGCGACCTACCTGGTGTAAA
Organism: Muscina levida; assembly: GCA_964034835.1. Classification (NCBI taxonomy): domain Eukaryota; kingdom Metazoa; phylum Arthropoda; class Insecta; order Diptera; family Muscidae; genus Muscina; species Muscina levida. Next base: position 87,215,951 of record OZ035880.1, read on the forward strand.
AGTTAAATAAGCTCAGTCTATGTGCACTAGATTTGCTTTGTTTGAATTTTGTCAAGGAAAGCAGCAGCTGTTGCGACAAAGGCCACTCACATTTCGCTAACGTATTTGTCCAATGTTACTTCTAACGCAGAGTATAGTGATGTTCTGTATTATTTATTGTTTGACTAGTTATCATGTTAAATGTTAAAATGAAATGAAACTACTGATGGCCGCGATGATGATAAGCTTAAAAATGGAAACTTAAGTTTTTATTACTCTCGTAAACAAAGGGGAATGCAGTAGGAAAAAGTTGTTGGATTCTTGCTTGAGTACAACAAGAGTTGCAAGTTTTGTAATATTATCCTTCGCTCAGTAGGAATTCACCACCCATAAGATTAGGAATAAATATGGGTTGGAATATGAGCATGAAGGGAATGGACTGGACTCCTCGACTCTTGCAGTTTCTGAATTCATGAAGTCCAGAAACATTCGAATGGAGAATGAATGTTGAGTTTATAAATAATTAAGTTCGTTTTGGGTCAAACAAAGGATCTTTAGTGCTTTGCAGAAGTTTGTATACAAGTACAAATGCAACACAAAAGAAGAATCACTACCCGGTTGTAAACAATAAGAGGCAAGGGGAAACAGACAATGTATTCACAGAGTATATCCATATCAGTATCAGTAGTGTCATTTATTCAACATTTTTTGGCATTTAACGCGTAAATGCATTTTTAACGCTCGACTGCTATTGTTGCAAGTTTTCCATTGTTATTGTTGATAATTCGCCTTAATTTTCTGCAACTGCTGCTGGATACTAGTACAACTACCAGCAACATTTCTTAAATGATGCTGGTTTACACGACACTCCGTCCCACTCAGCGCCACCTAACTAGTCATACTAGTCCTGTGTCACTGAAGTGTTAGATATCTATGTATGTAGTTAGAGTTTCTACTTAATAAATCGTTTTGTGTGCAGTAATCGAAAAGTTTTAGCAAAGAGCAGGAATATCAGGAAATGCTAACATAAGCAAAGAGATTACACCCTACACTACACATTTTAGTTCGTTGTGAAGGAAAGTTCAGAAAAACTCAAAAACCCCCGTAAATATTTATGGAAATCTTGCAACGTCAGAAGGATTAATATAAATAGTCGACGTTTTTATTTATGGGTCTCGAGGTCACATACAAATTCATCCATTTTCGAAAAATAAATAACTAAAAATTTAAACTGCTTAGATTATTTTCTCCCATAAATTATGTTATATGATATATTATTCATATAATTTAACAAACTAATTAGTTTTTTTTTTGGAGAATGATTAAGACCGCAATATGGATATGGGTATTTCCACAGAAATGTCAAACGGAATCGAAAAATTAAAAGTTGACAAAATGTTTTTCTAGACTAGGTTTAGCAGAGGCTAGAGATTAAATTTTATTTAATTAAAATGTCCAAAGCTTAGCGTACTTTCCGTGTTGATTTATCGAACTGCAAAATATAATTTTTGTGCTAATCAACATTTTTAAATTTTAATATCATATTTACTGATTATACAAGTCCACTCTCATCATAAGCTATTAGTTACAACAGTAATTAACTACAATAAAAGTAAAAACTGATCAGTAAGCAGTACAATTTTGATATTATTTCATCGACGTTCTAATGTTACATTTGTGATCAACATTTAGTGGCATATAACCTTTATAATATTCTCTAATTTCGCAAATAAAACAATGAATTTAACAAACTTTTTTCCAACATTTCACAGATATGGGAATATTTGTCACATAACGTCAGCAACATGAGGGGATGAGGGTGTACATTTCTGTACCATCACCCTTAGGGATAAAGGGTGCATATATCATTTGACATGAGAAAAGGCGTAACGCATTTAAGGAAACGAGTAAGATCCCTAGTATCTTAAGACCAAATTTGTTTCAGAACTTTTTAAGACGATTGAGCTATGTCTGTCTGTCTATCTGGTTGGCAGGAAACTCAAGTAAACCATAACTGATCCTTATAAAAATGTATCAGTATTAAAATTTTCAAAATTATGTAATGGGATTGCAAATGGGCACAATAGCCCCACGCCTTATTGTACCTTCATACAAAATGACTTATATTTGGAAAAAAATATTTCTCTTCCATACGGACAATAGATTTGAATTTGGTGAGTTTAATTTCTCTAATAATTAGATAAACCCTTTAAAAAACCGAAACCTTTGTCACACCACTTCTGCTACCTCAAATACAAATGACCGAAGGTCAACATAGACATATGTTGATATATCTTTTACATACACTGCGTTCAAACAAATAAAAATCAATATTCGAAAATACCAAATTATTCGGAATACTATCTAACTACAGAACTTCTAAAGATTTTTTTTAGCGACCAATGTAAATTAAGTATGATGACGCTTAATGCCATATCGGAGCATGAGGAAATCTTTGGTTAAGCAAATACAACTTTTTATAAAAATCTACTTCGAACTAAATGTACTAAAATGTTAAATCAATATAACTTTTTTGTTTATGAAGAAAATGTAACGTTTATTTCGCAATTATTTTATAGTTTCTACAGGGCTTCAAATCTGCATCAGAAAATTTTATGATTAGGGGGATCTTTAAAGACACACTGTTGAGAACCACTGGAATATGACGTTATAGTTTTAAGTAACTATATTACTAACAAAGCTCTTGTTAATCCATCTTCAACGATATATAAAACTTAAGAATCGGACAGCGAATAACAAAGTTATGGACAAAACGTCAAGTCCGGCGTTTTTGCCACGCCTACAAAAATAAAAATTTTGCACCTCTGAATTTGTTTTTATATGACTGTTCATATAAGGAGGTAACATTCTTATATTTTTTTCTCCATATAGATCGACCCGGTTTAATATACACCTCAAAACGTTGAAATGATTTTCTTTTAATATTTTGTATTCATAGGCGAAATTAAAGAAATCGCTAGGTTACTGCTCCCATTTAATATTATTATTTCTGAATATGTTTTTCATTGTTCGGTTTAAGATCTATTCTATTATTGCTAATAGAATTTGTTTTAACAAGAGTTGTGTGAAATGGATTATGTTGACAGCTGGCAGGTCAGATAGCTATTTCGATGGTTGCCAAACCATCATCATCAGTGCCGTTTGCTGTGCCTTCCCCACTCATTATCACAACCTTAAGTGTTAAAAGCTTCACACAATCAATGTGAAGCTCACACACACCGGTGCGAAAATGGTATCAACGAAGACAACGTCAACACAATCCACACAAGCTCTTGTCTATGCTTTGTCCATCGGACAAAATAGCATAAAATTGTTTTTGGCATAAAATGCCAACCCAGTGTACCTCCCGTGTATTATTCTCTTGTTTATTTTTTTCGATCTGTGCAGAATATGAATATGTTTTTCATTGTTCGGTTTAAGATCTATTCTATTATTGCTAATAGAATTTGTTTTTACAAGAGTTGCGTGAAATGGATTGTCTTCGTTGATACCATTTTCGCACCGGTGTGTGTGAGCTTCACATTGATTGTGTGAAGCTTTTAACGCTTAAGGTTGTGATAATGAGTGGAGAAGGCACAGCAAACGGCACTGATGATGATGGTTTGGAAACCATCGAAATAGCTATCTGCCCTGCCAGCTGTCAACATAATCCATTTCACACAACTCTTGTAAAAACAAATTCTATTAGCAATAATAGAATAGATCTTAAACCGAACAATGAAAAACATATTCATATTCTGCACAGATCGAAAAAAATAAACAAAAGAATTATTATTTCTTTAAGATTTTTGTTTGAAATAATAAGATGCTTTTTCCTTAGTTCTAAGTTGTTACAGTTAGGGTGAGTCTTAAAAAATGTTTTTGGAATTTTTGATGGGCCAAGTTAAAATTTTATTAAGACGTACAAAAAAACTCTATGTGAATTTTTTTAATTTTTTTCTTAAAGGTTTAGGGGTCGCTACCGGGGTTCGAAATTCAAAATTTTACCGTCAACCTGAGGGATAAGCAGAATAACTCGAGCAAACCTTAACTGATCCTTTTGAAAATTTTTCAGTATTTATATTATCCATAACGAAGTTATGGAATTGTAAATGGGCAGAATTGCCCCACCCCTTCTGGTACCTCCCATACAAAATTACCTATTTTTTGATAATTATTATTTCTCCCATAACTTTCAAACGGGCAGCTGGATGGCATTTAAACTTGGTCAGTTTAATAACCTTGTAATAACAGATAAACCCTCGGAAAATCAAAACCTTTGTCACACCCCTTCTGGTACCTCCCATACAAATGACCGAATTAACCCCCACATTTTTACCTACAAATCTTTTTAGTAAAAATACTGAATTCAATAAAATTTTGTGTGAGATGAAGACATGCAAAACTTTGACTCGTGAGTAAATATGGACTATATCGGCCAACCCCTTCTGGTACCTCCCATACAAAATTACCTATTTTTAGACAAATAATTTTTTACCAATAATTTCCACACGGACAGCTGGATGGCATTTAAACTTTGTCAGTTTAATTACCTTGTAATAACAGATAAACCCCCAGAAAATCAAAACCTTTGTCACACCCCTTCTGGTACCTCCCATACAAATGACCGAATTAACCCCCACATTTTTACCTACATATCTTTTTAGCAAAAATACTGAATTAAATAAAATTTTGTGTGAGATGAACACATGCAAAAATTTGACTCGTGAGTGAATATGGACTATATCGATCTACCCCTTCTGGTACCTCCCATACAAAATTACCTATTTTTAGACAAATTATTTTTTACCAATAATTTCCAAACGGACAGCTGGATGGCATTTAAACTTGGTCAGTTTAATAAACTTGTAATAACAGATAAACCCTCAGAAAATCGAAACCTTTGTCACACCCCTTCTGGTACCTCCCATACAAATGACCGAATTCACCCTCATAGTTTTACATATTAATGCTACTTATTTGACAGAAAATTTTGATTTTTTTCATAGGTTAACTTAATTAACAAAAGAATGCGCAGTTTTAAACGTAGAAATCATATATTACTTTATTACTTTTTAAGAGGTTTAAAAATGCCTGGACAAAAATTGATCATTCCAATTTTAAACCTGGCATATCGGATGATCTCATATTAAGGCAAGTAAAGAATTCTGCGAATGCTATTCGTTTTGCCGAAAATCAGCTTAAAGAGTTTCAGCCACGAGAGGACTACAAAGAGCTGCTTAAGCTGACAATAATATTCTGCGGGATGTTCCAAAAATACAAATATTCTTCAGAGCACCAGCAGGTCTTCACCGTGCTAGATGGAAGGCTAAGGCAATATATTCCTTAAAAATATATTTATTCAGAGAGCAGTTCAAGTTAAACGAAAGCGAATTATGTGGAATACAGGATGTTTGCATTTTTATAATTAATATTTACCTTAAATATTGGTTTGAATCCACTTCTGGACCTTCTGCTTCAAGAAAGTCTTATGCAACAATTAATAAAGAGACAGCGGCAATAGCCTTAAAAAAATTCTAGGTCATCTCTGGTATTTTTAGGAAGAGCTTGTTGGATTTGCATTTTTGATGACAAAGTTTCTCATGAAATTAAGAAGAAGATTGTAAATGCTTTAAACATAGAAGGAGTAGATAATCCAGAAAAACGAGTTACAGTGGATGGAAACCTACTACATTCCAAAAGTCTTGAGCATTTTGTATCCAACAATACTCTTAGATTTTTCAGCATAACGGGCATTAAATCGGGTTTCCTAAAAAAAATTTTGAAGATTGGGAGCAAGATGCAGACTTTAAATTAAGTAAAGAATTAGTTCGGTCTAGGTTGAAGGTTGTTAATGATATGGCTGAACACGGAGTGGCCTTGATGCAGGAATAGAATAAATTGCATACACATTATGGAGAACAGAAGCAGTTCCTATTATTATTGGTGAAAGAATTTAGAAAAAATATTCAGATCCAAAAAAATCTACCATGTGTAAATAACATTTTACAATATTTTAAAATTTAAAGAAAATTGTAAGCAGTAATACAGTTGTTTATAATTATATTTTTTAATGTTAAGTTTTTCATGCAATGAATTCGTGTTTAATATTAATATATTAAATTTTCATTTCAATATTATTTTTTAACTGTTTAATTAAATTTTTATTTTCGAAATGTACCTTTTTAAATAATAATACAACAAAAACTGATGAACAAATTTTAAATAAATCATTTCTTATTAACTGTACTGTAAAAATTTCTAAGTTGGACTGCGAATTAGTGGAGGGGGGCAAGACAATAGCGTTGCATTACCTATGTTGAATATCTAATAACATTCATTAAACTAGATTTATATTTAAGATAAGCATTAGTAAAATTACAATAAGCGTATATCTTTAGCAAAATATAAATGAATTCTGCATACTTACAAAAAAATGTATGTAAAAATATGGGGGTTAATACGGCCATTTGTATGGGACGTACCAGAAGGAGTGTGACAAAGGTCTTGATTTTCTGGGGGTTTATCTCTTATTACAAGGTTATTAAACTGACCAAGTTTAAATGCCATCCAGCTGTCCATTTGGAAATTATTGGTAAAAAATAATTTGTCTAAAAATAGGTAATTTTGTATGGGAGGTACCAGAAAGGGTTGATCGATATAGTCCATATTCACTTACGAGTCAAATTTTTGCATGTGTTCATATCACACAAAATTTTATTAAATTCAGTGTTTTTACTAAAAAGATATGTAGGTAAAAATATGGGGGTTAATTTGGTCATTTGTATGGGAGGTACCAGAAGGGGTGTGACAAAGGTTTTGATTTTCTGAGGGTTTATCTGTTATTACAAGGTAATTAAACTGGCCAAGTTTAAATGCCATCCAGCTGTCCGTTTGAAAATTATTGGTAAAAAATAATTTGTCTAAAAATAGGTAATTTTGTATGGGAGGTACCAGAAGGGGTTGGCCTATATAGTCCATATTTACTCACGAGTCAAATTTTGGCATGTCTTCATCTCATACAAAATTTTATTGAATTCAGTATTTTTACTAAAAAGATATATAGGTAAAAATATGGGGGTTAATTCGGTCATTTGTATGGGAGGTACCAGAAGGGGTGTGACAAAGGTTTTGATTTTCTGGGGGTTTATCTGTTATTAAAAGGTAATTAAACTGACCAAGTTTAAATGCTATCCATCTGCCCGTTTGAAAGTTATGGGAGAAATAATAATTATCCAAAAATAGGTAATTTTGTATGGGAGGTACCAGAAGGGGTGGGGCAATTCTGCCCATTTACAATTCCGTTACTTCGTTATGGAAATTATTAATACTGAAAAATTTTCATAAGGATCAGTTAAGGTTTACTCGAGTTATTCAGCTTATCCCTCAGGATGACGGTAGGATGACGGTAAAATTTTGAATTTCGAACCCCGGTAGCGACCCCTAAACCTTTGAGAAAAAAATTTAAAAAATTCACATAGAGTTTTTTTGTACGTCTTAATAAAATTTTAACTTGGCCCATGAAAAATTCCAAAAACATTTTTTTTTTGCCAAATAAGAATCAACCTATTGTTACAGTATCAAACCCTCTCTGCAAACCCATACAAAATGAAAAAATGGCCAGTTGTTGACAGTTGTGAAAGCTTTTTACACCATAGCCTTTTTTTTGCAGTTTTACATTTGTTGGCGAATCTATTTATACTGCAACTCTTTAACAGTTTTACCAAATGTCTTGCAACCGGCTGTCTTATCTTCAACCACTTGCCCATACATACGTAAGTAATTATAAATCTAAATCCGTTAATTTCAATTATTCAAGATATAAACAATATTAAATATGAAGGCCTCATCCTTGATGGAATTAAAACCTCATTTGAATTTGTTAAAACTATAAATCTATTTACATTTATTGTATTATTACAAAATTAGTGTTTCGCAATAATACATTTAAACTTTAGTTAGATTGTCACATTTTAATCTTTAATGAGATGTTTACGCGTTAAAATCTTTAATGAGACTTTTTTCCCTGCAAGTAAAACCTACCTTTATATACCCTGTCTAAGTCAGTCTATAACGTTCTGTTTGCTACTTCAATTCACCACATATTACTACAAAATCCACCACGTCTAGAAGTTTCCACCCACCTTTGGAGCTTAACTTTCGTCCAATAGCTTTCGCATCGTCTGTCTCGCTCTCTCATGTACGTACATGGTTCGTCTCACTGAGCATCATGTGATCTCTCGGGACTGCTTGTTTGGTCACTCTCTCGTTTCGAGACACTTTGCCATGTTATGCTGTCTGTCCGATGTTACAACGTCGTTTCTGTGTCTGGAAACATCTTCCAATAATGTTTGGGTGTTTTGTTGCGCATTTGTATTTTCTGGCAACTTCTCGTATGTGGTTGTTTGTGGTCACTGTTGCATCATTACTTATGTTTCTAGAACGTTCGCTCGCCAATATAACCCCATCCTACAAATATAAGGTGTGGATATTTGTCAGTCAGTTTACCTGACTGAAATTTCTGTACTGTTTTGACCAAATTTGAGTTAGCATATTTTTAAAATAGTCTCGTTATGTAGATTATACTAGCGGACCCGGCGAACTTTGTATCGCCCCAAGTAAATGCCAAGTAAATAAACTCTGTAACTTCTTGACATTTCAAGCCTGGTTTAAGTAAATCAGCAGCAATAGATTTCGTGAGCAAAATCATAGCCCTATCAAATCGTTTAAAATCACCTCGTAAATCCTTCATCGTTCGGTAAACTACTTCCAAAGCTCGTTTATTCGTTATCGCGCATTCATCCCAAATGTTGATTTTGCATTTTGTTGATTTTCGCATAAATTTTGCTGTTGCCGAATTCTTAGTCATTTTTTACTTTGGCTTTTTAACCGTGAGAAGATTCATCGACAGTTTCAAAACAGAATTTGCAGTATGACTGCCTTCCAACAATGTGGCAGCCATGCCAGTGGATGCAGCGGTCAAAGTTATTTGAGATCTTGACCGAATTGTTGGCAGAGTCAAGAAAAAAAATGTCTTGCCTGTCAACAACCTTCATCAGCGATTCGTATACGTTCTTGTACTCGTCATTTAACAGCGTATCTCGATTTTAGTCTTACATTCGTTAAAATTCGCGGTCGAATGCAGTTTGCATCGAACGATTTGGTGCTGGCTTTCCCAATGTCGATAGCAGATTGCCGCACGAAGAGAGCAAAAAATGTACGAACTTGAATCGCTGACGCAGAAGCGGTCGCATTGGTGAGCATTGAGTCCATTTTTCATCACATTTAAATTTCGGCAAGCCTCCCGAAATGACTATTGCACGACATTTACGTCATCTAAGATTTGATCGTCTAATAGGGGGGGCGTTAGCCGTTAACTCATTTTCTGAAAAAATTATCAAATTGATAAGTATTGCAAAATACTCCAACCAACTTTTATCTGAAATTTTCTCGTTCAAAATCATGCGAAAGAATTTTCTATTTTTCCATACGAAAAGCCATTCCGTACCAATTGCACACAAAATTTCATACAAAAAAGTTTTTTTTCCAATTTCCCAACTGTTCAGAAGGATTTTCTCAAAATTTATTGCAATTACGAAAAATTAAAAAAAAATGGGAAAAAAATTGAGCAAAATGGGCCATCCGTTCTCACTTGATAAATTACACTTTTAACACTATTTTTATACATATAGATTTCACAATAATCCGAAATTTTCCAAGCATCACAACGAATTCGAAAAGTCATTTCGGAATGATTATCTGAAAGTTTTCATATTTGGACCACACAAAATTTTCAAACCTTACGAATCTTGCTAAAAAGAAAATTTCCACCTAGAATTTTTCTATTTTTCCATTCGGAATAATTATCCGAAATTTTTCACTTAATAATTTTTTTTACATTTTTCCCAAATTTTCCAACTAAAATTTTCTATTTTTCCAATCGAAAACCCATTACGAAACAATTGCACACAAAATTTTATACAAAAATTCAATTTGTGATGCAAAATGTTTCCGAAAAAATCCAAATTTTTCGAGTTTTCCACCAAAAAATTTTTCTATTGTTCCATTCGGAAAGTAATTTCGGAATAATTATCTGAAATTTTCCCTGTTTCATCGTCCAAAATTATCTATTCATACATTTTATCGTATTGCAGAATTTCGTCGAAAAAAATAAATAAAATCTTTCCGGAATTTTCCGAATTTTACAAAAAAAAAAAATTCCAATTTTCCATTCGAAAAGCCAAAAAAGTTTTAGCAAAAAAGTGTTAGCCCCTTTACGTCGTCTGAAATCATCAAATCAAGCGATACAATGGAAGATTTCGTCGAAGGCATCCAAATCTTTTTATTTTTTTCTGGAATTTTCCGAGTTTTCCACCAAGAATTTTTCTAATTTTCTATACGAAAAGTCATAATTGTTCGAAATTGTTCACATTAACATCGCCCAAAATTACCAAAACATACGATAAAATGCAAAATATTTTCGAATCAAAAACCAAATTTTTTGGCATTTTCCATAATTTTCGAAACAACATTTTCTATTTTTCTATTCGAAAACCGACAAAAATTTAGTTTGTGAATTTCCTCAAAATCAGGCGATGAAATGCAAACTTTTGCCGAAAAATTTCAAATTTTTCGATTTTTTCGGAACTTTCCGAGTTTTCCACCGAGAATTTATCTATTTTTCCATTCGGAAAATCATTTCAAAAAAATTATCCGTAATTATTCGCAGTAACATCGTTCAAAACTATCAAATCATACGACAAAAAGCAAAATTATGTCGAAAAATAGAATTAAAATTTTTCGAATTTTCCAACAAATTTTTTTTATTTTTCCATTCGAAAAATCATTCGTAACACTTGCACACAAAATTCCAAACAAAAAAGCAATTTTCGGTTTTCCAATTTTCCGGCTTTTCCGGAAGATTTTCCCAAAATTTTCTTTTACATAAACCTTCTCCTGGCTATTACGAACAACTGAAAAAAAATTTCAGCAAAATCGGTTTAGCCGTTCTCAATTGATGAATTACTATACATTTTTGCCACCATTTTTATATACATATATAGATTTTTGTTCTACCGAAACCGCTGAACAGACCCATTCGATTCCACCCGTTCAACGAAAGGAATAAAAGCTTGAAAAAGTATATTCTAGAGTTGCCATATGGAAAGAAACATCTCGGTCAAGAATCAATAAGAGGCACCAAATCTAAAATCAGAGTTCTGTCAAAAGCTGGCACTACTATATATGACAAAGCTATTAATTTGCAGAGGCTTTTGAATACACACAAAATCACATTAAACAAATGTGAATATATCTAATATTTCACAATCGTTTGGGCACAACAGATTTAACTTTAACATTAAATATTTTTTTCGTTTTCCTATATTTCAGTTGTTTTCGTAACAAAAAACAAAAACAACAAAACTAATAACAACAGTTAAAACAGGTTCTTAGTCCGATTCGAAACTACTAAATTAATCTAAGGTGCAAGGTTCACAATGTTCTGACAGAAGTTGTATAATATAATTACACTAGAGCCCCCACTTAAGTTAATGCGGACCAGAGAAATGCGACACAAATCGAATCATGTTTTTTATATAACTGCACTGAAATTTTATTTAGTGGGAAAAATATTCAAAACAAAGCAAAATTTTTTTATTTATTTAATTTACTTCAAAAAATTTTTATAATTATTATAAAGAAATAACAAAACAACAAATAACGAAAAAAACATAACAAAAATTAAATTCATTTACATATGTCTATATATATAAAAATAAGTTGCATTGTGTTAGAAATTGATGTTCTCTGGAATGCGTGAACCGATTTTGTTTCTGCAAACTTCATATGAAAGGTGACGTTAATGTCAAGGTTTTTATGTATAAACGGTATTTGCATTGGTTCTTGAGTTATAGCGAACACTGCATTCATTTCGAAACATGTATGTGTGTGTGTGTGTGGGGATGTGTGTATTGTTGTAACGTATGGGCTAGAAAACGGCTGGACCGATTTTGATGAAATTTTCAGGGAATCTTCCGAATAACCTCGCAAGTAACATAGGCTAAACACTGTTTGAATTTTTCCACATTTAGGGGGTGAAAATAGCAAAAGGGATAAAAACTCCCCTTTCCTATATATATATATGTTTGCAACGTATGCCGATTTTGATGAAATTTTCAGAGAATCTTCAGAATAACTCCGCGGATAACATAGGCAATACATTGTTTGGAGTTTTCCACATTTAGGGAATAGAAATTGGCAATTCGTTGCTATTCCATTTTACTCAAACCATTCATTTAATTTATATACTTAGCTATTGTAAATCACAACTTCGGGGATCTATGAAATAAACGGATTTTCTAATATACCGATTGATACGAAAATTTTACCAAGTGGTACTGTTGAACTGTTAATAGTCCCTGGCTATATTTGGTTGTGATTGGATAAATGGGCGTGGCACCGCCCATACAACTTGAAAATTAAAAGGGCTATATCTCATGAACTATCAGAGGTATGAAGATTATATATATATATGTGTTCCTCTAACTCCCATTGGAGCATAGGGCGTCAATATGAAGATAAGATTTGGTATATATGTTGTTGGAGCAGTATTAATTACATCCAGGGAGGAAGTGGGCGGTGCCATGCCCTCTTTTCAAAAATCGCTCTAACGGCTTTTCTAATAGATCGATTGATTCAAAAATGTTACCAAGTGGTACTGTTGACCTGTTGATAGTCCCAGGGTATATTTGTTTGTGGGGCGTTGGATAAAGGGGCCCGGCACCGCCCATTCAACTTGAAAATTAAAAGGGCTATATCTCATGAACTATCAGAGGTATGAATATGAGATTTGTTACATATGTTGTTGTTGCAGTATGAATTACAGTAAATGTGGAAATGGGTTGTTCCACGCCCTTTTTAAAACAAACGGTTAAAACTGTCAAAATTCCACAGTATATTTTTTTATTCGCAAAAATCGTAACCAAAATCGGAATCTACGATGAATTTAAAGAAAATTTCACCAAAAAACTTTGTGTCTAAAATCAATTCCTAGCTCGCGTTGGAAAGCATGAAGATTTCAAATAAAGATTTTTTTTTTGTTTTTAAATGAGCACAAACCGAAAACTTCAGATATATATTTTCTGAGACCTTCTGCGTAAAACTGACTTCCCTACAAATTAAATAAGGTATTACAGAAGCAAATCTATGTATTTGTTAAAAAGTTATGGCCTCTGAGAGTTGGCATACAGAAATAAAGTTTTTAAAAATCATTTTTAAGAATATTGCGCGGGATCCCAATAAAAAAAATCAAAAATATACTATTCTTTTCGACTTGGTCTCCAAACGTCGGAATGGTAGGTAAAAATTAGAACCGGGCCTATTGGTCTGAAGTAACTGAATAATTGCTCATTGCTAAAAAAATATCTCTACCTGAGGGTGCATATAATGAAGTGAAGTTGAGGTGCAGCTAATAGAAGCCATCGACGCTGTAGACGTTATCGAACCCTGCAAATGCTGAGGAAAGATCTTGGCCCACATTCATATAAAATCCAACTGGTAGAAGAACTAGAGCCAGTGGGCGGTCAATTAATTTTTTTTATTTATCATGTCATTGCACATTATTTAAAGGAGAAATGGTTCCAACACGACGGTGTAACATGCCATACAGCGCGTGAGACCATCACTTTGTTAAGCCAAACGTTGGTGACCGATGTATCTCAAAAAATGGCAATACGAGTTCAATACAAAAATAGTATTCCGGATTATTCTTGATCCGTGTGAGAAGAAGACATGACAAAAGGAGTTTTTATGGCTAAAGGCATGAAGCTTCAAACGGAATTTTCTTTTGCGGTCAATAGGAGAAGGCATAACAAAAATGTTTTTTTTATGACCAAAGAGATAGTTAGTATACAGATGGTTCATGCTACTACGGATCAAAATAAATAATTTTGATCTTTAGAGGAATGTCTGTTTCCGATTTTTGGAAGAAGTGGTTTTTCGCCCTACATACAGAAAAAACTTAATCTACATGCCGGCACTAAAGGTATGACTTTGCTGATGAAATTTTTATAAGCATTTACAACAATAAAACTTAATTGGTTAACTTTAATGTTAAGGAGTTACTTTAAATAAGTTACATAACTAAATAAACTCAATATATTATTGTCGAGCTTAAGTACCGTTTTCAAAGTACTTTGTAGACCTAAATGTGAAATATACTACAAGTTAATATGCAATAGCGAAGCATTGCCGGGCCCACTAGTATATTCATAAAAAGTAGATGCAGTAAAACATTGTAATTTATTTAGCTAACATTGAGCTCTCTTCAGATGATAAATCTAAATCAACAATCAACACTTATCCATTTGATTGTATGGTTTGACTGTTTTTTTTTAACAAGAATGAATAAAGTTTGTTGCATTTTTAAAGATCCTTTTGTTATATTTCTTTGCAACAACTAATTGCTTGATCAATGCTGCACTAAAAAATTTAAAAATATAACAAATCGGAAACAATACGACGAAAATCGAAATGAAAACGATGAAATCGAACCGACGCAACTTGAAATTGCAACGACGCAAATCGAATTTTTCTAGTTTTCAAAAAGCGACGCAAATCGAAACTACGCAAATCGGGACGACGCAAGTCGCATTTGTGTAAATTTCAAATTAATGAATCAGATGAACAGAAAAGCGCATGCATCAAGTTCTCCATCGTCCATGTCTTTCGCATATGGTGCTTACGGAAATTGCGTTAATCTTTGATCCTGGCTTCTAAAACTTCTTCCGTCATTCTTTTTATTGGATTATATCGGCTCCATGTACATATTTAGATTTTATGTATCGGGACCACCATAAGTGTTGGAATTGCTAAAATATTGGGGGTTGGTCATACATTTGAATCCTCTAGAGGCATCTTTGGTTAAATTATAATCTTATAAAAAATTGATTTTGGTATGAAAATGGGGGTAGGAAAAATGTTAGGAAAAAAATGATTGGAGGTCGGTCATACATTTTACCCCTATATGTGTTGTTGATTTTTTCCCTTTCGCTGCCATCTTTGACAACTATGCGCAGCCATTTCACAACACTCATGTGTTTTTTTTTTCAACCACATAAAATTAAGATGTGATCTATATTCAAATCTGGTTACTATGGATCTCTATACAACACTATCGCTCCCCTGCTGACCACCGACATTGTTCCTAAAAAACGATATATCAAGTAAAGTTGCAGGTGGCTGCAGAAGATTTTAGACATTTTACAACCATGTGACAACATAGTAATTTAAAAAATATTCTAGCGCAAATAACTACGAATATCAGAAGTTTCGGTCCACGGAAGTCTTATTTTGGCTTTTTCAAGCAGTTATAGGCATAGTCAACTACAACACCTAAGCAAAGGTCACAAATTTTTTTTTATTTCTGTCTATAAATAAAACCATTTTTACACTAAATTTAGACAAATGCAACTTTAGAGAAAATTTGGCATTGAAAAGAAAACACGTGTTAAAGCGTAGTGATGCACCGGCTAAAACATATGTTGTGTTTAGGCTTGCCAGATTTATAATTTTAAAATTCTTGTGATTGTGAACAAAATCTTGACCAATCAAAACACTTAAACGTTAGTACAATGTCTATTCGACAAATAATTACATAGGGCTGCCAGATGAGATATACTAACATAGATGTGCAAAAACATATTATAACCAGCAAAAAATTTTCAGTCAGGTAAACTGACTGATAAATATTATCATTCAATATTTAAGTTTTGAGCATTTGTATTGGAGGTACCATTAGGGTCAGCACAACGTGTCCGATTATTCGCAAATCTACGTTCAATAAACGCATATCATGGCACTATTTGACTAAATTCAGTGCACATACAAAATAGATATGTATGTATAACGGGTAATTTCAGTTATTTATATGGGAGGAACCAGAAGAGTATGTCAAATATTTAGGATTTCGGAGGGTTTCCCCCTATCACGAGATAAATAAACCGACTTAATTTCATTATCCCCCAGTTGCCGGTTTGGAAGTTATGGAAATACAATTTTCCAAAAATATGTAATTTTGATGAATTCTGTGTACTTACAAAAAAGATTTTTATGAAAAACTATGAAAGGTACGAAAATGGGTGTGGCAATGGTTTCTGTTTTCTTAGGGTTTTATTAAGCTGATCAAATTCAAATATGCTTCAGTTGTCCCTTTGGAAGTTTTGAAAAAAATAGGTTATTTCGAATGGGGAGTATATAAAAAGGGGTGAGGTATTCCGCCCATTTACAATCCCATTACTTCATTTTGGAAAATGTTACTACTGGTAAATTTTTATACCGATCAGTCAAGGTTTACCCGTGTTATCCTGCTCACCAGCCAGTCGGACAGACAGTATCTTAAGATACTTGAAGTCTAACTCCTCTTTAATGCGTTACACTGTTTCTTGTATGAAACTATAAAGGGTTGTCCAATAAGAGATGTTATTTTGGTATTCAAAGAAAATGCAATTTTTTAAGACAAATCATCGGATGTTTATTTCATAATAAAGAGGAAGGTATGCCGTTAATAATGGGAATGGGACTTTGCTCAGAGGTGGAAAGTTACTGATTGTTACTCACTTGGGAGTGACCAGAATCGATTCCTTTGTGGCACTGTCCAAGCAGCTTACTACTTCCGGTCTTAGACCAAGTATTCCCCGGGCAATGACTTCAAAGCAACCGCTTAGAAGTTAGCTAAAGTTAGAAGGCATTACAACCATGTATCCTGAATGGTCAAAGAGACGTCTCAGGAAAGTAGGCTTGAACCGCTGAAGCATGGGTGCATCGTGGGATTGGACGTGCAGATATCAGCCGTATTACCAATCTAGGAGACGAGGATTAGCAACCCACATCTTCCGAAAACTAAATTGCGAAAATCCAAAGCGTCTGTTCCATATTGGGCGGCTTCCTGGTCAGCGTCTGCCTCAGAATGAGCGGCTGAAATGTTTGCTGGCAGTAGGAATAAAATGCAGAACCTGGTGGGCTGGGCTTGCCACCCGCCACCAGTATAATGGCAGTGAATAAACTGAGAAATAAGAGAAAAAGAAACCCCCAAAATGTTGACGACCACCGCAAACGTTTTAAATATTGAGAATATGCACTTGGAATGTTAGAACTCTTTACCGACCAGGTGCCTCTATTCAACTGGCGGATGTCCTCGAAGAGTATAAGGCTGACATTACTGCTATACAGGAAATTCGGTGGACTTGATATGGATGCTCGCGGATGAGGATGTGTGACATGTACTACAGCCGCCACGCGGAAAAGCATGAGTTTAGTTGTTGATTTGTGGTCGGCAAGAGACTACGACACCTGGTCTCTAGGTTTACTCCTGTCAGTGAACGAATCGCCACCATAAGACTTAAGGCAACATTTTTCTACATCACGCTGATATGTGCTCCGAACAGCTCGAATTTTTCCAGAAATTTCTGTATTGCGGTCCGACAAGGTGCTTCACGACGACCAAAATATGCTTTAGCTTTGCGAACTGTGACTGCAAGATTTTCACCATTTTTGTAGTGAATGTTAATAATTCACAATAACATTGGAAAATTCTTCATATACCATCATCCCTAAGGGTGATGGTATTAAAATATGCAAATCAAGAAAGAAAAATGTAGTTGACTAAATTTAAGTTTCAAATTCTTATTTTTTTAAATCGTACTTAAATTTAATTGATATAGCGACGAGTACACAAGATTTTCAAAAAAAACAAGCTTTTCAAAAAAGAGAATGTTCACTACAAATTTTTATAAAAAATTTGCCATAGAATTTACAATTTCGGATATTTTTGTTAATACATAAAAAAAAGTGGAAATAAGTTCAGTACATTATCGTAGCGTTTGTGTTCGTCTTTTAATAATCGTAGCGTACGGTATTCTGGTTGTGTACACATACACAAACTTAACAAAGTGTCGTAGTGTATTTCGTACTTCTTGTACGGTATGTGTTTGCGTACTGTACTCAATGACATTCCGTACAGAACGTTCAGATACCGTACGTTAATGTTTTTTTCGAACTCTGGTTTAATGTGATGTTTATCATTTAAAAGTCCTATTTTTAAAATGTAACATTCAAGCTTTAATGATTTTAGAAACATATTAATATCATTAATAATTGTTGCACAAATGTCGTATATTATAATTTGAAAATATGTTTAAAATTGGAATATTTTCGGCATACATTGGATCACAACTAAATTTGGCTGAGTTTTAATTGATTTTTTAAGGAAGTCAATACGAATTTTTCAATTTTCGAACATATACAGATATATTTACTTATTAGTGATTCTTATAGTTGTGTTTAGTGGTTGATAAATATAACCAGTACAGAAATTTCAGTCAGGTAAACTGACTGATAAATACCATCACCCAATATAAGATATTGTTCAAGTTTTGAGTTATTGAATTTAATAGACTGTTAATTAAAATAAAAATCTTATGTATAATTTTTCCCCTGCTTGTGGTGCAAAATCGTTCAAAACTTGCCTTATTTGTATAGGAGGTATAGGGACCGGATTAGAATTTATGTGAGAAATATTAATTTATTTAAAAAAAGTTATTTTGATAGGGGGTACCGAAAGGGGTGAATCAATACAGTCTTTTTTACTCCTGACTCAAATTTTCATACACACAACTTACGAAAAATTTGACTGAATTCAACGTACTTACAAAAAAGATATGTATGTAAGACTATGGGGGTGAGTTCGGTCATTTGTATGGGAGGTACCGGAAGGGGTGTGTCATATAGCTAGATTTTCTGGGGTTTTGCCTCCTATAACAACATAAATTAATCGACCAATTTTCATTACCCCCCAATAGTCCGTTTGGAAGTTATGGGCGAAATATTAATTTCCAAAAATAGGTAATTTCGTATGGGAGGTACCAGAAGGCGTGAACCGATATAGTCCATATTCATTCCCGAGTCCCATTTTCATAAGCGCACTTCATACGCAAAATTTGAGTGATCTCAGTTTACTTACAAAAAAGATATGTATGTAAAACTAGTCCGTTTGGAAGTTATGGGCGAAATATTAATTTCCAAAAATAGGTAATTTGTATGGGAGGTACCAGAAGGGGTGTGTCAAATAATTAGGCTCTCTAAAGTTTCGCCTCCTATCATAACACTAAATTATCGACCAATTTTCATTACCCCCCAAGCGTCCTTTTGGAAGTTATGGGAGATATATTAATTTTCCAAAAATAGGTAATTTTGTGTAGGAAGTACCAGAAGGCATGAGCCGATATAGTCCATATTCATACCTGAGTTTAATTTTCATAAGTGAACATCATACGTAAAATTTGAGTGTTCTCAGTTTGCTTACAAAAAAGATATGTATGTAAAACTATAAGGGTCAATTCGGTCATTTGTATGGGAGGTACCAGAAGGGGTGCGGCAAAGGTTTCGGCTTTCTTAGGGTTTGTCTACTATTGCAAGATAAATAATCTGACCAAATTAAGATATCCTCCGATGGTCTGTTTGACAGTTATGGAAGAAATATTAATTATCCAAGAATAGGTAATTTTGTATGGGAGGTACCAGAAGGGGTGGGTCTATTCTGCCCATTTACAATCCCATAAGTTCGTTTCGAAAAATATTGATACTGGTAAATTTTCATACCGATCCGTTAAGGCTTACTCGAGTTATCCTGCTGACCAGCCATCCTGCCAGCCAGCCAGACAGACGGACATAGCTCAAACGTCTTAAAAAGTCCTGAAACGAATTTGGTCTTAAGATACTTGGGGTCTAACTCGTCTCCTTTAATGTGTTACACTTTTTTTCGTATCAAATGATATATACCCTCATCCCTAAGGGTGATGGTATAAAAAAGACAGACGCTATACATCCTATCGTTTTGTAAGACTGTTTTTAATCTGCGTTAAGTCTTGAAAAATCAAAAATATTGTGATTCAGATTTATGTACTAAAATTCTGCAGTACTAAAAACCGATGTGTATATTACTATTTCTTAACGGGGTCTTTTTTATTTCTTGTAAAGTCGAAAGCACCTTATTCAGACGATATACTGATCGACCATGGCTACCATTACGAATTGTACACAAAACAAAAGATTTTTTTGTCAAACTCACGAATCGAAAGTTATATTTCAAGCTTCTAAAAGGTGGGTAAATTGTAAGGGCCGATGTTGAATTTAAACCACACCTAAACGTCAAGTTCTTTCCGGCATTTTATTTGACATTTCTTAATTTCAGACTAACTCAATATGAACCATGGAAAGATACACAACGCATGAGAGTTATTTCAGGCTTATTAAGGAAATGGGCGTTCCAATCAAAATGTATATCGTGCATTTCGTGATTTTTTCGGTCTATTTTATCGTCCAAATGTGCGTACAATCGGAAAAATCGTGCACAAATTTGAGCAAACCGGGTCTGTAGAAGATGTGAAAACACCAGTGCATGCGAATGTGGCCGAAGAGCCGTCCACCTCAACTCGTTGTCGTGCCCAACAATTGCACCTCTCACGCTCGTCGTTGATGGACATTATGCAGAAAGACTTGCATTTACACACTTACAAAATGCAATTGACTCAAGAACTAAAGCCTCTTGACTATTTCAAACGTCGTCAATGGTCAGAATGGTGGCAAGAAATGGCAACTGTGAATGATCAATTTTCGAAGAAAATCATCTTCAGAGATGAGGCACATTTTCACCTTAGTGGGCACGTCAATAAGCAGAATTGCCGCATTTGGGCGAATGATAATCCAAGAGTGATTGTCGGAAAACCAATGCACCCACAAAGAGTGAATGTTTGGTGCGGTTTATGGGATGAAATTCAGGCAGTTACTGTAAATGGTGTTCGCTATCGTGATAAGATAACAAACTTTTAATGGCTCGAATTGGAAGATATGGATGTGGACGATATGTGGTTTCAACATGACGTTGCCACTTGCCACAGAGCTTACGAAACAATGGCTCTTTTGCGCGACAAATTCAATGGCCGTGTTATCTCACGTGGTGGCGATGTCAATTTGCCGCCAAGATCATGTGATTTGACACCGTTGGTCTTCTTTCTTTGGGGTTATTTGAAATAAAAGGTGTACGTCGTTTAGCCAACAACAATTTAAGAGCTTAAGGATGAGATAATTCGGCATGAGGTTGCCATGATGACAAATAGAAACAAATTCCAAAAGTCCATCGTTTTGTATTGGCCGATGCCATTGGATGTTAGTTTTTGCATACTTTTATAGAAGGGTATTTCCATTGAAACGGGTGTGATCATGTTACTCACATTTTGGTTATAATTCATAAAAAGAAATTTATTATTAAAAACAAGCTGTGATTATTAAGAATGTAAAGTTTTAAAACCTACAAAGCTACCCTCAATCTTCACCCCCTAAGGAGGCTTTCATACAAAAATTAAATTTT
This sequence comes from Muscina levida, assembly GCA_964034835.1. Lineage (NCBI taxonomy): Eukaryota > Metazoa > Arthropoda > Insecta > Diptera > Muscidae > Muscina > Muscina levida. The sequence goes on from OZ035880.1 coordinate 87,237,354, forward strand.
TATAAAATTTGCTTCCACCGCGGTGCACCGCTCCAACTACCCTAAAGCAGCCCCTAGAGGAGTCAAATGTATGACCGACCGCCAATATTTTTGCAACCCCAACAGTTGCTCAAAGCATATCTAGCCTCTATTTTTTTTATTAAATAAGTTCCAGCCGCTCCCATTGTGCTTTCAAGAGGGATAATATGTATGACCGACCCCCACTAGTATTTCGTTCCTAACATTTTTCTCTAACTTGTATCTTATTTTATTATATAACTTTATGAGAAATAAAACAGAAGTTTTGTTGCGAAATTGATAAAAATTAAAAAATTTATAATTTTTTCCATTTGTCCATAATTGTCGTTCTCTTGTACATATTAACTGACCGATTTTTTTTTTTAAATTTGGAATTATATTTTATCCTGTATAGGGCCGCACAGTGCGGCCGTTTGGAAAAAAAACACGGTAATAATTTCACAACTTTTAAAGTATTGTTCTGATCAGTTTGAAATGTTCTAGACATTTGTAAAAGAGTAGACAGGCTTTTAGAATTTTACATTCAGATGCACCATTTGTCAACACAGTGGGCGATACAGAGTGTCAAGGATAACCACTTGGGTACTTCCACACTTACAGGTGGATTACAAAGATGTTTCACTTTTACTACTATATTAAGTTGTTTGTCTAAGCGATGATACCACTTTTTTCCTTTTTCATCTCAAATATAACGAATTTCGAAAAATTCCTTCATATTGCACACCTACTCCATAAAATGAGTGTTTAAATTAGTTTTGACGATTTTACTAAAGTCATCTGGTCTGGGTGATGGTACCAATTTTATAGCTTTTTTTCGACCTAAGAGTACGAAATTCGAAAAATCACTTCATAGCACACAAGTACTCCATAAAATAAATATTCATTTTCGCTATTCTACCTTGTAGCGTTTGGTCTGGGTTTGGTTCTACTTTTAGGGGTAAAAGTATGATTTTTAAAATTTGCAGCTCTCTAATACTTTAAGAATCTTGCTCATATACATTTTTACGATTAGAGTTTTACCCGTTTGCCCTGAAAGTAAACATTTTGAAATGTCCCTTCCTGTTGCTCTCTACTACCTTTTTTTCATCGCCGGCCCCTCGATTTTGTCCACAGGAACTTCGCAGTATAGTGTCGAGTCAATGGGTATGACTAGTAAAAGCTTCTCAACAATGACGTTAGCATTATTCTATAAACAAGTAGGTGCACTTAATGTGAGTCTAAAAAAAAGAAAGCGTGTTAATTCACAACAACGCGAGAAGCTATCCCATACCTCATTCATGGGGTGTAAAGGGAATGGCAACCCTAGTAGCTTTATTGCTTTAAAGCCGTATAATTGTCGACCTGGTTTTTATACCTCACACTACAGGTAAGAGGATATGTAACATTTGATGCGACCTAAAAGTTTAATACATAGATGAGTGTAGAAAAGTGTAATTCGATTCATGAGTCAATTGATCCATGTCAAGCTATTACGCACGATAACTTTCGAAAGGCGTAAAGTTTTAGCATGGGTTAATATTTTACAAAAAAATATGGGATACATATCTGCGCTCCTTCTGGTACCTCCCATACAAATGTATGCCCACTTTAAAAAGCGAGTAATAATATCAATACACCCAACGCCATTGTGCCCAAATTTTGTATTTAGTAAAGCTAAAATAGGACAAAGTTTTGGAAAAAAAAAAAAATTTGAACTCTTGCCACACCCCTTCTGGTAAGTCCCATACAAATGACTGTAATTGCCCACAGTTCTACATGCATACATTTTTGTAATATTACGAAAGTTCTGTCTCCAAACGTTTACGCTACGCAAAAACGTTAATATCAATAACTCAAGACTTAAGCAACATCATATATAGGGTGAGGGTATAAATCATCTAGTTTACCTGACTGAAATTTCTATTTTTCTATTTCTATATTTCTATATATATCTAACTACCCAGCAGCCATTGCCATACCCATGCACATTTCGCTTCTCAAATGAGATCTGCAATGAGGGTGAGAAAAGATCCCGCAGACATGCCTCTTTCCCTTCTTAAAACTGGCCTGTGAGCAGCCCTTCTGTGTACCCCACAAAAAAACTATAGATGTGCACAAAGGGCATGCAAACTTTCTTTCCTTAAACAGGCCTGTTGACAGACCTATTACTAGAAAGGCGTTTGCAGTTTTTTAGTAGTTTTGGGCCATTTTGCAATGGTTTTACTCGCTATCTTTATCAAAAATGTACTTATTGTATAATTGACGTTCATAGCCATGCACTTGTCACTTCTCCGATTAGGCCTGTTGACAGGCCTCTTAAGGGAAGGTAAGACAGATGTTGTTGTTTATGAAACCACATGTATGTTATTTGTCGTACAACAACTATATCACGTGATAGCCGTGTAGGAGCATGCCAAACTATGAGTACTGAGGTCGCGAATTCGATTCCTGCTGATGGAGTTCAAAAAAATAGTTTGTAATAAATATTGTATAAAAAATTTATATATAAAAAGTAAAGTAGTAAGTAAAAAATAAACGTAAGGTGAAGCTAGATGATCAACATCGCAATTAATACATATTTTTAACGAAATTCGAAAAAATGCCATATAAGAAACACCCTAATGCTATTTGTGAACAAGGGTGGAGTATTCCGATCATATTGGTTGTTTACAGAAGTTGTTCAGTTATACAATAAGTACATTTTGGTAAAGATAACAAGTAAAAACATTGCACAATGGCCCAAAACTCCTAAAAAAACTGATTTCTTTAAAGTAGATGGTGTGTTTTGAGAGCTATTTAATATCGGCTTGTTCAGATTTCATGGGTTTGTTTAGAGAAGTTATTCGGTGTTACCTGAACTACAATTTCACTGAATGGAGTATGCAAAAAATCTGGATTCCCTACGACTTATATTAAAAATAGTGAAAAAATTAGAATTTTTATTGGTTTTTTGAAAATAAACGAGGGAAGTCTAACTTTTTTGGAAAATTTTGTTCTATCAATTTCTTAAGCGAACTATTAGCTTCAACTTTGCTTAAGAAGATAAGGCGCTAGATTGAAAACTTTACAAACTGTTGGCCAAAAACTGATGTCACCTTTTTTCAAGGGATCCAAGGGATTTCAAAAAGTTTAAAGGGCCAACAAAATTTTTTTGTAGCCAATCTACCCAAACTGAGCTAGGGTTTTACTCAGCACCGGTTGTACTATCAACCCTATATAGTCACGTTTGGGTGTTTTTCAAAAAGTTTGATTTTGTGTCATAGTGTTATTAGCGAGTTCTTAATATATTTATTATCAAAAAACAACTTTATTCTTGGTAAGCGCGATTTGTCGCATTTTGCAGCGTTAGCACAACATTTTTTTAAATATGAAAATGTTTGCCGTTGCTTTGTCGTCACACGGTTGTTCTTGTAGTATAGGGTATTTTGCAGTTTACTTCACAAGTTTTTATGCAGCAATTTTTGTCTTATGCTTTAAGGTGCTATTCATAAGTTTTGGCAAAGGCGCATTGTCACTTTCTAATCATTGAAATTGTGCCAAGAAAATGCAGACTGCGTCCGTTGAAAACTTTAATACGACTCGGAAAATTATTACTTGGATAAATGGTGTTGTTGCTTCTCGCTACATACATTTGTATTACATTGGTTTATATAGGTTCGTTTTAACACCCACATTTTTAAGCTTCCAATAGTTTCTTTTTTGTTGATACCGATTGACGGTGTTGTAAATTTCTGATTTTGTCACTTGGGAAATTGGCAATATTTTCAGTGAATCCAAAATCATGTTTGGTAATAAAAAACGAGAAAAAAACTTTATTTCGCAGTAAAAAAAAAACCTTCGACGATTTAATAGTTTCTGTTGAATATGACATATACCTGAAGATTCATTTAAGGGTACTTTTTCTCCTAAGGATTTCCGTACATATCAAACTGTAATGTTATTTGTATACTATTTTACTTCTCTATAGATATGGAAGGCGATTCAGCTTATTTCCGTCTTTATACATACTTCAATAAGCAAAACTTCAATATCTGGACTACAGAACCAATAGCTGCCACTAAACCAAAAAATAAAGTCTTGTATATTTTATGTGTAGGTGATATAACCATTTGGAAGTTTTTTTTAAACAAGTCATCATGGCGCCGGCAGTTGATCCGTGGTGAAATAAGATTTGCTACTAGGAATTGATATAAGAAACTTAGAAATATGTTACGTTTAAACTTTAAAAGAATTAATAAGAAATTCAAAAAGGCTACAAAGGCTAAATAATATTTCATACTAAAACTTCCCTGCAGGAAGCCTGTGGTCGAATTTCTTCAAGTCACCATTCACTTTGAAAAGGCGTTTTTGAAGCTGCAAATCAGTGCTTATTCTTTAGCTTTTTATTGATATGTTATAAGAAACGTTTTGTACAATTATAGAATCATACTATTTTTATTTCATTTAAACACGCGTATGCATGGACCGAAGGGTATTTTCGGTTTGTTCTTTCATTTGCTCACGATCACAAGGGCGTGGAACGTGTGAAACACGCTGTGTATATTGCTAGACCTACACTCAGAAAAAAGTGAACTTAGTTGAAGTAAAATTGAACTAGAATTGAGTAAAATGAGTCTTCGTATGGCGCCAAGTAACTCAGTACTCAAATTGAGTTTGCAAAATTCTTTAATATTAGTCTAAAATGCGAACTAAAATATAGTACACATTTCTTTGTTTTGAGTACAACTCGGTTTATTTCTGAACACATTTTGAATCAAAAGTAGTAAATCGGTATTACAAATAAGTATGCACCAGGAGAAACATGTACTAAGTTTAAGGAAATATTTATTTAAATTGAGTAAGAGTGACCATCAATTCGGAGCCAAGTATTACGGTTACTCAGATTGAATTCATTTCATACTTGATTTCAGTAAAGTTGTAACTACATTCAAATGTATTTGGAATAAAAATAAGTAAAAGTTACTGAATGTTAGTCGACATATACTATAAGCAAGTATTATGTGTCAACAAAAAAGTATGCACTTAATCATTCGTAGTTTTTTTGATACTATTTGAGTGCAAAATTTCTAAAATAAGGAGAAATGATGTTTCACTGAGTAAGCTTTTCTTACATTTTACTACCGATATTCAGAAAACTTCCTAAAGTCAACCACAAATTGACTTGAAATAAGTACACGCGGCAATCATGGAAGTCTGCATCGTATTCAAAAAAAGAAAAATGTGACTTACTACAAAGAAAATTTTCTAAATTGAAGACCGCATTTTCTCCGTATTAATGCAAATTAAACTACATTTAAGTACGAGACATGTTAATGCGTATTGGAATTTAGTATAGTTGAACTTATTTGAAATCACAAACGAAGTAAAAACAAGTATGCTCTCCTAGAATTAGCGAGAATTTACTTAAATGTACAACTAATCAGATCTGAAATTGAGTCAGATTGTACTCAAATTGAGTTAACTTGTAGCCAATATGAACATAAATGTCTTACACTATAAGACTGAATGTACTATATTTGAGTTTAGTGTCAACTTGGCTCAAGTTTATCTATCCTATTGTGGAATATATATGTACTATATTTAAGTTCGTCCAGACTTGGTTGTATGCTTTTTACCCTTAATTGAAGTCACAAAGAATTAAATCAAGTATGCTTTCTTGAAATTAACGAGAATATACTTTAATGTACAACCAAACGGACGGAAAATTGGATTTATTGTACTAAAATTAGGTTTAATCATGTTTAATGTAATATTTGCATTTCCTCCAACTAGCTTTAATTTTTTTTTTAATAATTACGTTATATAAGCTTATAAATAATTTAAAAGAAAGAAATTGCTATCAAAATAAGAAACTTTTATTTTATCATTATTAATAAATTGTTTTTGCAATTGACTGATATTGCAGAAATGCGGTGGTCATGTCTGATGCTAGAACACGCATGCGTACAAGTAGTTATTCATTTTAAAATACAATTATTTTACATAACTAATACATACCACTTCCAACTGCAGATATACAAATGTCAGCAAATTGTACGTCATCGCTGCAAAAAAACGACTTCGCTGCCTTCAAATTTTAGGTAAAGGAATTAAAGTTAAGGTTTGACCAACATGCTCAGAAAGTTGAGGAAGGATTGGGGTTTATAATAGTAATTATATATTCGAATATCATATTATATTATTCGAATTTGTCATTAATTTGCGCAAATACACGTTCATTAGATACAATTATTTTAAAAGAATACTACAAATCAAATTCCATTAGCAAATATAAAATAATATGCCGCGTGGAGGTTTTTATTCAAATGAAAATCTTTAACTCAATTATTGAATTGTGTTTTTCTCTAAATCAAATTTGGCGAACGGCAAAGTTGACTTTAAAATAAAAATTTTTAAGTCAAAAGAAAATTTAGAAGCAAGTTGTCTACAAAATGTTCACATGAACTATTTTTCGTATGGTTACATTGATTTAATAGAAGAATTAAATTAAGAATTAAAACTATTTAGATCACGCCAATAATAAATATCTGTCTAACATTCCAGCATATGAATTAACGAAGATAAATCAAGTTTTTATAGTCCAAGGGGGTTTGAAATGTTTAGAAAACGAAAATAAAATCGATTCAGTTTAACAAACTGTATTTCAATTGATATTTGATCAAAAATTCAAAATTAATTTAAATTCATATTGTATGTTTATATGGAATTTGATTTGTGATTGATTTTAGAAAAAATAAATTCCGATTTGTGATTAGTAATTGGATTAGAATTTGTTATATCGAAATGAATTTAAATATTCAAATTGCACTTTTGAAATTCAAGAATAAATTCAAATTTGTAATTTTTATAAGTAATCGGAAATTAATAATCAAAAGTGAATTCAAATTTGTTGTTATAGTTTAAATTTCAAATTTAGCAATAGCATTCAATTAAAATTAGAATTTGTAATTTGATATTCACAAATTAATTTAAATATGTAATTGCCTCTAAAATTGAATTCTGTAATTGTATTAAGAATGAATGAAATCATAGTAGCAATATAATTTAAAATTAGTATTTTATTTAAAATTTTATATTCTGATTTCGAATTGTCATTCATTCTGCAATTTTAATTTCTGAAAAAATTTTGAATTTGCAATTGATTCATTTGATTTTCAAAACTTAATTTTATATTTAAATTTATTTTTTAATTTTAACTCAGATACTGACTGCATATTTCAAATTATAATTAGAAATACACATTTTTATTTAAATTCCAATTCAGATTGGAATTACATAATTCTAAAATTTAAAATCTTAATTTAAATGACTCCTCTAAATTTTAATTTGAAGTTTGCACTCAAATACCCATTTAAATTACATTACAATTTGGAATTCATTTAATTAATTAATTAATTTTTGAATACCAAATTCAAATTACAAATTTAAATTCAATATTTAATAACAAATTATAACTATTCTACATTTTGAGTTTATAATTTTTTGTAATTAATAGTTTTATTTAAAAATTTAAATTTTAAATTACATTTGTAATTTTTGAAATTTGAATTTAAATTATTATTAGTATTAGAAATTGGAGTTTGGTATTCAGAAATTTATTCAAATTTGCAATTGACACTTGTGGAAAGAATTCCAAATTAAAGGAACTTTCATATTTAAAAACGAATTCGAATTTAAATGACAATAATGCATTTGAATTAATTTTTCACACTAAATTCCAATTACTAATCGCAAGTCAATTTGGATTTTACTATACAATTTGTAACATAAATTTTTGCACACACACACACACACTACATAAGTGTAATTCTTTAAAAACAAGCGCCATACAATTTGAATTTCTTTAGTAACATTAACTGTAAATTTGAATTCATTACATATTATTGAATTTGCAATTGGAGCTTCTAATGAAATTCAAATTGTTTTGTTATTTTCGCCGGTCACACACACACACAACACCCATGAACGAATACACAATTGTACTTACCCATTTTTTCTATTGAAAACACCTCGGCTGAGAACACCACTGCAAAGACTTTTTCGCCAACAATCTTCTTAAATTATTCACAACTAAAATTGATAATTAAGGTTCTTATTATCACTTACCTTTTACAAAGTCTCCGAAAAACACTTTTTCACTATTTAATTTCTTTTACACTAACATGACACTCCAAATAAACACTTTATTCCTAAACCTCTTCAACAAAACTGTTCTAAACGCAACAAATTCCAGCTTGTATGCGCACAAACACTTACACACAAATCACATAGTTCGATCGCTGTCGAATGTTTGTCTCTTTTTGTTTCACAGTTGTTGAATGCTGCACATTATGGTTTCATAGAGTTTATCTCTTTTACTCACATTTTGTGTGTACTTATGAGAACACAGAGCTGTATTTCTGGGAATGAACTTAATTTGACGCTTCTCATATTTACAACCATATCCCTCAACTTGAATACCCTTTTTAACAACAAATTTGGCACATAGCTAAAGACTTTTACTTCAAATAAGTATTTTGTTACAATTGTTTATCCAAAATGAACTCAAGTTTAGTTTAATGTCTTATTTTTAAGTAAATGTTTACCTAATTTGAGTACGCATGTTTACTATATTTGATTATTTTTCGAACTACTATTGGGTAATATTCTCTTTTCATATAAGTTTCTAGTTTATTTTGAATACAAATTTCTGTTACAAATGTGTTATTTTTACGTAGTTTGCTTGTCCATTTTAAGTTTACAATATCCTATATCTTATTATTTGCAACCTAAAATTGAGAAAAATCGTACTCAATTTAAGTACAATATTCCTGAAGATAATCTTCCTTTATTTTAGTACACCGCAACACAAAATTACTACAGCTATACTTGAAACCATTATACATGTGTACTCTGTTCTACAACTGCTTTGAACTCAATTTAAATATCTGGAGTAAATTGAAGTACAATGCGAACTTAACTTACATTCTTCCATACAATTATGTGTCCAACACTTTGCAAACTTAAATATTTACATGCCATACTTCAAACGAATAATATTTTCCTTAATGCGAGTTGTTTACGCGGATAATTATCAATCTACCCTCGTACTTTTATATAGTTAAGTTTTCTCGTACTTTCTATTGTTATCCGCGCTCCTCTCTCTCTCTCTCTATTAATTCTCTCGCTCTCAATTATCCCGAAATGATACTTTACATCCCGGTTAGTATCATGTAAATTTACAATAGTTAGATTATTACTCCTGTAAACCCCGAACGGAACGTAAGTTACCCGCAACTTAAACCCCCGAAATACCTTATTTATATTTATAAATAAATCATACGTTTTATAACGTTTTACGAAAATATTAATACTTTTTGTGTTTTTATTTTACCCCGAATATTTCCTGAGAAATTTATTTTGACACGAAACATTTTGATCCTTCGAGCCGGATATCGAGATCCACCCGCAAGTTGAAATAAATTTCTCTAGAAATATATATATTTTCAGAAAATATTCCCGAAATAAACGCTTTTATAACCAGGTTCTAATTTCCCGATTGTTCCTGTAATTATAAACCCATCCCTATTTATCTCCAGAGAAAGGGTAAGTTGTGTACTTTTTCTGTGTATAAAAGTGATACAAGTGTTTATACCAACAATTTGTGAAAGTGCTCTGAGAACGTTATCCGCGAATATAAGTATCTCCTTAAATCTCGTCGATTGTTGTTATTGTAATCGCACAATAACACTTACCCGCGTTTACGACAAATCTGTATAAACAACCGAGTTTAATTAATACACACACTCTAACGATTCTCTCGCGCATATTCCCAATACTCCCGCATAATTCTCCCTATTTTGCGTTCTTTTCCCCGCGATATCCCCTTTAATCATACAACCAGTGGTTGTTTACTAAAGTGAACTGCACAGGAATATATTCTCCCTTTTAGGACTCTCTATTCTGCGTTCATTTCCCCGCGATTACCCCTTTTGGACAACCAATCAATAGTTGTTTATGCGATCGACGCGTATATCGCACAAAGCAAAACAGAACACCAGCTTATATTGTGCTCTCAATACATTGTTCTCCCCCCCGCTAATACTCCTCGACTACATAAGCCACTGTTTTGAAACGGTCAACGCGGACATCGCACAAAGCGTAACAAAACACATGCATAAACATTCTCTCGCACAACCATTTCTAATATACATGTGTTCCCCCCGCAAATACCCCTCCAATCCATAAGCTGTTTGCTTGAAACAATCGATGCGGACATAGCATAAAAGGGAATCACAATAATAGAATATTAGTGCTGTGTGTTTTTTTTGTAACGATACATACCCGGTTAACCCGAATAAAATCGGAATTTCACGGTTTTTTATTATATTAACGACAAATATACATATACGGTTGTTGGTATAAACTATTAATAAGCTCATGAGTTATATTAGTGTTGTAAATCGAATCTTAGTAACCGGTTACAACGGATAAAACGCGAAAACCGGTAATATTCTTACGATTTTTCGCACTCATCCGGTTATATGACCCACGTATAGCTCCGATATACGTCATACACTATTTCTTGAAATATATTTGTGTTGTTATCGACTACAAATAACCGGTTACAACAGGTAAAACGCGAAAACCGGTAAAACTTTAAAGGTTTTTCGGCACTATTCGAAATATTATCCCGTATATTGCCTCGAATAGTGTTATACACTATCTCTCGAATTATATTAGTGTTGTTAGCGACTACACATAACCGGTTACAACGGGTAAAACGCGTAAACCGCTCATATTTTTACGGTTTTTCATCACCAACCGCACAATTAACCCGAAATTAAGTACTTGCGGAATTAGTATTTTATCACATTTGATTAATATTTTATTATATTATATAACCCTAATAATACCCGAGATATAATATTTTCCCCGATATATCATATAATTCACATATATATTCAACATTTCTCGATAAACGTCGTGTAACTATAATATTTATTGAAATATAGCGATATATTACGGTTATTTTTTCGACAATTTAAATTTTTATTGATATTTTTGAACATATAATCTCGAATACTTTGTACTATTTCTGATTTTTTACTCGCATTTCCCCCCAAATTAAATTTATTATATTGTCAATATGACCACTTTCAATGATTTAATCCGTTTTACCGACCGTTTGAACGAATTTGAAGCCCTTTTGGCTGGTATTCCCCCTAGTGAGCATAAATTAGGATCACTAGCGGTACACGAAAAGGAATTAAACCGGTTATGGGAGCCAATAAGAGAGATTTACGACGAACTCTTATTGGAAGCGGAAGGTGACTCAGAATTACCTGTTACCGAAATCAGGAATAAATATTTGAACTCGTACAAAACATATGCTCGTGGTATGACTTTTATTTCTGAATATCGTCGAAATTTGGAAATTCCCCCTAAACCCGTAGAACAACCACAGGCGCCAGTGTCAATACCACCTCCAATAATTAATCTTCCCCCGTGTGATACTGAGATATTTTATGGCGATTATGTCAACTGGCCAACTTTTCGAGATATGTTCTCGGCCCTGTACAAAAATAATGCTCGATTAAGTCCCGTAGAGAAACTGTATTATTTGTTACAGAAGACGAAGGGTGAGGCACATAACATTATTAAAACATGTCCCCTAACAAACGATGGTTTCGCACTTGCCTGGCAGAATTTAGTGGATCGTTATGAAAATAAACGAGTTCTCATAAATGCCCAATTGAAAACATTATTCAATATTTCTCCCATCACGAGGGAAACAGGGCCACATTTAAAAGACTTACAGAGAACGATCAATGATTGCATATCGAATCTATCACTGCTAAATATCGATACGAAAAATTGGGACGTAATTTTTGTATATCTTTGTTCAACCAAGTTACCCGAAATAACTCTCTGTCTATGGGAACAAAATATACCACGTGGCTCCGCGCTTCCTAAATGGTCAGATTTGGATTCATTTTTGACAACCCGTTACCACACACTTGAGTCTGTGTCAGATATTCGAGGATGTAATACGAATAATAACCCGAATACCGAAAAGGCATCATCCCCGAGAAAACCCGTTAATGATGATAGAAGAATCAGATCATACGCGACGATTACTCAAGGCAACTCAGGACAAGGCATAGGTAAATGCATTTTGTGTTCCGGCCGACATCCACTCAGGCTCTGCCCGACTTTCCTCGGAAATACCATACAGGAACGGTTTACAACCGTAAAACGATTAAAGTGCTGCACAAATTGTCTGGCCACTTCTCACGAATTGAAAAATTGTAAAAGCCCGAATGTTTGTTTTCTGTGTAAACAAAAACATCATTCACTTTTGCACCGAGACGATACTTCGAATGTATCCGTTGTGTCAGACAACAATATAAACCCTAATTATAATGTATCTGAAACCGCACAAAATCCACCTGATGGACCTGGAACTTCCTCTTCATCCCGTACATTGCAGTCATTCCACACACAAATTAGAAACGACGCGTCCTCAAAGATTATTCTAGGTACCACGACTTGCCAATTACAATCCAACGATGTAACTCGTTCTGCTCGTATATTAGTTGACCCCGCATCTCAGGCTACATTTATTTCCCGGCAAATGCAAAAAGAACTATTTATACAAACATATTCTGCCCCGAGTATTGAAATAACCGGTTTAACAGGAAATGTTGCGACCACTACTTCAGAACGTTGTATAATTTCACTCGGATCGAATGTGTATCCCGAATTTAAATATAAAACTGCAGCATATGTAGTCGAAAAACTTAATTCCTGTTTACCATATTGTCACGAAAATTCCTCGACGGAAATGGATTTACTTCTGGGAGGCGATATTTATCCCAATATAATTCTGCCCGACGTTAGAAAACATCCCGATGGTAATTTAATTGCGCAAAAAACTGTTTTCGGTTGGATCGTCACTGGTAAAGTTCATAAATGTAAACGAAATATCTCGGCAAGTTCGATTAAAAAGCACGAAGATATCGTACATCCCCCGCTTAAACAAAATGCCTCCTCCCGAAAATCGACAGGTCAAAGTAATTTCTCTCGCCCACTGCCTCGAACTACAAATTCGGAAATTAAAACGCAGCTCAACAATGTGGTTAATGGACGTAACAACACTGTTCGTACGAATAAAGAATGCCCGAAAACCGATGTACCCGCTTATTCTCGATCGAACACGACGAATATCACGAAAGTAATGTCTCCCGATAGTTTTAATTATGAAGAGCGATATAAATGTCATCCCAGTCTGAAATATGAATTACCACGACATCGCTTACTAAACCGTAAAAACTCAGATACAAATCCCACGAAGTCTCGAACACTGCGTTGGAATGCTACAGATAATAGCTTCTATGTTTACCCCGTTACGCAGGCAACGAAAAATTATGCGATAAAAGGCCCCTCGAAAATTGTAAAAAGTTTTAATCCCGAAAATTGGCTTTCCCAATGGAACGTTTTGGATAAACGCATTAGTCAACGGAATCAATCTCCCGCATAATCCCGAAATAATATTCAAGAATAAATGCAATCAAAATTGCTGCCCTCTATGTGTTCGCGCCATCTCTTGCCCCGTTTCGAGATAAAATCGCATTAACTTGCATCCCAAACAAAAGTAACGCCCATTAATTATGTATTACCCCGCTTAGAGCTCTTTGGAGACTCTTTAATGGCCAAATATATTGAATCTTTTGATTCCACTGTGGAATTATTCCACTCTAGTATTATAACTAGTACGAAATCCCGAATGCCATTGGCCTACTTTTGTTGCGAATAGAGCGGCAGCCACTACAAAAGTTGGAACTAAGATCTGGTCGCACGTTGATACCAATGACAACCCGACAGACTTTTGAAGCTTAATTATTAGCATAATGTATAATTTACCGAACAAATCACAAATTAGTGCGCTGAATTTGCCTCTAAACACCCGATAAATATGCCATAGCACGTTTCCCAAGTTTCCCCGTGAAATAAGCATTATATACAATTTTATAAGCGAGTCTCGAGATAGTAAAATGCCTCACACGAAATTTAACCACAAAAGGACTTATCCAGCGTGTAAAATTGGAACATTGCTATGAAGAACTGAAATTTTTCGAATGAATCGTAAAGCAACGAAATGGTTTTTTCCCCAAATTAGTAAAAAGTAGAAGCCTTTCAGGCATATTTTCCCGTTTTCTACCTTGGATAAATTCGTATTCCATAACCCGCATTAATATATTTTCTCCCCTTTTTTCTCTTTTATCTTTTATTTTCAGTTTTCTATTTTTATTTTTTATCCCATCAGATGTTGATGAGCTCATGAGTATCGCCAAGCCCGTGACGTCATGTGCTCCTAATTTACCCGAAACGCTCTAATCACCCCTTTGTAACTTCAGTTGAGACATGGACAAGTTCAGCACCCCGTTTTGAAGCCGTACTATGTTTTACTCGAATTAGAGTATTCCGTAGTTTAAGTAGTTTATTTTACTCATTCCCCGAATGCCTCGCAATACCTCCTATCCTCCTTTGTTGCAATCCTGCAAGGGGGGCGGGATGTTTACGCGGATAATTATTAATCTACCCTCGTACTTTTATATAGTTAAGTTTTCTCGTACTTTCTATTGTTATCCGCGCTCCTCTCTCTCTCTCTCTATTAATTCTCTCGCTCTCAATTATCCCGAAATGATACTTTACATCCCGGTTAGTATCATGTAAATTTACAATAGTTAGATTATTACTCCTGTAAACCCCGAACGGAACGTAAGTTACCCGCAACTTAAACCCCCGAAATACCTTATTTATATTTATAAATAAATCATACGTTTTATAACGTTTTACGAAAATATTAATACTTTTTGTGTTTTTATTTTACCCCGAATATTTCCTGAGAAATTTATTTTGACACGAAACACGAGTAAAATTTTACTCATATTGAAGAACACAATTTGAGTATAATTTCGTACTTATATGAAGTATGCACTATTTCAACGCATACTCAAATCAAGTACAACATATTCGATCTGAGTATAATTTATTCATTTTAAGTAAAAATTTACTAGTTTTAAGTAAATTTTGCAGCCTCAAATCTAGTATGTTTTGTACTCAAATTTAGTACGGACTTTTTTCTGAGTGTACCACGCCTCCTTTTTTATGAAGATACTTTTTGCCAAGGGAAAACTATTATCTTTGTAAAAAATGCGACATCATCTTATTTGCAATTGCAAAGAGCCAGTTTTAAAAATAAACATCGCAAGAAAAGAGTTTGGAAAATAAATATTTAATAAGTATTATGTTTTGTTTCATGCTAAATATTGTAGTCGGATCTACTTTCCGTTCTAGGGGTTGTAAAACAGAAAATTAATCATTATTAACTGAATACTGAATATTATGTACTGTTTGGGCTACCAGTCTACCGGTCTTAGATCATCAGATTGAGACTTACCGGTACTGGTGGTTGTAGGGACGCTGGTGACGGACGGATTTGACGCAACAGGTGCCGGCGCTTTTGCCGAAGTGATGGCCCTTACGTACAGGTGCCGGAGCTGCTGGGAATCCTGCCGGCGCTTGTGCCGGAGTTGTTGGTGAACCTACCAGAGCTTGTGCCACCCGCATAACCCGCGAAAGCAAACACTATTCTTTGAGTTATTTTGAATTTTATTTTTGTATGGCGGGAGCGAGTGTCCTCTTATCTTTTTCACAAATTAACAACGAGTGCCATGAACAGACCCAACCACAACAAATTGGAATAGAATGACGTTCGTTGTGGTTGAACGGCATTGCCCAAATTCAGTAATTTGCAATTAGGGTACTAGCAAACCGTTGCAAACAACTACTAATAAAGGAATTTAATTCTCATTGACAAGTTGTTATTAGGCTACTATAATAGTGGCGTAAACATGTACCAATACTAATAATCAAAAATTCAATTCGGCACTAAATAAAGTAATTCAAATTCTTAAATGTCAGTTATATTTAAAATTTTATATTTTCTTCATCTATCTAGTTTACATTTACCGAAGCATCCTCGCTGCTACTCATATCCAAAATATCACGGTAAAACTTTAAACTTTCTTTTCCTGGCCAATATACACCGAAATGCTTTTGAAAAAGTTTGTCCAGGTCAATCAACATTTCAGGTTTTGTGTTAACAGTATAATGTAATTGCCGTGGCTTAATCATTGCTAGTATCTTCCCAGCAAATACAGTTTTGGAAATCACTCTAATTTACAATGTAATTTACAGAGGTCTAGGAGACACTTTTGTTTAATTTTCCCTTCATATACTAAATGTGAGCACCGCTACCTTTTAAATGATCATAAACATAAAAATGCAAACAAATATTCGAAATTCTTGAAATGGCATTATCTTAATCGTGAATTACATCGAATTTTCTCCATCGATTTTCTTAGGAAAGAACTCATTTTATTTACAACAGATCTGACTTCACGACCAAAGTGGTACACCTCTTACCGCTTCCGATTTTGTCTAAATTGAGTAACCATTTTTTTTTGCAAATTTGGTTGAAATAATTTTTCGGTATCACTTTTTAGTTAACTCCGCAACAATTGATCAACATAAAAACTAACGTTTGGTGCATTTTAAAGTAATTAAATTTATTTTGGTATGTTAACTGATACAATCAGATAAAACTTACTTGAGGTTTGCTCAAATCTGTGAAACAACATTTTCAACCAATTTAAAAAATATTCCTGTAGAAAAAAATATATTACTATTTGTAAAAATAACTTGTTGTTAAACACTAATTTATTTTTTTCAGAAAGTAATAACCAACTAGTTACCGCAACTACCGCACACTACATAATTCTCCTCGAAACTTTGTTTTAATGTTAATGGGAGATTTTAACGCCCATATAGGTAGCGAACAGGAAGGATTCCAGCATATTATGGGAAATCATAGCCCCGGCTACCGCACTGAAAACGGGGAACTCTTCCTGGATATCTGCGCAAAGTATGATCTTGTCATCGGTGGTTCATACTTCCCTCACACACTACATCAACAAATTACTTGGAGCTCACGCGACACCCGCTCCATTACACAAGGGAACAAAATTGAACTTTTTGTGTGTTGTTTTGAATTCTATAGCTGTTTTTTACTAATTTGAGGTCGCTGATTTTAAGTCTAATCTCCATTTTTCTCCATCAGCTCGAATTTTTAAGTTACAGGTACTAACTGTATTTTCGCCTATTTTTCAAAAAATTATAGTTCAAAAAATCATAATTTTTTTTTTCATAAGCCGGATTTTGAAATTTTGTTTTTTTTAAAGATATCGTTGTTACCTTTGAAAAATATCAAACCTTTTATATCACAAAAAAAAAAATGACTGAGTAAAGGCTCTTTTATTCAAAAAAAAATTACACATTTTAATTTTCTTCACTCTGAAAGTTAATCGGTTGGGGGCAAATTGTTCTTTTTATTAGCTTTATTGAATATCATATTAAAGTAGCTTTCTAAAACATGTATGTACATAATAATCGATTGAAAATTGAATGAGTTATGCTTAGTTAGGTGATAACAGATTTTTCGAATTTTTTTGTTTCTACCCAAAAAAAAAATTAACATTTTGTATTTTTAAAAATCATGACAAATTTGCAAATTTATTTATAGTTTAATTTATAGTTTTGCCTCCTATTACAATATTAATTAACTGATCAAATTTAAATTATCGGCAGATTTCAATTTGGAAGTGGGGGACATACTAATTTTCCAAAAATAGGTCATTTTGCATGGGAGGTACCAGAAGGGGTGATCCGATATAGTGCAAATTCATTCCTGATTCATATTTTCATAACCGTAAAACTTACGCATAGTTTGACTGAATTCAGTGTACTTACAAAAAAGATATGTATGTAAGACTGTTGGGGTGAGTTCGGTAATTTCTATGGGAGGTACCAGAAGGGGTATGGCAACGGTTTCGGTTTTTTAGGGTTTGTCTACTTTTGCAAGATAAATAAACTGACCAAATTTAAATATCCTCCGGTAGTCTGTTTGGCAGCTATCGAAGATATATTAATTATCCAAAAATAGGTAATTTTGTATGGGAGGTACCGGAAGGGGTGGGGCTATTCCGCCCATTTACAATCCCATAAGTTCGTTTCGAAAAATATTAATACTGATAAATTTGCATAACGATCCATTAAGGTTTGCTCGAGTTACACTTTCACAAACATATTAATAAATGTTATTTCTATATGGAAATCGCGATTTTTGTGAATTTAGTTATCTTAGTAAATTGTTGACAAAATCAAAAGTTGTGCACAGATTTCAATGAAATATTGCTCATTTGATTCAAACTATATTAAACTAAATGTTTTAAGACCAACACTGTGATTTTTGTTGCATTATTTTTGTTTATGAATTTTTAAAAAACAAATTTTTGTTTTTTTTTGTAAAATTTTTTTTTTTTTTAAGCTACAACGATATCTCGGATCATTACCTGGTTGCAGCCAAGGTTCGCACAAGATTGAGCAGAGCAAAAAACCCACGTAACCAAACACAAAGAAAGCTGGACATCGCGAAGCTCCAAACCCCAGAGATAGCTACTGCCTACTCCGACCAACTCTCCCAACTTTTACGACACAACGCCTCTACTTCTGACGTTCCCGATACACAGTGGCAGCATATTGCGCATTCCATGGCAACCGCCGCAACAACCGTGCTAGGATATGAAAAGCGGCGCTCAGACGAATCCTGGTACGATGAAGAATGTCGCATAGCGTCTGAGGAACAGGATGCTGCCTATATGGCAACGCTACAGCCAATTGTAACCCGTGCTGTTAGGGAACGGCATAAGGAGAAAGTAAAACGGGCGAGACAGCTATTTAGGCGAAAAAAACGTCAGATGAAGGAACGGGAGAACTTTACCAGAAAGTAAGAGCAAATGGATACGGTAATGGCCTCCCCACCTGTAAGGACAGTGATGGAAATCTGGTCACGGATACGCAGAGTGTGCTGCACATATGGAGAGAACACTTCCAGCAACTGCTGGTTCCAGAAGGCAGCGCACGTGAAGATATCACGCCAATTGTAGACGACGGCTTAGATTGCCCACCACCAAGTCAAGCCGAGGTAAGAAGAGCAATGACGCGGCTGAAAAACAACAAAGCAGCCGGTGCCGACGGTCTGCCCGCAGAGCTCTTCAAGTCCGGTGGCGAGGAGTTGATAACGAGCATGCACCAGCTCCTGCGCACGGTTTGGCTTAAGGAGTGCATGCCCGACGATTGGAATGTAAGCGTATTATGTCCTGTGCTGAAAAAAGGTGATCCATGTGTGTGCTCCAACTACCGCGGGATCAGCCTTTTACCCATCGCATATAAGGTCCTGTCGAGTGCGCTATGTGAAAGACTAAAGCCAGTGTTATCCAACCTGATCGGGCCTTATCAGTGTGGCTTTAGACCTGGAAAATTAACAACCGACCAGATTTTCACACTTCGGCAAATCCTGGAAAAGACCCAAGAGAAACAGATCGACACGTACCATCTTTTTGTCGACTATAAAGCTGCCTTCGACAGCCCGATACGGCAGAAATTACTTGAAGCCATGGCTGAGTTTTGTATTCCAGCGAAACTGATACGTCTTTGCGGAATGACGCTGACACGAAGTCTTCAGTGAAGATTGGCAAGGACCTTACGGAGCCATTCTATACCAGACGAGGCCTAAAACAAGGCGACGGCCTATCGTGCGATCTCTTCAACATGGTGATGGAGATGATAATGAGAAAAGCTGCAGTAAACACGAGTGGCACTATATTCAACAAAAGCCACATGCTACTCGCGTACGCTGATGACGTAGACATCATCGGTCGAAAACTGCGGGATGTGACTGCAGCCTTCTCAGGTATTCAGAAGGAATCAGCGAAAATGGGCCTAACGGTGAACGAGGACAAAACGCAGTTATTAGTTTCAACGAACAAAGAATCTACTCGTTTGAGAAACTGCGTGAACGTTGACAACTATTATTTCGAGGTGGTAGATAATTTTGTCTACCTAGGCTCCGCCATCAACAAAGCAAATAATGTCAGCCTAGAAATCCGGAGAAGAATCCTGCTTGCAAATGCTACTACGGACTAAGCAAGCGATTCAATGACAGAGCCCTCTCTCGACGAACAAAACTCAAGCTGTACCAGATACTAATTCTACCTGTCTTAATGTATGGCTCAGAATCCTGGGTTATGACACAAGCGGATGAATCGGTTCTGGCAGTATTCGAGAGAAAAATACTCCGTAAAATATATGGGCCCATCATCGTTAACGATGAGTATCGGCGTCGTATGAATCATGAGCTGTACGAGCTGTACACTGACATTGACGTGGTCAAACGCATTAAGGTGCAACGGTTGCGTTGGCTAGGTCATGTTGTACGCATGGACCAAAATGATCCAGCTCGAAAAGTCTTCGACAATGAACTCGATGGAAAGATCAGGTTACTGAGAACCTTACAGAACTTGGTGTGACTAACTGGAGAAGAAGCGCAGAAGATCGAGGCGCTTATAATATTTTTCTACGTGCAGTATATAATCCACTGGGATTGCATAGAGGTACCAGCTAAGTAAGTAAGTAAGGCACGGGTTAAAGATAATTTTGTTGACGAGTTACAGTTTTTTTTTAATTGAATATGGTAAACCGTTTTCAAGTTATTTAAATATTTGTAGTGGAAGTACCTTAGTTTTGGACATAACGGGTTATCGCGAAAAGTCGAGCTGATACAAAAAAACCAAGTGCAGATTTGGATTCAGCGTCCCAAATTACCTTTAAAACAATATTCAGTTCTTAAACAACAAATACCTTGTTCCCTTGTGTTGTCGAGGGTAAGAAATGGTTTAAACTTCTGCAGGACGTAAGGGTAAAACGCAGTGCCGATGTAACATCAGATCACTTCCTGGTAATTGCCGAACTAAAGCTTACCTTAAAAAATGTAGAACCCAACAACTCACAACACTCGGAGAAAACACAATGTTAAGAGACTCGGAGAAAAACTGGTTAACTCCCAGTTTTTGGAAACGCTTACTGCGATGCATAAAACACTGGTGAAGCAAGTAAATCAACAAGCCAGAAACGATAAACGTAGCTTTACGAACAACCTCGCAGCAGAGGGTAAAGCCGTCAGCAGAACGGGGGATATGTCTTTGATGTTGTACGACGGCTTTCAAATAAGAAAAACATAGCAAACTTGCCCATAAAAGACATAAACGGCAGGATTCTTACTTCTCCAGAAGAACAGCAAGCCCGATGGCGAGAGCACTTTCAAGATACGCTAAACCAGTTTGATAATAAGGTTATAATAGAGGATGGAAGTTTATTTCCCAACTCACGATGACCGAAATACACGTATACATAATTCATGCGTTAAATCTGTTTTGCTGTACGGTTCAGATACATGGCTTGTCACCACAAAAGTTAGACGCAAGCTTCACACCTTTACCAATAGATGCTTGCGAAACATTTTAGGGATATTGTGGCCTCCAGTTATCACTTAGATTCCAATTCGTTTCAGGACTTTTTAAGACGATTGAGCCATGTCAGGCTGGTTGAGTGGCTGGTGAGCAGTATAACTCGAAAAAACTTGATGTAATCGGTAGGAAAATTTACCAGTATTAATATTTTCAAAAAAGAAGTATTGGGATTGTAAAGGGGCGGATAGCCCCTTTCATTTTTGTAAATACACTGAATTCAGTAAAATTTTGCGTAAGAAAATTTGAATAAGGAATGAATATGGACTATATCAGTTGACCATTTCTGGTACCTCCCATACAAATTACCTATTTCTGGAAAATTAATATTTCTCGCACAAATTTCAAGCGGGCACCTGGGCGACAATGAAATATGGTCAGTTAATTTATCTTGTAGGAGGAAAAACCTCAGAAAACCGGACTATTTGACAGACTCCTTCCTGCTGGTACCTCCTACATAAATAAACTAAATGTATGTACACAGAATTTAATCAAATTTGGCAAGGTAAGCGTTTATTGAACGTTGGTTTGCAAAAAAAAGTCAAATTTTTATAGTTTTTTAACGTTTAGGCTGCATTGGTGAACTCTAGTTAAAACCAGTACAGAAATTTCAGTCAGTTAAACTGACTGATAAATACCATCACCCAATATAATATATTGTTTAAGTCTTGAGTTATTGAAAATAATCGATTTGTAATTAAAACCAGTTAGAAAGTTTCAGTCGGGCAACCCGACTTACATTTACCCTTACCCTCAGTAAAACAAATAATTTTCTATTTTATTGATATTATTACTCGATTTCGAAATTGGGCGGAGTGGTACATTTATATGGGAGGTACGTGAAGGGGTGTGTTCAGGCTCCAGATTTATTCTCCATAACTTTATCCTGTTATAGCTTTACTAAATACAGAATTTGCACACGATTGTGTTGGGTGTACTGATATTATTACTACATCCCAAAAGTGGGCGGAAAGGTACATTTGTATGGGAGGTACCATAAGGGGCGTGTCTAGACTTCCAATTTTTTCTCCAAAACTTTGTCCTGTTATAATATAACAAAATACAGAATTTGGGCACGATCGTGTCGAGTGTATTGATATTATTACCCTATTTCTAAAGTGGGCGGAGTGGTACATTTGTATGGGAGGTACCAGAAGGGGCGTGTCTAGACTTCCAGATTTTTTCTCCAAAACTTTATCCTGCTTAAACTTTACCAAATACAGAATTTGGGCACGATCGCGTTAGGTCTTTTAATAATATTAATCGATTTCTAAAGTGGGCGGTACCAGATGTGTATGGGAGGTACCAGATGGGGCGTGAATAGACTTCCAATTTTTTTCTCTAAAACTTTATCTTGTTATAGCTTTACTCAAAATAGAATTTGGGTACGATCACGTTTAATTTATTGATATTATTTCTCCATCTCTATAGTGGGCGGAAAGGTAGATTTGTATGGGAGGTACCAGAAGGGGTGTGGCTAGGCTTTCAAAATTTTTTCCAAAACTTTATCCTGTTATAGCTTTACTAAATACAGAATTTGGGGACGATCCCCTAGGGTGTATTGATATTAGTACTCGATTTCTAAAGTGGGCGGAATGATGTATTTGTATGGGAGGTACCAGAAGGGGCGGGGCCATGTAGCCCATTTGCAATACCGTAAGTAGTTTTGAGAAAATAATAACTCGTGCAAAATTTCAAAACATTTGGTTGCGTCTTTCGAAAGTTATCGTGCGAACCAGCCGGACAGCCACCCGACAGACAGACAGACAGACAGACGGACATGGCTCAAACGACTTAAAAAGTCATGAATCGAATTTGGTTCAAAGAAACCTAGGGTCTAAAGTGACTCCTTCTATGTGTTACACTTTTGGGTCGTATCAAATGATATATACCTTCATCCCTACGGGTGATGGTATAATTAAGAATTTTAGAATGCAACGCCACATCAACTAAAGGATTACATTGATGCTTAATGAGAAATTACGTATCTCGTAAGGTGTCAAGAGGCACCTATATTCACTTTTCTCGTGCATCAAACATTTAATTTACCAGCGTAACCATTGGTTTTACCCTCAGCCACTTCGTGGCAACACCAAAGTGGTTCCTTACTCATTCGACCTGAAAGTACAGGTAGGAAACTATACTGGTTACACCGGCCACCCTAAGTAGACTCTTTAGACCCTTTAGACTCTTCGGTCGAAACCCGCAAAGGAATACTCCTTTACCTAAAAAAAACTTATTTTCTCGTTACACCCCCTGAAAATGGTATGGGATAGTTTCTCGTCTTGTTGGGAATTCACACGTTTTCTTTTTAGATTCACAACTAATGACACCTACTTGTTTATCGACGAATGCGAAAGTCACTGGTTGAGAAGCTTTTACTAGACATTCCGATTGACTCGACACTATACTGCGAAGTTGCTGTCGACAAAATCGTGGGACCGGTAATGAAAGAAAAATGTAGATGATTGGACCCGGTAACCAAATAATGGAACTCTTTTACTTCCTCTTTTTGCCGTTGCAGACCCTTTGAACATGATCGCCAAACAGGGAGGAGAGGTGTCAGCAGTGATGGCATATTTGACGATTTATCGTCATTATGACGATTTTTCGTCCAAAAAAACAAAAATGACGATTTGACGATTTTTACCCCTTAAATGAAGATTTTTACAAATTACAACATTACTTTCCAAGTTCGCGCTTCGTAACCCTAACTAAATCAACACACAATGAAAGTGATGCCAAAAAAAAATGCTGAATTCATTACAATATATGGCAACAATACTTTTTGACACACTTGTGGTGTACATTGTAAAGAGAGACAACTATATACGATTTTGCCTATTTTGAAGCCGAATGCACGATGGTAAACGCAAATAAAATAACTTGAAAAAAACCAAAATTACTATTTGTATTTCTTATGTATTTAGGCGGAAAGAAAAAATCGCAAAATAAAAGTTGATTGGATGGAGGACGATCAGATAAAACCTTGGGCCGAAAAAAGGGAAACAGAAGTGTACTGCAGAGTGTGCAAAGTAAGCCTCAAGGCGACGTCTGGAAAATCGGACTTAATTTCACATTCGAAAACAAGTAAACATTTGGAGTCATCAAAAGCAATTTTGTTTAAACAACCAAAAATAGACCAAGTGTTCAGCGACAACAAAACGTTAGTAAAAAAGGCTGAGGTAAAGCTTGCTGTATTTATAGTGGAGCACAATTTAGCTTTTGCAGTAGGTGATCATATGGCAAAGATGTGTCGAAATGTTTTCCCAGACTCAGAAATAAGTGCAAATATTACGTTGGGGAGAAAAAAAGCAAATGCAATCGTAAAAAAATGTAGTGGGAAATCTTCAATTTTCAAATGTGTGTGAATTGCTGAGAAATAACTATTTCTCACTGTGTGCTGACGAGTCCACAGATATATCAAACGTAAAATCTATATGTTTGGTGGTAAGAGTCTCCATCGGTTTTGAAGTTATGGATTTGTTTTTTGGGCTACTCACAACCTTATTGTTAACCATTTTAACGAAAACAAAATTTATTTAAAAAGAACATTATTGGATTTGCTGCAGATGGGGCTCCCGTGATGACTGGGAAAAAACACTCGGTGGCTGAGCTTTTAAAACGGGATGTACCCAATCTCTTTATTATTAAATGTGTTTGTCACTCATTGGCCTTGTGCTCATCGTACGCCTGCCTCAAATTGCCATCAGCTGTTGAAACGCTAGTAAGAAATGTTTATAACTATTTATGTAATAGCCCCAAAAGATCAAAGGAATTTAACGACATACAAATGCTTCTCGAAATTAAACCAAAAAAGTTGTTACATCCTTGACAAACACGATGGTTGTCATTAGAAGCTGTTGTAGTACGTGTGTTTGAATTGTACGAACCTTTAAAAATTTATTTTGCGTTTGCTGTCAATGCTGATCAAATTGATACAGCAAAATATATTTTTGAAAATTTAAATGAATCAAATCTTATTTATTTGGTATTTTTAAAGTCCGCACTTTGTATTATTAATACCACAAATAAAATTTTTCAGAGTGAAACTACAGAAATACATATTTTGTATATAGAAATGGAAAGACTGCTTAAAGTAATTTCATAAGTAATAATTTTATTAACAGAAATAATATTGTTTTAACAGACTATAAGAAAACTTCAAATATGCTAAATTACAATAAAATGTATTTAGGTTTATATGCAAGTGAAATTTTACTTGAAACAAAATTACCACAACATGAAATAGATGAAATTAAAATGAACTGCGTTAATTTTTACATCAAACTTTGTGATCAAGTTCTCAAACGATTTGAATTTGAAAATAAATTCAAATCATTAATCTTAATTAATCCGAATGTATTAATAAATGGTCCTGAATAATGTTTCTCTACTATTGTAAAAGAGTATAAACATTTGAACACGATGAACTACAAAGTTTAGACTCCGAATTCCGCGAAGTATCTCAGTTAGATTTTAGAAATATATTTAATAGTAACAACGAAGAGTTGTTGAAATTTTAGCAAACAGTCTGTGGCCGTGGAATAGTAGTTAGAACACGCGACTACCATGCGGGAGATCGCAGGTTCAAACCTGGCTCCAGTCATCTTAAAAGAAAAAAAAAATAAATAAAATTTTCTTTCACTGTCGGCTCCCCTCGAATGTTGTTGACAGCAACTTCGCAGTATTAAGCGTCGATTCAATCGTCGTGTCTAGTAAGAGCTTCTCAAACAGTGACGTTCGCATTCGTCGATAAACAAGTAGGTGCCGTTAGTTGTGAATCTAAAAATAGAAAGCGTGTTAATTCACAACAACGCGAGAAGCTATCCCATACCTCATTCATGGGATGCAAAGGGAAATTAAGTAAGTTAAGTCTGTGATTTAAGACGTGCGGACTCTAAACTACTTTTTCCAGTTTTAACAAAATTTATTAAAAAAATTATAATACTACCACATTCGTCGGCAAATGTAGAAAGAGCATTTAGTCAAGTAAATTTAAATAAAAGCAAATATAGAAACCGATTAGAAAGAGATGCAATGGAAGGTATTCTCTTCACAAAAGACTTCCTAAAATTAAATAAAGCAAATTGTTATGATCTAAATGTAAAGCAAGACGTGCTTAAAAAGTTTAATAGTGAAATGTATTTAAATTAATAATTTTTTTAAGACTGATAAAACTAGAAAGGTGATAGCTTTCTAAAAGCACAATGTAATAAAAAGTATATAAAAATATATTAATATGTTACCTCCCACTTTTTTTTAATATTGTTATCTTCTTTTTTCAGTTTTTGTTTGTTTTTTAAGTTATTTTATTAAATGAATTATTTTATTAAAGTTAATTTTTCAAGCATTTTAAATGAAACGTTTAAAAAAATTATTTTATTGTATTTTTTTGCATTAGTTTGTTACATACAGGATGAAATTAGTAAACTTTTGTATAGAGATTTTTTGACGATTTTAAAAACAGGTTTTGACGATTTTGACGATTTCAAAACCCAAAATTGACGATTTTTGACCAATTTTGTATACCATCACTGGGTGTCAGTACGAAGTGGACAATACATCCCAACGTTTAGACTCATAGCTTTAGACTTGATTCAGTGTCCCTGGAATTGGCCTGTTAATGTATAAGCTAAGCCTTTCCATTAGCAGTGATAGATTCGACAAAACTTCTTATCTTCTGGTTATTTCTAGTTTTAATGCAATAGAAATTGACCTAAAACATAATTAATCCTCGTAAACTATAATTGGGCGGTAAAGAGTATTTCCGGCATCATTCATAAACATTTTTTTAAACTTAACAATAAACCGATCTTAAAACTTAAATAAAATTAAACTAAAAACCAAACAAAACAAATCTTGAAATGACTCTTGGTATTTATAAGTTTTCAATGCTTAAATATTTAGGTGACTCGACGAAATATATATTATTTTAATTCTCTCTCGAATTTTAAAATAAGAAGTGGAAAATCTGCAAGCATTATTTTCTAATGTTAAACTGTCTCTCTATAATTTATGATAACCCTCGTTGACTTAATTACCTTCAAACAACTTACAAGATTGTGTCTTTTTCGACTAGAACGAATAAAAGTTTTGTTGGTGAATTCGTTGTATGCGTTTGTCTATGGATGCAAGTGCGATTGTGTCGCAAAAAAGAAAACTTTATGCGATGTAAATCTAGAAAATCCCCATTTAATATTCATTTACATCCTTACAGGGAGTTTATCTTAATTGTGTGGTCTTTGTGGTGCAGTAAACTTGTGCCATTTCTGGCCACATGTGTATGTATGTATTTTCACACACATTTACACTCTCTTGCCCGTAAAACTGCAGCCATTTTAATGAAACAATTAAGTGGCGAAATTGGGTCAGTGTCATTATACGCTCGCACACATCCTTTGCCTTACAATCAAATACGCCAACAACAAAAGCACATCCTCACATGTACACAAGAAGGAATGCGGTTGCATTCACACATACCAACACACACTTGCTCGTAGGATGCCTGAGTTAGCAATGGACGTGGGTATGTATACATTTGCGCCTTTTTACATTGATATGGCTAACAGCGAAATGAGAAAAGAAAAACAAGAATTAAGAACGAGTACATTAAAACAAAGAGCTTCGATTATAGTACATGAATATGTATGCAGTTTTCCATTACAAGCATACGAATACTCGTAGCGTATCTTGGTGCGAGTAGGTTACTTTATTAACTTTCGGAATTGCAACTCATACAAGGGCTTTCAAAATCACATTATTGGTCCCAACTCGTATTACACAATAACTTAAAAAACTGTCCGTGTTGTTCTGAACAAGACCTTGGAGCATTTGTATAATAAACTGACTTACACATACCATCACCGCAAATCCTTTCATCGAATTACGATAGATTGTGTTTAAGATTTTGCGAAAGCACAATTTAAAATAAGGAAGTTTGTAAAAATAACTTCACTTTTTTAACAAACCCAAAAATAACAGAATAATAATAATAATGTAATATTTAAAAGACTCTATCTGAGTGTTTACTCAATTACCCCAATTACATGCGAATACAATATACAATAATCGGTCATGTGTATGAAAGTCACGAGGGGGTTTAATCGTTCTGATATTTGAAATTTTATCTAAATTTACCAGTTATTAAAACTGGTAAAACGAAAAGCGTAGTGTGTGCAAACTTAGATTGAATTAATGCACATGGAAAATGAAAATTATTTAAAAATATATTTGGGTAGTTTAGTTAGTCGAAAAAATAAGTTTATGTTATCTCCCCCCAGTTTTGTAGTTTGTCAGAAGACAATTTAAGGACATAACTTTTTTTGTATCCGTGCACCCTACGACCCCCCGAAAAAGTATTTATTATGATGTATCGTCATTTCATATCCGATCTAAACGGTGCGCATATCATGGTTAATCAAGGGCTACATTTTGTCTTTTGTTAATTTTTGACTCCAACGTCAATTTTAGTTTTAGATTTTTTTACTTCGTATGTTACACCCTAAATATGCCTATTTCTGATAAAATTCGTAATGATCATAAAAAATATGAAAATTTAGCTTTTAAAGTATATATTTTTATTCATATACAAAAAGTTATAGTTGTTTTAAAGATCACTCTACACACCGCCAAAAACTTAAAAACTAAAATTGAGTTCGGGGTCACAACTGTCAAATAAGTTAAATTTAGCCCTGAATTAACCTTGAATAACGATATGGGCCTCGTTTCGAGCGGTTATCAAATGACTATACAACATAATAAATACTTTTTCCGGGTGTCGAAGAGTGGACGAACAAAATGTATGTCCTAAAATTGTCTTTAGACAAACTTAAAAACTGAGTTGAGAAAACATAAAAATTTTTTCCGCGCATATAGAGCGACCCTATTTAATGTGCACTCAGAAAGGGTATGTTAATCATTGACTTTACATCAATCCAGCTATTTTATTTAATGAAACAGACAACTCTGTAATGTCCCACTATTATCTGTTTAGTAAGCAAGAAAATAATATAAATTTCAGGAAAATACTTCAATGTGTATGGTTCTTATAATAAAATTGTGCGAAGTAGATGAACTATTTGGGTTAAGGGTATAGGGGTTGATGTGCGGTTTGAAGTTTGTGAAAGCTAGAATAAAGCTTTTCAACTCGATTTTAAATTTTTAATTTTTTAATTTATAAGCAACCATCATTATTTTAATTTAAAAATTTAAAAAAAAAATTAATGGGGCCTACATATAGTCCCTATATAAAGGGTGGTTAAATTGTAACTGGCATTTCTCAATTTCAGACTATCTCAATTTAAACCATGGAAAGATAGATGGGAGTTCAAATCAAAATGCATATCGTGCACTTCGTGATTGTTTCAGTCAATTTAATCGTCCAAATGCGCATACAATCGAAAAAATCGTGCAAAAATTAGAGCAAACCGGGTCTGTAGGAGATGAGAAAACACCAGTGCATGCACGTACAGCTCGTACTGCAAAAAATATTGCGTGTGGCTGATGAGCCGTCCACCTCAACTCGTCGTCGTGCTCAACAATCGCACCTCTCACTCTCGTCGTTGATAAACATTATGCATAAAGACTTGCATTTACACACTTACAAAATGCAATTGACTCAAGAACTAAAGCCTCTTGACTATTTCAAACGTCGTCAATGGTCAGAATGGTGGCAAGAAATGGCAGCAGTGGATGATCAATTTTCAAAGAATATCATCTTCAGTGATGAGGCACATTTTCATCTAAATGTATTCGCCAATAAGCAGAATTGCAGCATTTGGGCGGATGAAAATCCAAGAGTGATTGTCCAAAAACCAATGCACCCACTGTTTGGTGCGGTTTATGGGCTGGCGGCATGACCGGGCCTTATTTTTTCCAAAATGAGGCCGGCCAGGCAGTTACTGCGTAACTGAGTAAGTAAGTAAGTCATCGAAAATTTGGACCATCGGATGGAAGTGTGCCGCCGAGGTCGCGGCGGCGTTTTGGCCGATATTTTGTTCCATACATAATAAAACCATAATAATATTATAATAAAAAGAAATGACAATTATTTCCTAAATAATTTGTGTTTTATTCAAAATCTACATCGGCCCTCAAAATTTAACCACCATTTAGATAAAAACTATTCTAAACTTAAAATAATAAGGTGGTTATCTACGGCTACGCCGAAGCTCAGATACCCTTCACCATTTGTAAAAAACGGTTATAAAACTAGTTATTTGCACTACAATTATATTTTATTTAACTTTATACCACAAAACAGGAGAGTTGGTGAGAGGTTGACGTTACTTTTAGCTTCACACATCCATTTTTTTTTCAATAATTTTTTTCTGAAATGTTTCGCTTAAAGAACAGAAGCTTGCATACCTAATTTCAGATCGATATTTCCTAACCTACGGCTGTAACCGCGGGGCAGTTAGGCGGACACCGCAAAAATGGGGGAGTTTGTATGGGAGGTGCGAGTAGTTTCTGATCGAGCTTGCTCATCTTAGAAAGTAGCCTCCGCTTAGAGAATAGAATCTTGCGTACAAAATGTCAGCTATATACCTCTTAAAATATGGCTGCAATCGCACGGACAACTCCAAAAAGGCAGAGTTTGTATGGGAGGTGGAAGTAGTTTTTGACCGATCGGTCTCATCTTACTACTCAACCTCCGATTAGTGTAGGGAAGCTTTCAGCTAGATTCCCCTTAAACTACGGCTGTAAACGCAAGGACAGACACCGACATCCACCATTTGTAGCAGGGTGTTATGTTGTTTTAAGCCAAAAAATTTAGCAACGGCACATTTTTGGGAAATTATTAGTCAGTATGGAAAGACTGTTAAAAATATTGCAATTTGTTATCGTTAACTTAAAATCAATAAAGGGTAACCTAAGCCATTGCGGCAAAAGTGCAGAATAAGAGGCAGGAGCCCAAAAAAAAGGGTTTTTAAGGGTTTTAAAGGAAAATTTCAAGAAATATTGAAAAAAATTCAAGAAAAAGTCCAAAGAGAAATATGTGAAATAAGAAAATTGTTTAAAAAAAGGTTAAAAGTGGAAAAAATGAAGAAAAATTTCAAAAATATTGAAAAAAAAGCTATGTATTGTAATAATATTTTTTTTTGATATATCCCTTTAAAATATTATTTGTTTTTTAAATTAGAGTTGTAACGGTTGAGATGGTTGCAGTAGTGCCGCAGGCAAAAACTGTTTTTAAAAAAAAAATTTTTGTGGTATATTCCGGGAAAAATATTTGTTGTTTTGTAAATTAGAGTGGAAATGGATGGAGCGCCGCAGGCAAACATTATTTTTAAAAATAATTTTTTTTTGGTATGTCCCTGAAATTCAAGTGGCTCTAACTCGGTCCAGGAGACCCGTAGGTACCTGGGGGGTCATCATAGAACCGAAAGGGGCCCCTTTTTTTATCCCCGGGCCCCATGGGCCTAAGCGCCAACTTTGACCTACCATTTCGATGTTTGGGGACCAAGACGAAGACAATGGCATACTTTTTTTTTAATCGGGCTTCCGCCCCTTTTTCTGCACTTCAGCCGCCATTGCTTGTAAAAGTCACAGAAATATCCCATGGTCCGTTGAAAAAATAATTTCAATTTAAACTCCGGTATGGTTAGGTAAGGTAATGGACACGTGTGATCTGTAAAAACAAAATCTGCTCACACGGTGATCCATTGTTATTGTCCGATAAGAAAGGAAAAAGGGGAAGGAAACTTAAATGTCAATGTAAAGATAGACAATAAACATGTAATTACAAAAAAATAAATAAATAAATTAAAATATAGCTTAAGAGTGAAGAGAAAATAGTGGAATCCCCATTACCAAAAGTACCATAGCAAATCATCTTGGCCCATTTTACCATGGAAGTCACCGCATAAAACCTATTAACTTACTTACTCCGACTAAGGAGAGAGATTCTAGGCCCTCTATTCAACAATTCCCCAAGTATCTTAGCCTCTCCTGGCAAGAGCGGGACAGCTACAAAGAAGATGTTCCATCGACTCAAATTCATCCTCGTCCTCCCACACACGCAATGTCCTGGGACCCAACAGAGGCTGATTTGCAGATGCGTTAGTCCAACCTACTTCTCCTTACAGTTCCTCACGAACATTGAGTTACACCATGTAGAATTGATCGCTTTTTGACAGCTTGGTTATCCACACAGAGGTTTATCTGCCTGCTAGTACCGATTCCAAATCCCATAATAGCCTTCGCGATTTTCTGAATGGCCAATACCTTACCCTGAAAAACACTGCATTCAATATGTAGCCTTAAAGAAAGGCTTAGCTGCTGCTCCTCACTGTATAGATAGATCAGTTCCTGTGACATGTTCCATCTTCAATCCGTCAGTAAAGACATTTAACGCCTACTATGGAAATTCAAACGAATTATCAAAAAATCAGTAAGATGTGGCAGATGAAAAGAAACGTCATTGAACATGTGTGTACATTGCACATGTAATAATGTCCCTCGGACCGCAGTAGCCTTAATGTATAAGTCCAGGGGCGGAAGGCCGCTTTCATTATTATTATATTAGCACCAGTAATCCCCGTTTAACATCTTCAGTAAATTTTTCCTAGTGAGGCCCTCCCACCAAACCAGACATCCATATGTAATTATTGGTCGGACTACCGCATTATACAGCCACATTGTAACATTCGGGATGAGTCCCCAGCTTTCACATACAGGGTTCCGAAACGCATACAAAGCATACACCTCTCTTCAAACTTTCCATGATGTTGCTTAACCAATTTATATTCTGATCGAGAACAACACCTAGGTACTTGGCCTCCATTCAGTGCTTTAGTTCCAAACCATTCAGTTTCGGTGGCTTAAAGTCTCTGAGTGTTATATACAGATAAAGAGAACCAGTTGCGTTTTCTGGAGTTCACCCCCAAACCTTGGTATAATATCATTTGGACCAGGTGTTTTGAAGGGTTCAATGGTATTTATGGCCCACTTCACCTTTTCCTCATCGACTATGTTACCTACACAATCCAAGTCCATATAGTTGATCAAGGTGGGTGGGCTCATACTACCAAACGTATTGCCCCCATATAAAGAGCCTGCAAAGTGTGTATCCATTAGCAGCTCCAGTTTGATACCGCTGGAGTTGGTCTATAACCAATCTGTCCTACGAATGAAACCCAAAACATTTGGGTCCTTTGACAGAACCCTTTAAAAGATACAAAATATGGGCTCACAGCAACTTTATGATCCCGTGCAAAATTTTTGATTCTTAGTCTGGGATTCCACTTTCCACATCAATTTAACTGCAGATTCTCACCAGAGAGTTCACTGCGTCGGCAATTTGGGTCAGGAACTCTGCCCAATTAACTCTCCGCTGATTCCTATATGCCTTTTGACATTCCCCTACCACATCCCAGTAAAGTAGATGGAACTATGGACCGAGAAGTAAAATTTCACAGAGACCATACAGTCCCTATCAATTCGGCTGATATATACGACGCATGTGCGCATTCCACACAATTGTAGATATACATATAGCTGATGATGTATCTGAGTGCATCTATTCGTCACAAAAGGGTCTGATGATGCACTCGTAGTGGAGTTCAAGACGAGTTATCCTAGCGAGTGAAAATAAAAGCCATTAATATTGACAATAAAAACTTTCTGATCGATTAGCTGTAAGTATTGAGTGTTAAGTAACCTAATCGGCATGCTACCACCGATGCGTCTTAGGAAGTAGGTAACAGGAGTTACTGAGGCTCAACACAGGCTCTCTTAGTGGCTTTGGAAGCCCCAAGAAATTAGGATAGGGCGCGGTGGCCTAATAAGCCACTCTCCTTAAACAAAATTTACACCTGCACCTGGAATGTCCGAACTCTTTACAGAGATGGTGCCTCTATCCAACTGGCGGATGTCCTAGACAAATACAAGGTTGACATCACCGCCATACAGGAAATGAGTTGGACGGGACAGGGATGCACACGACGGAAGAACTGTGACATCTTTTACAGCTGCCATGCAGAAAGACACGAATTTGGATGTGGTTTCATAGTCGGCAAGAGACTTCGACACCTGGTCTCGCGATTTAACACTGTAAGTGACCGAATAGCCACCATTCGCATCCGGGCAAAATATTTTTGCATTACGCTGATTTGTATACACGCCCCGACGGAAGATAAAGACGATGAGATTAAAGAGCGATTTTACGAGCTCCTAGAGGAAACATACGACCGCTGCCCTGGCCACGACATTATAATTGTTCTCGGAGACTTTAATGCAAAAATAGGAAGGGAAGATGTTCTTGGTCCATCGATCGGTAAATGCAGCCTGCATACCGACACGTCAGACGACGGGTTTCGGCTTGTTAGCTTCGCAGCGGGAAGGAACATGGTAGTGAGTGGAACCAGATTCCAGCACAAAGATATCCACAAGGCAACTTGGCTATGCCCCGATCAAAACACCAAAAATCAAATTGATCATGTGGTAATTGATGGCAGGCATGCATCTAGTGTTATGGACGTGCGTGTGATCCGTGGTGCTAATATTGGCTCGTGGTGCTAATATTGGCCTGGTTGCAGCCAAGGTGCGCACAAGATTGAGCAGAGCGAAAAACGCACGTAACCAAACACAAAGAAAGCTGGACATCGCGAAGCTGCAAACCCCAGAGATAGCTAAAACCTACTCCAACCAGCTCTCCAAACTTTTACGACACAACGCCTCTACTTCTAAAGTTCCCGATTCACAGTGGCATAATATTGCGCATTCCATGGCAACCGCCGCAACAACCGTACTAGGATATGAAAAGCGGCGCTCAGACGAATCCTGGTACGATGAAGAATGTCGCATAGCGTCTGAGGAACAGGATGCTGCCTATAGGGCAACGCTACAGCCAATTGTAACACGTGCTGTTAGGGAACGGCATAAGGAGAAAGCAAAACAGGCGAGACAGCTATTTAGGCGAAAAAAAACGTCAGATGAAGGAACGAGGATATAGAGCGATACAGGGATAGAGGTGAGGCCTGAAAATTTTACCAGAAAGTAAGAGCAAATGGATACGGTAATGGCCTCCCCACCTGTAAGGACAATGATGGAAATCTGGTCACAGATACGCAGAGTGTGCTGCACATATGGAGAGAACACTTCCAGCAACTGCTGGTGAAGTTATCACGTTAATTGTCGACGACGGCCTAGATTGCCCACCACCAAGTCAAGCCGAGATAAGAAGAGCAATATCGCGGCTGAAAACCAAAAAAGCAGCCGGAGCCTACGGTCTGCCCGCAGAGCTCTTCAAGTCCGGCGGCGAGGAGATGATAACGAGCATGCCCCAGCTCCTGCGCACGGTTTGGCTTAAAGAGTGCATGCCCGACAATTGAAATGAAAGCGTATTATGTCCTGTACTGAAAAAAGGTGATCCAAGTGTGTGCTTCAACTTCCGCGGGATCAGCCTTTTACCCATATAAGGTCCTGTCGAGTGTGCTATGTGAAAGACTTAAGCCAGTGTTATCAACCTTATCGGGCCTTATCAGTGTGGCTTTAGACCTGGAAAATCAACAACTGACCAGATTTTCACACTTCGGCAAATCCTGGAAAGACCCAAGAGAAACAGATCGACACGTACCATCTTTTCGTCTTTGCGGAATAACGCTGACTGACACGAAGTTTTCAGTGAAGTTTGGCAAGGACCTTACGGAGACATTCTGTACCAGACGAGGCCTATCGTGTGATCCCTTCAACATAGTGATGGAGATGATAATCAGAAAAGCTGCAGTAAACACGAGTGGCACTATATTCAACAAAAGCCACATGCTACTCGCGTACGTGACGACGTAGACATCATCGGTCGACTGCAGCCTTCTCAGGTATACAGAAGGAATCAGCGAAAATGGGCTAACGGTGAACGAGGACAAAACGAAGTTATTAGTTTCAACGAACAAAGAATCTACTCGTTTGGGAAACTGCGTGAACGTTGACAACTATAATTTCGAGGTGGTAGATAATTTTGTCTACCTAGGCTCCGCCATCAACAAAGCAAATAATGTCAGCCTAGAAATCCGGAGAAGAATCCTGTTTGCAAAAAAATGATACTATGGACTAAGCAAGCGATTCAATGACAGAGCCCTCTCGACGAACAAAACTCCAGCTATACCAGATATTGGTTCTACCTGTCTTAAAGTATGGCTTAGAATCCTAGGTTATGACACAAGCGGACGAATCGGCTCTGGCGGTATTCGAGAGAAAAATACCCCGTAAAATATATTTGCCCATCATCGTTAACGGAGAGTATCGGCGTCGTATGAATCATGTGCTGTACGAGCTTTACACTGACATTGACGTGGTCAGACGCATTAAGGTGCATGGTTGCGTTGGCTAGGACATATTGTACGCATGGACGAAAATGCTCCAAACGTATATTGTAAGCCAAATGGCTAAACAACGATTCACGTATCAAAAACCAAATTGAGTTTGTTATTGATTACGAGATTACGATTCCTAACACCACATTACATATCGTCGCTGTGCCGCAAAACATTCATGTGTTTTTCAATAACTTTTTATGAGAGCCAAAAAACTTGCTTATTTTAGACCATTTATCATGTCGTCTATGGACGACCATAACAGCTTTGAAAAAAATAAAAAAAAAACCTAAAAATTATAGATAACTGATTTGGTCGGCACAGCGATGATATCTGAAGACAATTTTACATTTATACTATTAGAAATAATCAAAATTAAATACAACATATTATAAAGTGCATGATTCATGGCTCATAACAAAGTATTTGATTTTAATACCAACACCATACCGTGATTCATTTGATACGAGAAAGAGTGTAAAGCATTAAATGAGACGAATTAGACCCCACGTATCTTAAGACCAAAATTGTTTCAGGACTTTTAAAGAAGATTGAGCTCTCTGAATACCAAAACCTTTGCCATATCCCTTTTGATACATTCCATACAAATGTCCGAATTGAGCCTCTTAGTTTTACATACATTTCATAATATTTCTCCCATAACTTTTAAACGGACACCTAGGGGTTTGTTACCTCTCAATATATTTACATAAATTGCCCCTTTTATACGCATATCTATTTTGTATATCCACTGAATTTAGTAAAATGTTGCCAAGGTAACTTTGCCAATGGTCAGTTTGCGCTGCTCCTAATGATACCTCCCACACAAATTAGTCAAATTATTACGGTTTCTAGACCCCTGGTATTTTGGCTGAAAGTCTTATATACAACCGTTCACGCTTCACAAGCAGACAAATAATAATACTTAAGTAATTTTAATTAAAAATCGGTTAATTTCAATAACTCAAGACTTGAACCATACCTTATATTTGATGATGGTATTTATCAGTCAGGTTATCTGACTTAAATTTCTATATTATGTTTTTAAGAGTGCAGCCATCACTCGAGTTAAAATTTGCGGTAGTACAAAATCTACAACGGCAAACAAGATTCCTATATGCATTACCAAACCTATACTAAGGAATATTGCCAGCTTCTTCCCAGCAGCAAAAAATGGGGCTTTGCATGCCTTCTTACAGGCCTGCAAAGGCAGTCAGAAGCCCTGCCCTTCAAATGCAGTCTTCATTTCAAATTAACATAGGGTGTCATAGGCAGGCAAGGCCTGCACATTCCCTTTCTCATTGAAGGCGTTTCAGTAGGCATGCCTAGTATGTCCTGCTTGGAGTCCTAATAACAAGGGCCTTCTATGAGGCATTGCTCCTGCAGACCAGCTTGCAGGCCTGCAAAAGAGCATTTATAGAAGGACTTAAATAAAAAAAAACATATGCGAATTATTTCCATATTAAATAATTTCCTACTTTTTATAAATTTTTAATACAATATTTATTACAATTTACAATTACAATTTTTTTTTTTAACCCCAGCGGCGGGAATCGAACTCGCGACCTCAGTACTCATAGTTGGACATGCTACCTACTCGGCTATCACGTGATATAGTTGTTGTACGAAAAATAACATACATGTGGTTTTCATAAAAAACAGCATCTGTCTTACCTTCCCTTAAGAGGCCTGCCAACAGGCCTAATCGGAGAAGTGACAAGTGCATGGCTATGAACGTCAATTCTGGCTTCTACTAATAGGACTGTCAACAGGCCTGTTTAAGGCAAGAAAGTTTGCATGCCCTTTGTGCAAATCTATGGTATTTTGTGGGGTACACAGTAGGGCTGCTCACAGGCCAGTTTTTAGAAGGGAAAGAGGCATGTCTGCGGGATCTTTTCTCATCCTAGTAAGAGGCCTCATTGCAGGTCTCATTTGAGAAGCGAAATGTGCATGGGTATGGAATTTTTTGTTAAGCTTAGTGAAGGACTTATTATAGCCTGTATACATGCCTGGAAAAGGAAGGCGTATTTGAATGTCAACAAACTGCCTTTGAAGGCATGTTTGCAGGCATATTTTTACAATGCCTCGTCTTTTCCGCTGCTGGGTTCTTTCACAAGGTAGTTATTATTTTGAAGTACATATGTAAGTTTTGTGAAATTGTATCGAAAATAGTGGTAACTGGCCCGTAATACAAAGACCGCAAATATTAAGACGCTATAAATGAACTTAAACCTCTTTATACGAATGTGACATAAGCAGTCCAACATATTATAAAGCGGTTTTCCGAAAATTATTTTAACCCGGAATGTTTAAATCAGTGTTTAAATTGCTGACGAAAAAATAGCAATAGCAGACAAAAATTGACTAGTTCATACTGAACGCATAAACAATTTTTGTCAAACGACTACTGCTAATGCTTCATCCATGAACATGAATTAAAAAAAAAAAAAATGAAACAGTTACACATAAAATGATTTCGTCTGCAACAACAATGACTACTCAAACACACAAGTCGATAGCAACAGCTTATTGTTGCTGTTGAAAATGACTAACGACTAACTGCAGTTAAGCGAATTGAGTTGTAGTTGTTAGGGAATGAATATGCGTAAGTCGTTTGATATTGCTATTTAGTCGTTTGTGGAGTGGAACAAGTTGATATGTTAATAGTTAATTGCAGTTCGAAGAAAATTGACATAATCTCGCCAAGGCTCAACAAAAGTTTAATTAATTTAACTTAAATTTGGAAATTTTTAAATTTTTTTTTTTTCTATAATTTTTGAAACTTTAACAAACAAATTGTTGTCTGCCATTAAATGTTAATAAATTACTGGATTAAATGATTACTATATGAGACTTTATTTAACATGCTCAGGTACACGCGTTTTGTAAACATTTGGAAGGGTAAGATAAATTATAGTGAACGAAAATAAAGCCTATGTAACTGATTCTTTGACTTCAATTTACATAAATAACAAAAAAGAGCAACCCGAAGCGAAAATAAAAAAAATTTCATAGTAGTCAAAATATGTTTACCGTGGTAATTTTAGTCGTTTCACTGACAGTTCATTTTGCTATCAATAAATTTGCTGCTAATATTTCAGTCGCTAGTCGTTTTACTTTGCATGCTTGTGGCTGTCGACTACGCATGTGTGTTTGCCGAAGTCGCTGTCTTTGCAAACACAATCATTTTGTGTGTATCTGTTTCATTTCAATTTGTTTTTCAAATCATTCCGCAGTCATAGTCACTAACGCATTTTGGAAATGAACATTAGTTAGCAATTTCAAACCCTGGTTTAAATGTTCGGTTCCAAAAATTTCCAAGTAAACTAAATTCTTTCCACAATCCCATCTTACAGGGTGGAACGCGGTAATTTACTATTTTGCACTGCAGGTTGTGGCGGCACTGTTGGTCGGAGAGAATGGAGAGTATGCGTGGCTTATAGTGGCTGACGGGAGATTTGTATTCGTTTGCCTTTCAGTTGCCACCATACATTTGACACGTGAGGAGTGGTCATTTTGTGAAGACAATCTTGCAACTATTCCCCATGACGCAATTGTGTTCTTTTCTGATGAGGCACATTTTCAACTCAGTAATTGTGTAAAGAAACAAAATATGCGGTACTGGAGTCAAACAACCGCCAGAGACCTCTGCATTCGGACCGCGTCACTGTGTGGTGTGTGAATGGAGCGAAGGTCGACATTTGCCAGAAACACTATTTAAAACCATGTAATTTACAAATTCCCTTACTGTTCAATATAATTAAAATATAAAATAAGTTTTTCTAAGGTTCAATTTTTTTTGCATACACAAATAAACAAATTAACTCGCTCCACCCTGTATAAGCTGTTAGTATTTACATGCGTTGGTTATTTTTGGTTTCGACTTATCTCATGCAGTTGTAACATCTGTGGATATGTTAACAGATTTTAAAAATTTCTTACAGAATTTTTTACAAAATACCCCCAGCATTTTATTAATTGTCGTACGTGCTTTTTTATGCTTGCCATAAATTAGGAACGTAATGTCAAGTACTGCACCACAAAATGTAATTAAAATGTGTGAATTAATGCAACAATGGACTTCTTGCGTTTGTTGCATGTACTACAAAACAATGAAAAGAAATAAAACATTCAAGTCACACCTCCTTTTTGTAGGTCAGTGATGCAGAGCAGCTAATTAAATAACATTACAGTACTCCTTTGATACTAGAATCCTAAATGGAATGAACCAAAAGACATTCATTTACCTGACTTGCACAACAGCAGGATTGCTCTAAAGGAATGCTCATTGTTGTGAGGTAATTTTGTTAAACAAAATATTATATTTCAAATGATCGGTTAAGTCAGGTTTTACTCAACTGTTGTTCGGTTTTTATATTGACTTTAGAAATTGTAAGTTATTTTGACCCAAATGAAATAGTACATTTATGATCCTTTCGTGATGCAACGTATGTAATAAATAACATTCAAGTACTTACTTACTTACTTAAGTGGCCAATTACAATTAACGAAACGTAGTTCATAAATTTGAGGCCTGAAGTAATAAAGAATTCCACACGCTTCGGTCTTCTGCGTGTGTTCTCCAGTTAGTCCAACCAGATGATGGCACATCGCCTACCACTTGGTCCTTTCAACGGAGTTTGGGTCTCCCTGTTCTGCGCCGTCCTTCAGGTTCGCCTTCATACACCTTTCTCGCTGGAGCATTTACATCCATCCTGGCAACATGTCCCAGCCATCGAAGTCGTTGGATTCTGACTCTTTTAGCTACGTCGATGTCGTGGTAAAGCTCATACAGCTCATGGTTCATCCGATGGCGAAACTGGCCTTCGACACAGATAGGCCCATATATTTTTCGGAGTACTTTTCTCTCGAGTACTCCCAGGTTTTGTATGTCCGTAAGCACCCATGATTCGGCAGCATACAACAGAACAGGTAAGATAAGCACCTGGTATAGCTGTTTCTTAGTATTCCGAGAGAAGATGGTGTTACTAAAGTGCTGCCGAAGTCCGTAGAAACATCTATTGGCTAGCACTTACTTAAAAACTTAAAAAAACTTAATTTCCCTTTGCACCCCATGAATGAGGTATGGGATAGCTTCTCGCGTTGTTGTGAATTAACACGCTTTCTATTTTTAGATTCACAACTAACGGCACCTACTTATTTATCGACGAATGCGAACGTCACTGTTTTGAGAAGCTCTTACTAGACACGACGATTGAAGCGACGCTTAATACTGCGAAGTTGCTGTCAAACAACATTCGAGGGGAGCCGACAATGAAAGAAAATTTTATTTATTTTTTTCTTTTAAGATGACTGGAGCCAGGTTTGAACCTGCGATCTCCCGCATGGTAGTCGCGTGTTCTAACCACTATGCCACGGCCGGTCCCTAGCACTAGCACTACTCTCCGTTTAATTTCTTGGCTGACATTATTTTTCTTGTTGACGGAAGATCCGAGGTAGGTAAATTCGTCGACTACCTCAAAACAATAATTGTCAACGTTCACGGTGCGTCCCCATCGAGAGGACTCTTTGTTCGTCGAAATCATTATTTTTGTTTTGTCCTCGTTGACCGCTAAACCCATTTTTGCTGACTCCTTTTCTAGTGATGAGAAAACTGCAGTAACATCCCGCAGATTTCGGCCAATGATGTCTATATCATCGGCATAGGCTAGTGGCATGTGGCTCTTGTGGAATATGGTGCCAGACATGTTGACACCAGCCTTTCTCATCACCTTCTCCATAACTTTATTAAATAGTGTACAGGACAGGCTATCGCCCTGCCTGAGACCTCTTTCCGTGTTGAATGGTTCAGACTGATCCTTACCAATCTTAACCGAGGATTTGGTGTTGTCTAAGGTACATTTGCAAAGTCGAATCAGCTTTGCAGGAATACCAAACTCAGACATGGCCTCATAAAGCCTATTCCTTATCGGAGAGTCGAAGGCAGCTTTGTAGTCGACAAAGAGGTGGTAGGTGCCGATCTGCTTTTCATGGGTTTTTTCCAGGATTTGTCGTAAGGTGAATATTTGATCCGTCGTAGATTTGCCAGGTCTAAAGCCGCACTGATATGGTCCAATTAGTTTTTCTACAATTGGCTTTAGACGTTCACACAATATGCTTGAAAGGACCTTGTACGCAATTGGTAATAGGCTTATTCCACGGTAGTTCTTACATTCACTACGATCTCCTTTCTTATATATGGGACATAACAGACTGAGACTCCAATCCCCGGGTCTGCTCTCCTCTTGCCAGATGTTCTACATGAGTTGATGCATGCTCCTAATCAGCTCCTCCCCGTCAGCCTTAAACAATTCAGCAGGGAGACCATCGGCTCCAGCAGCTTTGTTGTTTTTAAGGCGGGAGATGGCCATACGTATCTCACTCTGGCTCGGAGGTGGACAGTGTCAGTATCCAGTAAATTACTAAAGTGATCTCTCCATATCTTCAGAACGTTATCCGGGTCCGTCACTACCTGACCATCGCTGTCCTTGCAGGAGGGGAACCCTGTTCCACGCATTCTCGCTTTAACTCTCTTGTAGAATTTTCGGGCTTCCCCTCTACTTCGGAGCAACTCAGTGCACTAATCCTGCCTCTTCTTCAGCTCCTTCTTTTTTTTTCTAAAAAGACGAGTTGCCTGTCGTCTTTTCTCCCTGTGCCGTTCATGAACAGCTCGCGTTGCCATTGGCTGCAGTTTCGCCCTGTATGCAGCAACCATCTCTCTCGTGGCATTGCGACATTCATCATCGTACCAGGCATCTTCTTGAGACGGCTTTGAGTACCCAAGTACACTTCTCGCAGCCCGTTCTAAGGAGTCGGCTATATTTTGCCACTGCGAGGTTATATTGTCAGGGGTTGGAGCATTCCGCAGAAGTTGAGTTAGGTGGTTGGAGTAGGCGTTTGCTACCTCTGTGGTCCGCAGTTTACCGATGTCCAGCTTTCGTTGTGCCTGGTTACGTACGT
Source organism: Muscina levida (assembly GCA_964034835.1). Taxonomy (NCBI): domain Eukaryota; kingdom Metazoa; phylum Arthropoda; class Insecta; order Diptera; family Muscidae; genus Muscina; species Muscina levida. The sequence continues at coordinate 87,281,098 of OZ035880.1, forward strand.
TTTTCGCCATGCTTAGCCTAGTGCGTACCTTAACTGCGGTAAGGAAGTGATCGGAGTCAATGTTCGCACCCCTGATCACTCGTACGTCCAGAACACTCGATGCGTGCCTTCCATCGACTACCACGTGATCTATCTGATTCCTCGTCAAATGATCTGGAGATAACCATGTTGCCTTATGAATATTTTTATGGTCAAATCTAGTGCTGCTAACTACCATATTTCTTTCCGCAGAGAAATCAATCAGTCTGATGCCATTGTTCGACGTTTCGGTGTGCAGACTGAATTTTCCGATGGTAGGCTCAAATGCGGTTTCCCTGCCTATTTTAGCATTAAAATCGCCTAGTACAATTTTAATGTCATGGCTCGGGCTACGGTCATATACATTTTCTAGGCTCTCGTAGAACTCGTCTTTGTCCTCATCGCTTTTCTCTTCAGTCGGAGCATGGGCACATATAAGTGTTATGTGGAAAAACTTTGTTTTGACTCTTTTGACTCACCGGGTTGATCCTTGAGACTAGGTGTCGCAGTCTCAAGTACACATTTAATAAATATCCTAAATAGAATGGACCAAATGATAGTCGTTGGCCTGGCTTGCACAATTACTGGAACGGTCTAAAACAATTCATTGGTTTGAAGCAGTGGTAGGTACGAACGAACGCGCACAAAAATATAGTGTGCGGTAGGTAATAATGTTGTGCGCTTACAACAAAATTGTTGATCTGTCTATACTTGTGTCTGTTTTTTGTGGTGAATGTGAAAAAAGCGCGTGTGGTGTTGCTTTCATAACACTATTGAGTTTTATAAAAAATTATACATCAAATTCGGTCTTTCGTTAACCGAATTTGATGTATCATTTGATAAAATAACATAAATTGTCATATATAACACAAGGGAACAAAATGGAACTTTTTGAGTGTTGTTTGGAATTCTATAGCAGTTTTTTTTACTAATTTGAGGTCGCTGATTTTAAATCTAATCTTCATGTTTCTCCATCAGTTCGAATTTTTAAGTTACAGGTACTAATCGTATTTTCGCCTTTTTTCCAAAAAATTATAGTTCAAAAAATCATAATTTTTTTTTCATAAGCCGGATTTTAAAATTTTGTTTTTTTTTTAAAGATATCGTTGTTACCTTTGAAAAAAATCAAATTTTATAATATCACAAAAAAAAATGACTGAGTAAAGTCTCTTTTATTAAAAAAAAAAAAATTACACATTTTAATTTTCTTCACGCTGAAAGTTAATCGGTTGGGGGCAAATTGTTCTTTTTATTAGCTTTATTGAATATCATATTAAAGTAGCTTTCTAAAACATGTATGTACATAATAATCGATTGAAAATTTAATGAGTTATGCTAAGTTCGGTGATAACAGATATTTCGAATTTTTTTGTTTCTACCCAAAAAAAATTAAAATTTTGTATTTTTAAAAATCATGACAAATTTGCAAATTTATTTATAGTTTAATTTATAGTTTTGCCTTCTATTACAATATTAATTAACTGACCCAATTTAATTAATCGGCATGTTTCAATTTGGAAGTTAAGGGAGAAATATTAATTTTCCAAAAATATGTCATTTTGTATGGGAGGTACCAGAAGGGGTGATCCGATATAGTGCAAATTCATTCCTGATTCATATTCTCATAACCGTAAAACTTACGCATAGTTTGACTGAATTCAGTGTACTTACAGAAAAGATATGTATGTAAGACTATTGGGGTGAGTTCGGTCATTTGTATGGGAGGTACCAGAAGGGGTATGGCAACGGTGTCGGTTTTTTATGGTTTTTCTACTTTTGCAAGATAAATAAACTGACCAAATTTAAATATCCGCCGTTAGTCTGTTTGGCAGCTATCGAAGATATATTAATTATTCAAAAATAGGTAATTTTGTATGGGAGGTACCAGAAGGAGTGGGGCTATTCCGCCCATTTACAATCCCAGAAGTTCGTTTCGAAAAATATTAATACTGATAAATTTTCATAACGATCCGTTAAGGTTTGCTCGAGTTACAAAAATCTGAGATAAATCTGAGATAAATTTAGTTATCTCAGTAAATTGTTGACAAAATCAAAAGTTGTGCACAGATTTCAATGAAATAAAGCTCATTTGATTCAAACTATATTAAACTAAATGTTTTAAGACCAACACTGTGATTTTTGTTGCATTATATTTTTTATGAATTTTTAAAAAACAAATTTTTTTTTTTTTTGTAAACTATAACGATATCTTTGAAACTACTAGGCCAAATTAAAAACAATGTAGGCACGGGTTAAAAATAATTTTGTTGACGAGTTTAAGTTTTTTTTATAATGAATGTGGTGAACCGTTTTCAAGTTATTTAAATATTTGTAGTCGCGAAAAGTCGAGCTGATACAAAAAAACCAAGTGCAGATTTGGATTCAGCATCCCAAATTACCTTTAAAACAATATTCAGTTCTTAAACAACAAATACCTTGTTCCCTTGTGTAATCAATTCGATCGACTAAAAACAAACTAACAATACAGTTTAAAAAATTATTGTTAAAAAAAATGGTTCAAGGTGGTTTTTACAGTCCTTGATCAGATTTTTAAATTAAGAAATTGTGTTATTTTGACCCATACGATATAATAAAATTAACGTCTCGAAAATTTACTGTTACCTTCTACTGAATTATTTGTGTGATTATAATATCGTTATTACTCCCGTTTCCACAATATAAATCAATATTTCCCATTGCTAATATATTTAACTTTTTTTTTAAGCGATTTTACGGTGGGCGATATTTTTTATGTGGATTACTTCCAAAATTTTATGCTGGGATAAAATAATTTGCATTATTAGGCAAAATTTATGAACTCTGGTCAACGACTTTTTAGTATGGGACACAAAAATTCTTGTAAATGTTTATTTTATTAAATAAAATAAACAATTAAAAACATTACGTATAGTCTACTAAATTTTTTAAATAACAAACAGCTCAGTTTGATAACACTGATCGACAAGGGTTATTTTCTTGTGTTATTTTTAAATAAATTTTGTTTTCCATTATTAATTTGTATGGAGGCGATTGCACAGTGGTTCCTTTTTGGTTTTTTTTGGAATTAATTCTGTAACTTTTGAACGGATAATGCTATCTTGATGAAATTTAAAATAGTTAAAGCTGAGGTGTTTTCGAGATGATTTGGAAATATTCGGCTCCCGAATTTGGTCACCTCGGGTATTTCAAAATTTCAAATGCTTGAGGAATGTGCATTTATGAACCGATTTAAAAGACGTAATGTTGGTTGGAAAATGGGCGAAATAGCCACGCCCCCTCAAGTACCTCCCATACAAAATTACCTATTTCACTAAAACCACTATATTGTCACTAACTTCCTGATGGAGGACTCTACGAAGCTAAAATTTGGATGGTAATATTATTTGACAGCGTGTAGTATATACTGAAATAATGGGTCCGCTTGCCCCGCCCCTTCTGGTACCTCCCATACAAATTAGCATAACCTTTTATACATTATTGTAGCCAAAAACCACATTTTTGTTCTGGTGTTAACAAAACTTAGCACATCTTAGTTTTTTTACGCTATTATGATGTGGTAACATAACTAAGCATATCGGTTCAGATTTAGATATAGCCCCCATATATATGTGTGTTTCACGATATATACTTTTTTTACAGAGGTAGTGAAGTTTGATTATAATTATAAACAATAAATAAACTGTTGACATACAAGTATTGCATATCATTGGAAAGGGAATAACATAAGGTTTAATAATTTACAAAAATTAATTAAAAGCACATCTTATTTTGGGCATGATTATGAGTCATATATAAAATTTGGTCAAAACGTATTTTTTGGAGAAATAATATCTTATATGAAAAATAGCGTAAAATCCAAACGGACTGAAATATCTTAACGAAATTTTAGAATAATGGACATAAAATTGTCCTTAAAGAAACGAATAACAATATGTTGCCATATCTTACAACAAACTACCCAAATTCCCAAAACGGGGAAAATATGTTCCAAAATTCCGAATTTTTTACTAAAATGGCCACACTGTCTTTGTTTATGGCAGGGATGTTGAAATACGTTACGGTTAACTAGTCCACATATGTGGTCAAATAAATATATAATGAGCATTCTCGTTGGCGCTTTGCGATTTGAGAATTTTCAAAAACAAAAATTTTTTTTTTTCAAAAATGGGGTATTTTTGGTTTCCCTTGCCGGGGAACCATCTTGCTGAACTGATTCAAATTTAGCATTAAATGCATCTGTATCAACATTTCTATGAGGAATAATAAAGAAATTGTCACTTCCCGGAAGAAATATTTTTTTTACAAACGAAAGAATGTAGTCGCCTTTTTGCAAAAAAAACAGTAAAAATATGCCTTTTTTTTGGAAACTTTTACTTGCGATGCTTATAACTTTTGATTGGAACAAAATATTTGAATTATTTTTTCAGCAATTTCATTCAGACGCTATAAGCTAACTAACGATATAAATATCTTTTAAATCAAGGAAAAACTGAGCTCACACTCTTAAAAATACTAAATCAACCTCGTCCAAAAATGACACCATTTTTTTTATTTTCTCAAATATCTCTTGACCTAAATGAGATAACATGTGCATGTAAGCATGTTTTTTGAAGGTTTTTCGAAGCAGTATCTAAATGCAAAAAAGCCGCCACACCACCTCGGGAGCGGAATATTTCCAAATCATCTCGAAAACACCTCAGCTTTAACTATTTTAAATTTCATCAAGATAGCATTATCCGTTCAAAAGTTACAGAATTAATTCAAAAACAAAACCAAAAAGGAACCACTGTGGATTGCTGAAAAATTTAGTAGAAGCAGCTGACAACATCAGCAACATACCTGTTCGGCTAAAATTATCACCCTATTCTCTATTTAATATTTTTCGATAACCTGGAATGCAACATGTCCTTGAAAGTGAATTTTTTGTACTCTCACTTTATACAAGTGTTACGAAGGAAAATAGATGTCTACTATGCTCGCTGACCACTATTCAGCATAAAATAAAGAAATAACATTATTAACTAATAGAAAATACATATATGTTCTTTTTATTTTACATGTTTTAAGCTTTACTAGTATCGGCTATTATATTAAAAAAAAAAAATTCTGTTCGATCAAATTAAGATTTCATTACATTTATGCAAAACTAGCTGACCCGGCAAACGTTGTTCTGTCATACAACTCGGACCCAACAAACTTCGTCTCGCTCCTAAGGTAACGAATTCTTATAAGCTCCAAGGGTATAGTAAAACACAGTTAATTCAAGTTTTAATGTGATTTATTTGAATTAAATCGAAATTAGTGAAGAGCGGTGAAGAGCGATCTGATTAACAATGTTTTTCGATTTGTTTTCTGGCGTAAAAACAAACAATGAAGACGGTTTGCCAATACGCGAACAGACAACGTACGTCTGATCTTGTAAAAAGCAGGGTAATTCGAGATTAATCCCACAAACTTTCATTGAGAATTCAAAAATTCTGTCGGATAGTTGGTCGCCTCATTCTCGTTGGTCACACTGTTAACGGATTTGTATGAATGCAGTTCTCCATCCATTCGACTTTCAATAATAACATTCAAGCTATCGACGACCTTATTCTTCGCAGCTAGTATGACCCGTTCACTTATCCAATCTAGGTTTTTTAAAATTTTTTGCAATGCCGGAGAAAACTTTGGTGATGAGTTCCTCTTTTGACGATGTAAACTCGAAAACGTCATCAATCCAGTTGAAACATCAACAGGAATATGGTTATTACCAAGTGCATAAAAATTCAGTAACACAAAGATAACGATTTCAGGCATGCGTTAATTTCATAAGCAGCAGTAGATTTTAGGATGACGGGAAGCGTTTGAAGAAAATACCATAGCCTCACTAAATCATCTCGAATCACCTCGTAAATCCTTAATCGAGGTGCCTTGCCTCCAAAACTCGTTTATGTGCCATCTTGCATTCATCCCAAATGATGATTTTGCATTCTCGCAAAAATTTCGTGAGAAGATTCAACCGTGAGAAGATTCATCAGTAGCTTCAAAGCGGAAAGTACTGGTCGACCGCGTTTCAACAATGTGGCGGAAATACCAGCGGATGAAACAGCTAACGGAATTTGCAATCTTGACCAAATGTTGCCAGAATCGAAAAAATGACGAATGTCTTGCCTGGGGGAGCATTGAGAAAGTAAATGCCTCCCGTTCATCGTCAACAACCTCCATTAGCGAATCGTACACGTTCGTTTGCTCGGCATTCAATGGCGGCACATTTTTTCGGACTCTTTCAGTCAGCTCATCTCGATCAATGCTTGATCTCGTTGCAGTTCGCGATTGAATGCATCGTGCATCGAACGATGGTATTCCACTTTCGATAGTAGACTGCGGCACATGAGCACACACATGTCTTCAATTAGAAGTTAATTTCAAGATCGAAATTCGAACTTAAATGGAAAATGAAAAAGAAGTGATGACTTGTAAACAAACTTTTTGTTCTATTGACCAATTTTAAATTGAGGTGATAGACATCCTCTCCACGACAGAACATAAACGGGTATTGAAATGCATCATATGACCGATGAGGCATGCCTCAGTTGGCTACCGTCCCGAAGCTTGAGAACAATATCGCGTGATTCCACATTCTTCCCAACAATCAGCACTGCGACTTCATTTATAGTGGGAGCATTGAATTGCCTGCATGGCAACCAGAGGGTCTTTTGTCTGCTCTGATAATGACATTGTATTCTATGCGGTCCAATTGGACCAATGCGTTATTCTCATCCGTAAGATTTTGAAATTGTTCGATCATTTCGTGTTTAAATGATCGCAAATTTTCCAAGCATCATAACGAATTTTCCACCTTTACGTCGACAAAAATCATTAAATTAAGCGATACAGTGCAAAATTTCTTCGAATAATCTAAATTTTTCTTGTTTTTACGAAATATTTCGAGTTTTCCATCAAGAAATTTTCTATTATCCGAATATTACAGATAAACATCGTCCAAAATCATACAATAACATTCAAAATTTCGTCTAAAAAAATTAAATTTGTTTGGCATTTTTCCGTAATTTTTCGACAAAAATGTTCTATTATTCCATTCGTAAAGCCACTACGGAACACTTGCACACAAAATTTTAAACAAAAATTCAATAATCGATTTTTATCAAATCAAGCGAAACAATGAAAAATTTTGTAGAAAAAAAATCCAAGTTTTACCAGAATTTTCCGAGTTTTCCACCAAAAATTTTTCTATTTTTCCATTCGAAAAATCATTTTGGATTAATTATCCGAAATTTTTCACAGTTACATCCAAATTTATTAAATCATACTATAAAATACAGAAATTCGTCGAAAAAACAAATTTAAACTTTTTGAATTTTTCCGGAATTTTTGAGCAAAATCGGCCCAGCCGTTCTCAATTGATGAATTACTATACATTTTTGCCACCATTTTTATGTATATAGATTTATTTTAATTCACATAAAGAAAGGAGAAAAAATTCATATCCAAATCATGATATTAATAACCATATGAATCACAATTCACACCCAAAAAAATTAAAAATATTTTTTTTTGCCCACATTCTACAAAAACTTTTTGTTTTGAATGTTTTCAACGATTACGTGTTTGAAATGTGTACGAATTATTTCCTATTCGTTTCATTAATTGCCAAACTAGCCTTATTTTTTCAAAACATATTTTTTTCCATATTACTTTATCTCAGCTAAGATAGTTTGACGGCGTCTTAGCGAATACACTATGACATTTGTATCTGAGGTGATACGAGTACAAAAGGGCGAATATAATTTCATTTACTTTATGAATGTTTCCGTAATATGCAACTTATCCCTGTTCTCTAATATCAATTGGTTTGTAACATTTCCTGTCGTCGCATCTATAGAATCCAGTTAGTTTCCTGCCTATTTAAGCTAGGCATTAGCAGGAAAATTATCGTTAGTAACAGTGAATATTCACTTAGACATCAATCAAAAGTGCAAATGACATGTGAGCTCGTTGCTAGTAAAATTGCTAAAAAGACGTATTTCCATTACCACCACAGTGGTATAAAATCATTATTATTTTAAATAATTCTGTATTTTGTGTATGAATATGTTTCTATGCTTCTTCAATCTAAATGTGCGTCGCGGACACACGCATATTTCTATGGATAACACAGAGCGACAAAAAAATCAAAAATGGTTGGTAGGTGCTGCTAAGCACTACAAGAATCTGTTTTTAAAATTTCCCAAAACCCGCAACATCTTGAGTTACAGGTAAAACACCGGCTAGTCGATCTTTTACGCACTTATAAGCCAGATAAGCCTTTTAAGCGGATAAATATGAACCGATTTTAAGTTTATCAGCGGATTTGGAAAGAATAGACTTTCTAACGATATATATAGTTTGTTTTGTAAAAGTTCAGCAAATTCATGATATGATTACTAGAGATGGTACAAGGGTAAATACCCAATTGGTAAATACCCAGGTAAATTGGCTTAAATGGGTAAAAATGGGTAAATACCCGGGTATTTACCAAAAGTATGGGTATAAACTGTCTTGTAGAAAATTTAGTGAGGAAACATATTGTGCAGTGGAATATGGTTATTTTAAAATAATATTTATTTAAAAAAAATTCGTTGTATAGTTTGTTTAAATATTTGATAGAAATGGCCTTTCTGTTAGGTTATTTATATGAAGGTTGTTTTTCTTCAAAAAACTGTACCTAGAGCGGATGTTCCACAATTGAGAAGGGAGTACCAGATACAAGAATAGCCTAGGATGGTTTCTCTTTACACACATCAGACATTATTTGGCATGAGTTTGGTACTTAGGGAGAATTCGATGAGCTTAACACATCACTGAACTAAGTCGAATTTTCGGTTGAAATTTTTGTACTTCATCTGCGTTCTTTTCACTAATTTCTCTTTTCACCAAAATTGGACATTTAGCATAAGGTATTAAATATTTGTCATTTTATTAACATTTGCCCATTTAAAAGCCGTGTCACAATATCTGCAAATTACTGATTTTGTGATGCTTGCACATATTTTCCATATTTGCATCCCATTGAACCTAAAACGATTTAAATTTATTGTTGCATTTCACTAGTATTAACTATACTAATAAATACATACCTTTTTTACAATTTCAATCTAAATGAATCCAGTTTTATACAGTTTAATAAAATTTTTTTAATAATCATGGAAATCATCAGAATTTAAGAGTAATTTAAAATGACGTTTCAGCTAATTGAAGTTATTAATTGCCTCCTGCTGCATTTCAAATAACTTTTTCTAAATACCCAAAAAAGGTATTTTCCTGGTATTTACCGGATATTTACCCGTAAAATGGGTAAATACCGGGTAGAATCCCATCTCTTATGATTACAAAAACTAAAAGTAAATAATATAGAAATTTTTTACTATGAAATCGTCCGTCCTTCCGCTGGAAATACCTTTATAAATGAGTTAATAATGTTTGCCGATGATATATGTCTTTTCTAAATGAATCAACATGACACTTTGTTACAAGCTTAAGTGGAATATAACCCAGCTAGGTTATGCAAAAATGCCTGATTAAATAAATTGGTTATTAATTCTACGAAAACGAAATGATAAAATATTAGAGGAATTTGAAAATGTCATGTATCTGGAAGTGAAACTTAATCGCAATCTGCTTTAGGACGAATATGTGGCTGATATTAAATCTAGAGTTTCTGATACCACTGGAATATTGTAAAAATTTAAGAATAAATTTAATGCTAATATGAAACTGTTGATTTAAAAATACATACAAAAAAGCCTAAAACGTGACAAATACCCCTGTACGATACTTACTAACTTCAAATCGATATTAAATTATTATAGCATGTAACTTGACAAAACGAATGAGCAGAACTTCTTCTTTTTGGGGCTACTTTCACGTACAAATCAATGAGCTGAAAAATGTTGTACTGTGATATTTACAGAAAAAGTTACAGAAAAAATAGTTTACAATCTGCCATTGCTTGATGGCCTCATTAGTTTGCATAAATTGAATGCCAAAAATATTTAACCAATTCGTGGTCTTCACAACTTTGCATTTACATATGTATTAAAGCAACCAAAGGATTTGTTTATCATTTCGATATCACTATTACAATTCACTAAATCACGAAATTGTTTGTAGTCATAATAAATTCTACGAAAGGTGTAAGAATTCGTATTAATTTTCTATAAAAACTTAAAAATATTTACTAAAAATGTCAAGAGAATCTGCCAGGGACATTGAAAGACATTGAATGAATCAACATCACCTTGATAAAGCTGTGTAGCTTATGTTTGACAGCAATTGAAAGCAAATTAATTTTCTGAGAGTGGAATAATATAAATTCTGTGTATGTCAAGCTTTATATTTTGCGGAAGCATCGCATTTTACATAAATATTTTACCATTAAAAGGCTACATGTGCGATGGTTGCCTCGATTGTTCACACTCGACTGTTAGAGAAAACGTTCAAATAAATATTTGGTGATGTAACTATAGTGAGTTTTTCAGTTGTAACGTAACAATTATGAATTAACTACAGCACCCAGTAACAAATAAACAGTAAAAGCAGTGCACCAAAGACGACCAATATAAACCGTCAACCAACAGGGTTGACGCCATTCACATTGATTAACATAAAAATTATGATAAAATTTGAACTTGAGGGGACCAATTTATGGTAACCTTCCTGGGCCCAAAAACTTCAAATTTCAGCAACAACTCAACTATGGTATGTCTTTAATTCGTTTATAAATTACAGAATAATATTAAGAAAATGTGATTTTTAACCACTGTGCACTTACCTCTTTGCACTGACCAAAGAGGACGAAAACAATGTACTTATGACCAGTGAACTTGATACTGGCAATGATAATGAACGGGGACAAAAATTGCACTACCGCTAAGATTGAAAGGAATAATAGAGATTACAAAAACGAGGAAAGTAACCGTATATACTGCATAACAACGTCCAACATATTTGTTAGGCATGACAGTGTCTTTAGACAAACAGTTAGTTTGCAACAAAACCATTGTTACTTACGACAGAAACAGCTATTGATAACCTCAAACCATTATGCTTTGATCACAAAAGAGCTGAAAACACACAAAAGTTGATGCACAAAGAGTAGACATTTCAAGCAGTTAGAAACGACATACTCATCAAATGACATTCACTAACAAGTCATCAATAATAAGGAAGGTATGGAGTTTTAATATATGATTATACTAGTGGGCCCGGCAATGCTTCGCTATTGCATATTAACTTGTAATATATTTCACATTATTGTTTTAAATTGTAAATATGATAGGCTCTATGACGATAGTAAAAAGTTCATCATCAAAGTCATATCTATAGTTTCGACATGTAGATTAAGTTTTGTCTGTATGTAGGGAGAAAAAACACTTCTTTCACAAATCGGAAACAAAAATTCAATTTTTATATTTATCTGTAGTAGCGGCAACCGTCTGTATACTAACTATGTCTTTGGGAGTAAAAAGCACTTTTGTTATGCCTTCTCCTCCTATTGATCGCAAATGAAAATTTCGTTTGAAGCTTCATGCCTTTAGCCATAAAAACCTCCTTTGCCATGTCTTCTTCTCATACGGACCATGAATATACCCGATTACTCTGTATATATTGAACTCGTATTACCATTTTTTGAGATAATTCGGTCACCAACATTTGGCTTAACAAAGTGATGACCTCATGCGCTGCATGGCATATTACGCCGTCGTGTTGGAACCATTTATCCTTCAAATAATGTGCAATGACATGATAAATAAAAAAAATCAATTGATCGTCCACTTGCTCTAGTTCTTCTACCATTTGGATGAATGTAGACCAAGATCTATCCTCAGCATTTGCAGAGACCGAGTTGCTGAGAACGGCGTCGTTTCGAAAAATTCGAGTCCCCTGTCACACTTACGTCTACAGCGTCGATGGTGATATTTTCTTTAACAACAAAAAAATCTCTATCTGAAATCTTCCTGCTTCTCAGCGCGAGCTAGGAATTGATTTTAGACACAAATTTTATTGGTGAAATTTTCTAACAATTCATCGTAGATTCCGATTTTGGTTACGATTTTTGCGAATAAAAAAATTGGTCCACATTACTATTCATATCTCCGGGCGAACTGCAATATACTGTGGAATTTTGACAGTTATAACTACTTATTTTAAAAGGGGTGTAGCACAGTCCACTTCCATCCTTACTGTACTTCACTCTGCAACAATAACATATGTAACAAATTACATCTTCATACCTCTGATAGTTCATGAGATACAGCCTTTTTTACTTTCAAGTTGTGTGGGCGGTGCCACGCTCCTTTATCCAATCACAACTATGTACAGCCAGAGACTAACAACAGGTCATCAGTACCACTTTTTAAAATTATCTTATAAATCTTAAAAAAAAAATCTTAATTTCCCTTTGCACCCCATGAATGAGGTATGGGATAGTTTCTCGCGTTGTTGTGAATTAACACGCTTTCTATTTTTAGATTCACAACTAACGGCACCTACTTATTTATCGACGAATGCGAACGTCACTGTTTTGAGAAGCTCTTACTAGACACGACGATTGAATCGACGCTTAATACTGCGAAGTTGCTGTCAAACAACATTCGAGGGGAGCCGACAATGAAATAAAATTTTATTTATTTTTTTCTTTTTAAGATGACTGGAGCCAGGTTTGAACCTGCGATCTCCCGCATGGTAGTCGCGTGTTCTAACCACTATGCCACGTTCTATGGGCGGTGCCACGCCCCTTTGTCCAATTGGACCGAATTGTAAATCTAAACCATCCGGGGCGCCACCCAAACGCATACAAAAAAATTTATGCAAATCGGTCCAGCCGTTTAGGAGGAGTTCAGTCACAACACACGTACGGTAGCATTTTATATATAAAGATGGTCAGGATATCAGATGTAGCACTCTACTATGGCTTGTTGGAGTGCTGGTATACATAAAAGGTTCAGTTGAGTATTACATAAGCTTTAATTTTCGTATTGACTAAACATTAATAAAAAGACACATGTTCGCAGCCTTTTCAGAAAAATCTAGTGCAGAGCTTCTGTAATGTTTTGTTACCTAAAAAAAATCCCCAATTTCATCTTTACACTTCTTCTTTAATGGCAGCAACAACAGAAATTTATGTATCAGTTAGCAGCTCATGCAGCTCATACTCGCCGTTAACGATGATGAGTCCAAATATTTTGCGTAGTATTTGTCTGGTAGAGCTGGATCTTTGTTCTTTGAGAGAGCGCTTTCTTTTGATTTCCAGGCTGACACTATTATTTTTGTTTATGGCGTAGCCAATGTAGACAAAATCATAATCCACCTCAAAGTTATAGTTGTCAACGTTCACGCAGCGTCCTAGACGAGTGGACTCTTTGTTCGTTGAAACAAATAACTTGGTTTTGTCCTCGTTTATCACCAGACCCACTTCAGCCGATTGCTTTTCAATGCTCGAAAAAGCCGCAGTAACATCTCGCAATCCACGTCCAATAATATCTATATCATCAGCATACGCAAGCAACATGTGGCTTTTGTTAAATATGATGCCATTCCTGTTTACTGCTGCTTTCTGCATGATCATCTCCATTACGATGTTAAAAAGATCGCAGGACAAACTATCGCCTTGTCTAAAGCCTCGCTTGGTAGAAAATGGCTCTGACAGATTTTTGCCAATTTTCACTGAAGACTTCGTGTCAATCAGTGTCATCCCGCAGAGTCGAATAAACTTCGCGGGGATTCCAAACTCAGCCATAGCATCCAACTATTTCTGTCGTATCGGACTGTCGAATGCAGCTTTGTAATCGATGAACAGATGGTTGGTGTCGATCTGCATTTCTTGGGTCTTCTCCAGGATATGTCGTAGCGTGAATATCTGGTCGGTGGTGGATTTACCAGGTCTAAAGCCATACTGATAAAGTCCTATCAGGTTCGCCAGAATGGGCTTTAGTCTTTCACATAACACACTAGACAGGAGCTTGTATGCGATGGGTAAAAGGCTAATCTCGCGATAGTTGGTATACACACTAGGATCGCCTTTCTTAGGCACGGAACATAGGACACTTAGATTCCAAGCATCGGACATGCACTCCCTGAGCTAAATCGTGTTTATGAGCTGGTGCATGCATGTTACCAGGTCATCGCCACCGGCTTTAAAAAGCTCTGCCGTCAGTCCATCGGCTCCCGCAGCTTTATTATTTTTAAGCCGTGCTTATCTCGTTTTGGCTCGGTGGTGGACAGTCTACACCATCAGCGATGATTGGTGCGATTTCATCACTTATGCTGCTTTCGGGAACGAGTAAAGATTGAAAATGTTCCCTCCATGTTTGCAGCACACTCTGACTGTCCGTGACCAGATTTCCGTCTGTCCTTACAGGTAGAGATCCCTGTTCCAAAACCTTTACTTTTTAAATTTTGGTAGAACTTTCGGGCCTCACCTCCATCCCTGTAGTTTTTGATATCCTGGCTACGCTCCACAGACGCTTTTTCCGTATAAACAGGCGTTTCATCTCCCTCCTTTTCCTCAGACATTTCGCGACATTCATCATCGTACCAGGGCTTGTCTGAGCGTGGTTTTTCATAACCCAGTACGGTCGTTGGGGCAGTGGTCGTAGAATTCGCAATAGGCTGCCACTGGGACTAGAGGGATTTGCTTGGAGTAATTGAGAGAGTTGGTTGGAGTAGGCATTGGCTATCTCAGTGGTATGCAGCTTTGTGATGCCTAGCTTCCTTTGCGTTCGATTACGAGTGTTTTTAGCACTACTTAATCGTGTGCGTACCTTGGCTGCAACTAGGTGGTGATCTGAATCAATATTTGCACCGCGCATCACACGCACGTCCATAACGCTTGAGACATGCCTTCCACCAATTACCACGTGATTTTGATCGGGAAATATCCAGGTTGCCTTGTGGGTATCTTTATGCGGGAATCTGGTTCCCACACATTGTATCCGAATCAGATTCCGTATCGGATCCGATGAGGTAGTATCGACACTTGTTGTTTGCATGACATCCTTAAGTATACAATTAAAGAAATGTTTAATGAACAGTGGAAAATGTTTTCGGCAATTGTGAATGCCTATTATGTAAAGACACGTTACCACGCGCACGGTATTTTTTTTTGCAGACATTATTTATTATGTCATTATGAATATGCATAGAAAGAACATCATTAAATATTAAACTCAAAAAAACTTTTTATAAAAAATGATAACTGGGAATGTAGAATCACAAATGGAGTAATCGGATATAATCTCTTTAAAAAAGGCATCATTTGTTGTTGCTGCTTTGTTTACAAAACGTTGCCGTCCATTCCAGGATGTCGAGTTTTACAATGAGTTAAGCAATGATGTTTTTACACTGTTCGGTAAAAAGGCTAAAGAAATGCTAAAAATAATCAATGATATTCCTCTGTCACCTCTTACGAATTCCCGACGTACGGAAAATATCAGTGATTCAAATTTAAAAAAGAATGTTGACTGCAAATATTTTTCTATTTGTTTAGATGAATTCACTGACATCAATGATATAGCCCAGTTCATAATTTGTGTAAAAACCCCTAATAAAAACTTCAAAATCCCCAAAAATGTCTATCACTGATTGCTTTGCATGGGAATGTAAAGGGAAAAACTATGTTTGATACTGGAGAAGGTTTTTTCTTGTGTTGATATGAGCATTGCTCTTATTTTGTTGACAGCACAACGCATATATTTTACATCGGAAAATGTAAATGCCAGCTCAAAACAGTTCGATGTAATTGTGGCAAAATTCCTGACCGACTCCATGAATTCATGTTGGATTAGCATAACGAACGCAAACTTACAATACCTGAATATTTGCCAGTCGAGACAGAAATATCGACTGTGTTACCATTTCTACATTCAAGTGCATCATCTGATCCAATATTTCAACCAATCGCATCAGATGTGCATGAATTGGAAAACTATGAATCTCCTGATTCGGAAATCCATACACCAACCGTGCGAAGAATATATACTCCACGATATAGTACACCACGGTTTGCTTTGGGGTATCCGATCGATTAGCATCTGTTTTAGCTTCAGCTTTATTCGCTGACATACAGTTTAAGGATGAGCGAGGTAAAACCATTATTATGGATAAAAGAAAAGTAAGCCGAGAGCGTGAAAAATCGAGACACGATACTTTACGAGCAAATCATGATGGTGAATCGTTGATCGCTTTTTCGTTTGATGGTCGCAAAAATGATTCATTAACTCGGGGGAAAATTAATGAAGTATATCACACTACATTGCGAAAAGAACCACACCTATTAGTAATACGTTAACCACATTCGTCACTGATTGGCTATGTGAAATTAGGAGGCTAAGGCGAAATCTCCAATGCGAAACAAGACGAATTGATGGATTTTTTAAAATCTAAAAATCTTTCTCTTGAAAATTTAATTGCCGTCTGCAGTGACGGTGAGGTGGCAAACACTGGCACATCTGGAGGTGTATTGCGTCTCATCGAACGCTATATAGATAGACCAATACATTGGTTTATCTGTTTACTCCATTTCAACGAATTGCCGTTCCGACATCTGTACAACGCTGCACAGTGGTTCCTTTTTGGTTTTTTTTGGAATTAATTCTGTAACTTTTGAACGGATAATGCTATCTTGATGAAATTGATGAAATAGTTAAAGCTGAGGTGTTTTCGAGATGATTTGGAAATATTTGGCTCCCTAGGGGGTGTGGGGGCCACTGCGTGGCCCTCCAAAGTTGGTCACCTCGGGTGTTTCAAAATTTCAAATGCTTGAGGAATGTGCATTTATGAACCGATTTAAAAGATTTTTTGCATTTAGATAGTGCTTCGAAAAACCTTCAAAAAACATGCTTACATGCACATGTTATCTCATTTAGGTCAAGAGATATTTGAGAAAATAAAAAAAATTGTGTCATTTTTGGACGAGGTAGATTTAGTATTTTTAAGGGTGTGAGCTCAGTTTTTCCTTGATTTTAAAGATATTTATATCGTTAGTTAGCTTATAAAATTCTGTATGAAATTTCCAAAAAAAAGTTTCCAAAAAAGGCATATTTTTACTGTTTTTTTGCAAAAAGGCGACTACATTCTTTCGTTTGTAAAAAAAATATTTCTTCCGGGAAGTGGCAATTTCTTTATTATTCCTCATAGAAATGTTGATGCAGATGCATTTAATGCTAAATTTGAATCAGTTCAGCAAAATGGTTCCCCGGCAAGGGAAGTCAAAAATACCCCATTTTTGAAAAAAAAAATTTTTGTTTTTGAAAATTCTCAAATCGCAAAGCGCCAACGAGAAAGCTCATTATATATTTATTTGACCACATATGTGGACTAGTTAACCGTAACGTATTTCAACATCCCTGCCATAAACAAAGACAGTGTGGCCATTTTAGTAAAAAATTCGGAATTTTGGAACATATTTTCCCCGTTTTGGGAATTTGGGTATTTTGTTATAAGATATGGCAACATATTGGTATTCGTTTTTTTAAGGACAATTTTATGTACTTTATTCCAATATTTCGTTAAGATATTCCAGTCCGTTTGAATTTTACGCTATTTTTCATATAAGATATTATTTCTCCAAAAAATACGTTTTGACCAAATTTTATATTTGACTCAGAATCATGCCCAAAATAAAATGTGCTTTTAATGAATTTTTGTAAATTATTAAACTTCATGTCGTTCCCTTTTCAACGATATGCAATACTTGTATGTCAAGAGTTCAATTATTGTTTATAATTATAATCAAACTTCACTACCTCTGTAAAAAAAGTATATATCGTGAAACATACATATATATGGGGGCTATATCTAAATCTGAACCGATATGCTTAGTTTTGTTACCACATTAGAATAGTGAGAAAAAACTAAGATGTGCAAAGTTTTGTTAACATCAGAGCAAAAATGTGGTTTTTGGCAACAATAATCTATAAAAGGTTATGCTAATTTGTATGGGAGGTACCAGAAGGGGCGGGGCAAGTGGACCCATTATTTCAGTATATACTTCACGCTGTCAAATAATAATACCATCCAAATTTTAGCTTCGTAGAGCCCTCCAGCATGATGTTAGTGACAGAATAGTTGTTTTAGTTAAATAGGTCATTTTGTATGGGAGGTACTTGAGGGGGCGTGGCTATTTCGCCCATTTTCCAACCAACATTACGACTAGTGAATTTTATGCCACTGGTAAATTTCTATTTAAATTGATTAAGAACTACTCCAATTATCGTCTTAACCATTTACCCAGCCGGCCAGACGGACATAGCTTTATTGGGTTAAAAAGCTCCAAAACTTATTTTTTGTAAAGAAATCTAGGGTCTCAGTTATATGTTCTGTTGTGTTTAACTTTTTCCCGTTTAAAATTATATATTCTCTCTACCATGTAGCTGAGCTTGTACAAATTTTATTCAAAATTTGTTAAAAATTTTAATAATAACACACAAAATCCACAAAAACATATAAATATTGCATTAAAAATCAAATTTTTAACTTAAAAAATAATTTTGCTTAACATATTTATGCAATAAGGGACATTTTTCGTAATTTGTCTCGCATTCCTGTTAGAGTTTCTCTCCCGGGAATTCCCGGGCGGGAAATCCCGGGATTCCCGGTCATTTTTAATTCCCGGTTTCCCGGGAAATTCGTCCGGGATTCCCGGGAAATTCTTTATTTAACATATATTTTATTTATCATTAAAATCTGTTAGTTGATTCGTCACATAAAAATCTTATTTCACTAAACCTAAATCTAAACTGAGACTTGATTATTTTAACGATTGTAGCGACATCTTCATTTGATAACTGACATTCACCATTGAGCGAGTTGGAGGAATTCTGCACCTCTTTTAATGTTCTTTATTGAACAGCTGATCTTGTGTTGATATTTCAGTTATTTGTTTTGTTTTGTTGTTATCGCTAGACGCTTTTGAAACATTGTCGTCTTTTAAGGTAAATATATGAAAACTTCTTCAAAAAAGCATATGTATAAAGATTTAATGTTTTCTTATCAGATGGAGAATTCATCCGTATGGAAAATTTTTAAAAAGAGTGGGGTGGAATCTGCTATTTGTTCACTCTGTTCCAAAACACTTAGCTGCAAAGGACAGTCAACCAGTGGTCTACTGAGACATTTACAAAACGTACATAAAAAAAGAAATGAAAAGGAGTCATCCACTGTTACAGAGCAGCCCACAGCGAATAAGGTACGGAAAATTCAGTCTACAATGGATCAGTATGCAAAAAAAGAGAATTTGGGAAGTTTAGTCTCGAAACTGGCTGCTATAGACGGATTCACAATTAGGGGAATTACCAGAAGCATTTTTATACAGGAATCTATGAAACTTCGAGGCTACAATTTGCCGAAAAATGAATCAAATATTAAAGAAATTATAATAGAACAGTTCAAAACAGTGAAAGTGGAATTAACCAGTGCCATAAAAAAAAATTAGATGCCAATTGTAGATTTTCCCTGGTGATGGACGAGTGGACTAGTACAAAAAATAGAAGATACCTAAATATATGCTTGCTCGGAGATGAAACAGTTTTTTATAACCTGGGTATGGTGTATATTCCTGGTAAATGCGGTGCTGCAGAAATTAGAGTATTAATGGAGTCACGTTTAAATGACTTTAACATAAATTTTGAAAAACACATCGTTGGCACCATTACAGATGGTCCAAATGTTATGAAAAAATTCGTCCGAGAAAGCTGTGTTAATGGAATATTTTGTCTCAGTCATGCCATACATTTGGCAGTGTTCGAAGTTTTTTATAAAAAAAAGACAAAAGAACCAGTTGAGGAAGAAAAAGAAGAATCAGATGCAGACGACTACGAAGATGTGGCTGAGTTCGATGACGATAACAATGAAACCGTAGAGATCCACGATAATTATAAAATTGTGTTGGCCAACACCCGCCGAATAATTAAAATGTTTAAAAAAAGCCCTACGAAAAATTGTATTCTTCAAAAATATGTTGTTTCTGAATACCAAAAAGAAATCTCTTTAGAACTGGATGTTGTTACCAGATGGAATTCGATGGTGCCGATGATAGAAAAGTTCTTGCGCTTAAAATATTCTATAAAAAAAGCTCTAATAGATTTGGACCAAATTGACCTTTGGATTGAACAACATATAAACATACTTATAGATATATTAAATATTTTAAATCCAATTAAATTAGCCGTGGAAGCGCTGTGCCGGCGAAATATAAATTTAATAGCCGCGGATGCAATATTATCCACTTTATGCCACCAAATTTCGCAAATTAAAACACTTTTGGCAGAACAAATTTTAGAAGCGTTAAAAAAGCGAATTGAAGAAAGAAGGGACAAGCGACTTTATACTTTAGTGAAGTATCTTAAAGATCCAACAATATTTGAAAAGAATGCTAAAAACTTATTTCAAACTGCTTCAAAACAAAATGTGATCGCGTACGCTGAACAAATTTATACTCGACTTTTTAAAGAAGACGTTATCGAAGAAGTTTCGGAATCGGGCGAAATTTCTATTTGTGATATTAGAACTGAAAGACCATTTGAGGATATTTTAACCGATGCCATAACAAATGCAAATGTTGCATCGAGTAATAGAAGACTTAATAACTCGATAAAAAAGGATTTAAAATTTTATGAAGCAAGTGGAAAAGCAACGGAAAATGTCACCATTTTATTAAATGCTCTTCTGACAATAAGGCCAACATCAGTTGAAAGTGAGAGAATATTTTCAACAACTGGGCAATTTGTAAATAGAATTAGAAACAGACTGTCTGATGAAACGATTAACGCTCTTTCCGTTTTAAAAACGTATTTTCAAAATGATTTAAATTAACTTTTATTGTTTTACTAATATTTTTATATATACTTTTAAATGAATGTTTTTTTGTTTGTTATGTTTTTGTTTTACTTGCAGCTTGTACTATGTTATATGATCTCATGAATTAACAAATAAATATATATGTACATACTGCAAAATTTTATAAAATTAGCATAGTTTGACTTGTTTTTCTACTGCGCAAAAATTCCCGGGAATCCCGGGAAAGGCAAAAATTTTTCCCGGTTTCCCGGGAAATGAAAAGTCGGGGAAAAAGAGAAACTCTAATTCCTGTGCATAGGGATTTACAAATCATAAAGAACTTAATTAAAGAGTCTATGAGCTTGTAAGTTTTATTTATAAGTAACGACTCCATAATGATGTTTTAGTCTCATGTGTACTAAAAATGTCTCTAATTGCATAAATATGTTAAGCAAAATTATTTTTTAAGTTAAAAATTTGATTTTTAATGCAATATTTATATGTTTTTGTGGATTTTGTGTGTTATTATTAAAATTTTTAACAAATTTTGAATAAAATTTGTACAAGCTCAGCTACATGGTAGAGAGAATATATAATTTTAAACGGGAAAAAGTTAAACACAACAGAACATATATCTGAGACCCTAGATTTCTTTACAAAAAATAAGTTTTGGAGCTTTTTAACCCAATAAAGCTATGTCCGTCTGGCCGGCTGGGTAAATGGTTAAGACGATAATTGGAGTAGTTCTTAATCAATTTAAATAGAAATTTACCAGTGGCATAAAATTCACTAGTCGTAATGTTGGTTGGAAAATGGGCGAAATAGCCACGCCCCCTCAAGTACCTCCCATACAAAATGACCTATTTTACTAAAACAACTATTCTGTCACTAACATCATGCTGGAGGGCTCTACGAAGCTAAAATTTGGATGGTATTATTATTTGACAGCGTGAAGTATATACTGAAATAATGGGTCCACTTGCCCCGCCCCTTCTGGTACCTCCCATACAAATTAGCATAACCTTTTATAGATTATTGTTGCCAAAAACCACATTTTTGCTCTGATGTTAACAAAACTTTGCACATCTTAGTTTTTTCTCACTATTCTAATGTGGTAACAAAACTAAGCATATCGGTTCAGATTTAGATATAGCCCCCATATATATGTATGTTTCACGATATATACTTTTTTTACAGAGGTAGTGAAGTTTGATTATAATTATAAACAATAATTGAACTCTTGACATACAAGTATTGCATATCGTTGAAAAGGGAACGACATGAAGTTTAATAATTTACAAAAATTCATTAAAAGCACATTTTATTTTGGGCATGATTCTGAGTCAAATATAAAATTTGGTCAAAACGTATTTTTTGGAGAAATAATATCTTATATGAAAAATAGCGTAAAATTCAAACGGACTGGAATATCTTAACGAAATATTGGAATAAAGTACATAAAATTGTCCTTAAAAAAACGAATACCAATATGTTGCCATATCTTATAACAAAATACCCAAATTCCCAAAACGGGGAAAATATGTTCCAAAATTCCGAATTTTTTACTAAAATGGCCACACTGTCTTTGTTTATGGCAGGGATGTTGAAATACGTTACGTTGACTAGTCCACATATGTGGTCAAAAAAATATATAATGAGCTTTCTCGTTGGCGCTTTGCGATTTGAGAATTTTCAAAAACAAAAAATTTTTTTTTTCAAAAATGGGGTATTTTTGACTTCGCTTGCCGGGGAACCATTTTGCTGAACTGATTCAAATTTAGCATTAAATGCATCTGCATCAACATTTCTATGAGGAATAATAAAGAAATTGCCACTTCCCGGAAGAAATATTTTTTTTACAAACGAAAGAATGTAGTCGCCTTTTTGCAAAAAAACAGTAAAAATATGCCTTTTTTGGAAACTTTTACTTGCGATGCTTATAACTTTTAATTGGAAGAAAATATTTGCATTATTTTTTCAGCAAATTCATTCAGAATTTTATAAGCTAACTAACGATATAAATATATTTAAAATCAAGGAAAAACTGAGCTCACACCCTTAAAAATACCAAATCAACCTCGTCCAAAAATGACACAATTTTTTTTATTTTCTCAAATATCTCTTGACATAAATGAGATAACATATGCAAGTAAGCATGTTTTTTGAAGGTTTTTTGAAGCACTATCTAAATGCAAAATATCTTTTAAATCGGTTCATAAATGCACATTCCTCAAGCATTTGAAATTTTGAAACACCCGAGGTGACCAAAATATTTCCAAATCATCTCGAAAACACCTCAGCTTTAACTATTTCAAATTTCATCAAGATAGCATTATCCGTTCAAAAGTTACAGAATTAATTCCAAAAAAAACCAAAAAGGAACCACTGTGCGCTGTCGAAAAATCGGCCAATACTGGACCGACAAAAAGCACCGGATCGTTAGCTCAAAGGATAGATATTTGCAATACATTACAAGTAAATATCATAACTTTATGCACTTCTTCCTCTATACGATATAGTTTTGTATTTTTTTATTGAAATAATCTAACAATTTTTCAGGTTATCGAAAACTTTTAACTTATTCCACTTGAACACATTCCTCCAATGAGTACAGATGCTGAAAATCAACTTTCCACGGACGTTAAATAACTATACCAAATTGCCAACTATACCAAATCTGCTTGGAAAATTCATCCAGTGAGCGCAATATTTACCATGTTACTTACGTAACATCGTAAATCCCGTAATACAGAATAATTCCTATTTTGCAAATGTTTTGTTGAGCATGTTATTCGATGATTGTAAAGAAATTCGTAAATTGGCACTCTAAAAAATATTGTATATTCGCGACAACGTATGCGATTTAACTGAGCTTCGCGAATATGTAAAACCAAACATTAATTTTGATTGTACGGATTACGTTCACATTATCGATTTAGAGGACAAAGCATTGTTATTTGAACCGCCATTTACCAGGAAAGTTCCGTATGAGCATTTTCAACAATACCTCGAATGTGTAGATGATGAAGATCCACCATTTCCAGACCCATTAATACCTTGTCATATTCAAGGTACGGAGCGTCATGTTCAGCTACTAGCTAGTGTTGCTAAGCGCTCAATCGACGTAAACCGTGAAGGTATAATGGTATCTGTATCTGAAGGCCGAAAGAAAGCGCCTTGTATTTAAATGAAAAATAGACTGAATTGGAATTTTTGATATGGAATCGTTTAAAAGAAGTTAAAAGTCTCTTTCATTACATTACTTTGTACTTTAAATTAATTTCTCATAATTTTCAAAATAAACATTGAACAAAACAAAAAAAACATTATATTTTTGGATAAAAAAAGTGGAAAAAAATAAAAAATAGAACATTGTTATGATTTTGCGCTATGAACAACTGAAAATGGTAATTTATCAATATTTTCAGGAAAAATATGCACTTTCACTAGGCCAAACCTGCCTGAAGGAGCGTTCCAATACTTTTACTTTTGTGAATTTTCTACATTTTCGACTTTTTGACCATTAAAACGAAGTTTTTTCTAAGTAATATGTTCAGAGAAATTGTAGTCCGAGACAATAGCTATAACTTTGGTATTGAAAATAACTCAAAATATCAAATAGTTTACGAAATATGAGCCCAAGAAAAATTGCAAATTTTCCAAAAAAAATAAATTCTGAAAAAAAAATTTTAAGTCAAAATGGGAAAGCTCGATTTTCACCGTAGACTTATGGTCTAGTGGACTTTTTGGCTCAGTACAATCCCAATAATCAGAAACGCGAAGCGCCCATTAAGATGTTCAAATCGCCCCACCCTAATGAGCAAGCTTCGCTTTGTATGCATTGATGGGATTTTTATTAAAAAACAGTTGTAAAATGTATTATTTTCATTCACACAGAGTCTGAACTTGTTGGATACCATGAAAATTGCTGTTACAGTAATAAATCACATCACGCGGTGGTCATAATACGCTGAACCACAGAAAATATAAGATTTTACCTGAAGAAGTACATGCGGAATATGGCGATTTATTAATGCACACACAAGAGTAAGGTGGCTAAGCAAGAGACGTTATCTTCAACGAAGACGATACTTTGTTTTTAGAGTAAAATTCATCAAATGAAAAAGGTGACTTATTAAATTGTTTCAAGAATGAAAACTTTTTATTAAATTTAGTTTTTTTTTTGACAGATTTACAGAATTTGTGGACCAATTAAATCTTGAGTTGGAAGGCAAAAATAAAACCATTCCTAAACTTGTTAGTTCAGTAAAGAAATTGGACGGAAGAATAAAAATATTAATAGAAGCCTTAGCGAGAATTCGGTAAGTTTAAAAAGAACTTCCGAAAATTGGTAATAAATGTGTAAGTAACGAAAAGTTAAATGAATTAATTAAAAATCTATAAAAACCGTTTTAGTGACTTTAAAAAAATCGAACAATTAATAAAACTTCATGATAATCCTCTGTTATGCAATATTGAAAAGCAAAACCCTGGCATCAGGGAAGAACTTTTAAATATGCAAATAGATTTAAAATTACCACTAACAAATGGAATTGAATTTTGGAAACTTGTGGACGAAGATACGTATCCAAAAATAAAAAATGAAGTGTTAAAATTGTGTTGAATGTTTGGATCGAAGTGTATATGCGAATTAGCATTTTCCTATTTAACATTAGTTACAAATAATTAAAGAAATAGTCTATCAAACAAACACATCGAAAATCTTCTTCCTATTAAATGTTGTCCGAATGAAATAGATTTTGATGATGGAATAACAAATTTATTTATTTGGTTATTTAATTATATATTTATTAAATTAGATATTTATTCCTTTTTTTGTTTCATTATTTTTTTAAGAAAAGTGAAAAACTCGACCGCAAAAACTCATTTTGCGGTTGTATTAACCTGCCGTTGACTGATATGAAAGACCGATCATTCTGCAAACGACGTAAGTAGTCCAATGCGCTTCCGTTACTTAGAAGGTAGAGCAAAGGTTACGAAAGCCACTCCCCTAATGAGAAATGCAACTATACGTCAACGCGCTGTCAACGCTCAAGTACGTACAATCTGCACCGCTATGCGCAGTTCGCAAAGGCAATCAGAATATCATCAACCCGGCAACCAAAGCTATGCCGGTGTAATCATACAGCAATATAATAAATAGAGGCACCCTCACGCGAAAATAAGGTTCCTAAAATTGATGATAATGCTCAAACAATACTTTATGTTTAAAAATGCTTTTAGTAACGTCCAATGCCTTTTATGGTACAGAACATATAAGAAATGTGGGGAATACGTTATTAGTAAATATAATGATGAGGAAAGACAAGAGCTCTTCAATAAGAATAAAAAAATGTTTTAAGGAAAATTTAAAAGGTTGGTTGCTAGGGCAATAATCCAACGAAACAAAATCTGACCATAAACTAAAAATGGATATTTTGAGCTTAATTAGCTTGGATATTGTCAAGCAGGGCAGACCTTTTTCTGATAATATTTTAATAAAAACAATGTTAAATAAAATTTTGGAAATCTGAATTATAATACTAAATTTATAGTCTCCTCCATTGTCCCGTGATAGTGTAGTCGGGCGTGCTGTTAAATTATGAATTTCTGTCAAAATTGCAATTGGGGAAAAATTAATTAATTGCCAATTTTTCTTTTTGTTTTAATGAAAGCACTGATATAAATTATCTCTGTCAATTGGTAATGTGTGTTCGTTGCGTATATAGCGATTATAAGGTTTTTGAATTATTTTCTTTTTCTCTTGAAACTTTTTATGGAATTGTGACAGGTAAGTTGTTGTTCGATGTTGTCAAGGAGAAAATACTTTCCATTGTAGACGCAAACAAATTAGCTGGAGTCTGCACAGATGGAGCAAGTGTAATGACGGCAATTCTGAAGGTTAAATAGGGAAAAACATGGATTTGCATATCATACCATTCATTGCATAATTCACCAGGCCGCTTTTGCATCCAAATTTATAAGTGTGTACCCTGCTATAAAGAATTCCGAGCGCATAATTATTAAAATATGTGGCGGGCATCACTCGCCTACCAACAGGAAACTTGTAAGCTTTTTAAAAACAATAACGCTGCGCACAAAGATCTAAATATGTTTACCGAAGTTCGGTGGCTAAGCCGCGGTGATAGCCTAAATAGACTATTTGACTTAAGCGCAGAAGTGCAGAAGACCAATAATTTATGTTATATTTAGTTTTTTGGTAGATACAAAAAACTTTTTAAATAAATTTAATTTAAAATTGCAAGGAATAGAAAATGACTTATATGATTTGTCTAAATTTCTTCTTAATTTTAAAACTATATTATTTTAAATTCTTTCCCAAATTCAGTCGAGTGATTTCTCAAATTTCCTCAAGACTTCCCTCATTCTTGACGAACAGAAAAATATTAATATATATGAACATATAACAATATTTGACACACTTTTTAATAAGTTTGAAAATAAACAACCTGTGTTTGATCTTTTCGAAAGTCCTTTTTATTATGATGTAACCAACTACGAGTTTAATATACAATCAGAACTAATAATTCTTCGAAGCGAATTAAATGGTCCAGATAACATGAATATTGTAGAGTCCTGGAAAAATGTGGATGGTGAAATATATCCTGAACTGAAACAAAATTCATTTAGATGCTTATCGCTTTTCCACTTTTTTTTTGTTCGAAGAACAAAGCATAGACAAGAGCATGTGTGGATTATGTTGACGTGTGCTCTTCGTTGATACCATTTTCGCACCGGTGTGTGTGGGCTTCACATTGATTTCTTGAAGCTTTTAACACTTAAGGTTGTGATAACGAGTGGAGAAGGCACAGTTAAGGGTGCTGATGAGATGGTTTGGCAACCATCGAAATAGCTATCCGCCAGCTGTCAACATAATCCATTTCACACAACTCTTGTAAAACAAATTCTATTAGCAATAATAGAATAGATCTTGAACCGAACGATGGAACACATACATAATTTCAACAGAGATTCCTAATTTAACAGCAAGCTGGACTACACTATCACGGGACAATAGAAGAGAAGATCTGCCCTTCTTGACAATATCCAAGCTTATTAAGCTTCAAATATCCATTTTAATATATCATCAGATTTAGCTTCTTAAGATTCTTGCCCTAGCAACCAACATTTTAATTTTTCCAAAAACTTTTTTTGTATTTTTATTGAAGAGCTCTTCTCATTCCTCATAATAAAATGTAATGATATATTTTTTTCAGCTCACTTGTCAAAAATATCGAAACATCCATTTAACATGTGACCCGACACTGGCTGAGTGACGACTCAATGAAATAAAATATGCGCAGTGTACTTAAAACACATTTGTGCTATGAAATAAGCACAATTAAATTATGAAATGCGCATCCGTATTATGGAACCACATAAATATGTAAACATTATTTCCTAATGTGCTCAACTGTTTCTGCCAGTGCAGTTCTCACGCTTGCTCAATAACACAACATTACAAATATTCCATATAGGCTCGAGCAAACTATAGGGGAAATGTTTGAAAGGGGGAACAATGTGGATGGTAAGTTGCGCGTGGAAGAAATAAATTTAAAAGAAAATTCTGCGTTTTTTGTTATACTGGGTGCACAAATCGCAAAAACTTAACATATTTCACATTTTAACATTTACTTTTAATAGTATTTTTACCCAATATTCAAGAAAAGAAGTAACATATCCCCACACTCAACATGTTAGTATTCGCTTGAGCCTATTTATCAACGTCTAACTCGAGCCCAGAGAGAGTTAGGGACCGATTGGGTGTAGTAAGAAAAGACAACAATGACCTCTTCAATATTGATGAGCTCTTTTACCTCCGCTCATGATGAGTGTGGCAGATGTACTACAAAAGTTCAGCAAATTTATATAGTAATGTGACAACTTAAGTACGCTCAGTACATTCGATAACTTAAAGAAAATAAAACTGTTTCATTGGAATGCTAATTGCTCACCAACACAACTAAATGAGCTACTCCGCCCTCCTAAGAAAAAAAATCATATCTCTATTTTAGTAGTTTTGAAGCCCGAAAGTTCTACCAAAAAGTAATAAATAAGCAAAGGTTTTGAAACAGGGGTCGCCACCTGTAAGGACATAGACGGAAATATGCTACAAATATGGAGGGAACTCTTTCGATCTCTACTCGTTCCCGAAGGCAGCATAAGTGACGAAATCACACCAATCATCTGCGATGGAGAATATTGTCCACCACCGAGCCAAAACGATATTAGAGCGGCGATCGCAAGGCTTAAAATAAAAAGCTTCTGGAACGGGTAGACTGCCGGCAGACCTTTTTAAATCCGTATGCACGAGCTCAGTCATCTCCAGCCATCTTAAAAAAAATTGTTCTTTCATTGTCGGCTCCCCTCGAATGTTGTTGACAGCAACTTCGCGGTATAAGCGTCGAGTCAATCGGCGTGTCTAGTAAGAGCTTCTCAAACAGTGACGTTCGATAAAGAAGTAGGTGCCGTTAGTTGTGAATCTAAAAATAGAAAGCGTGTTAATTCACAACAACGCGAGAAGCTATCCCATACCACATTCATGGGGTGCAAAGGGAAATTAAGTTTTTTTTTATTAATTGCAAACCGCTGCTACTATGCGCTAACAATCTATTTAATGTCATAGCGTGTTCTCGAAGAACAAAGATCTAACTCTACCAGACTCTAATCTTACCTGTCTTGCTCTACAGCGCAGAATCCTAGGTAATGACAATCTAATCAATCAATCTAATCTGAAAGTATTGGGGAGAAAAATACTTCGAAATATATTGGGAACCACCATCGTTAACGGCGAGTATTGTCGTCGAATGTACCAAGTACTGTACAACGACATCGACGTAGTCAAGCTGTCGAATGGCATTTCGCATAATATTAGAATTTGTTTTCACCTTAAGTTTACTCTGTTAATATTGGATTAAAACAATTATTAATGTAATTCATTGTATTTTTAACAAAAAAAATAATCAACTTACATTTTAAGTGTTCTTCAGTTCAGCGAAAAACAATTTACAAATGGCTCCTCGATGGCAGCTAAGCTATCGTATGAAATTTCGCATACTATTGATCCGTTCGCCTTTTAAGCGAAAAAAAACTCACTTGGGTTTCACTTACCTTCCTACTACACGAATGACGACTCGGACGCTTAGTAGAGCGAAAACGTACACGTTTTTATACATTTTTATACGTTTTTCGAACGTTCTGCCATTTGTGCAAATGCAAGGATGAAAACCCCAAAATATAAACAACCAACTGTGAAATATCAACAGATTTTAATAATTTTTTTTCCAGCAAACCAACAATGCAGCAGTTTTTAACGGCCCATATGAATGCAAAAAAAAAAAAACTCAGATGAAGGAACGGGAGAGCGAGGATATAGAGCGATACAGGGATAGAGGTGAGGCCCGAAAATTTTAACAGAAAGTAAGAGCAAATGGAGAGCAAATGCACTTCAAGTCTACTCACAGAGCTCCGTATTCGTAGTACTACTGCGGACGGAGTACCTCCACGTGGTGACGCCTGGAAGCGTGCCTCTGACACCCGTCAGAGCACGACTAACTGTGAGGGGCGAAACCTAAAACCCAGGCACGTCTGCTCAGAGTGAGCGGTACCCTGGTCAGCGTCTGACCCAGAATGGGCGGCTGTAATAAAATCCTGGCAGGAGGAGAAAACTGCGACGTGGTGCGCTGGGCTTGCAACCCGCCACCGACGTATAAACTATTGCAATGAAAAGAAGTAAGAAAAGAATAAAATGGACCCCCCAAAATGTTGACGACCACCGCAAACGAATTAAGGACCATGATTTAAGGATATGCACCTGGAATGTTAGAACACTGTAAAGACCAGGTGGCGGAAGTCCTCGAAGAATACAAGGCTGACATAACCGCTTTACAGGAAATCCGGTGGACGGGACACGGGTGCTCGCGCATGAAGACGTGCGACATCTACTATAGTGGCCATGCGGACAAGCACGAGTTTGGATGTGGATTTGTGGTTGGCAAGAGACTGCGACACCTAGTCTCAAGGTTCAACCCGGTGTATGAACGTATAGCCACCATAAGAGTCAAAACAAAGTTTTTCCACATAACACTTATATGTGCCCATGCTCCGACAGAAGAGAAAAACGATGAGGACAAAGACGAGTTCTACGAGAGCCTAGAAAATGTATATGACCGTAGCCCGAGCCATGACATTAAAATTGTACTAGGCGATTTTAATGCTAAAATAGGCAGGGAAACCGCATTTGAGCCTACCATCGGAAAATTCAGTCTGCACACCGAAACGTCGAACAATGGCATCAGACTGATTGATTTCTCTGCGGCAAGAAATATGGTAGTTAGCAGCACTAGATTTGACCATAAAAATATTCATAAGGCAACATGGTTATCTCCAGATCAATTGACGAGGAATCAGATTGATCATGTGGTAGTCGATGGAAGGCACGCATCGAGCGTTCTGGACGTACGAGTGATTAGGGGTGCGAACATTGACTCCGATCACTTCCTTACCGCAGTTAAGGTACGCACAAGGCTAAGCATGGCGAAAAACGTACGTAACCAGGCACAACGAAAGCTGGACATCGGTAAACTGCGGACCACAGAGGTAGCAAAGCCGTCTCAAGAAGATGCCTGGTACGATGATGAATGTCGCAATGCCACGAGAGAGACGGTTGCTGCATACAGGGCGAAACTGCAGCCAATGGCAACGCGAGCTGTTCGTGAACGGCACAGGGAGAAGAGACGACAGGCAACGCGTCTTTTTAGAAGAAAAAAGAAGGAGCTGAAGAAGAGGCAGGACGAGTGCACTGAGTTGCTCCGAAGTAGAGGGGAAGCCCGAAAATTCTACAAGAGAGTGAAAGCGAGAATGCGTGGAACAGGGTTGCCTTCCTGCAAGGACAGCGATGGTCAGCTAGTGACGGACCCGGATAACGTTCTGAAGATATGGAGAGATCACTTTAGAAATTTACTGGATACTGACACCACTCCAGAAGACCCCGCTCCAATCCATGACGATGGTATTAACTGTCCACCTCCGAGCCAGAGCGAGATACGTATGGCCATCTCCCGCCTTAAAAACAACAAAGCTGCTGGAGCCGATGGTCTCCCTGCTGAATTGTTTAAGGCTGGCGGGGAGGAGCTGATTAGGAGCATGCATCAGCTCATGGAGAACATCTGGCAAGAGGAGAGCATGCCCGGGGATTGGAGTCTCAGTCTGTTATGTCCCATATACAAGAAAGGAGATCGTAGTGAATGTAAGAACTACCGTGGAATAAGCCTATTACCAATTGCGTACAAGGTCCTTTCAAGCATATTGTGTGAACGTCTAAAGCCAATTGTAGAAAAACTAATTGGACCATATCAGTGCGGCTTTAGACCTGGCAAATCTACGACGGATCAAATATTCACCTTACGACAAATCCTGGAAAAAACCCATGAAAAGCAGATCGACACCTACCACCTCTTTGTCGACTACAAAGCTGCCTTCGACTCTCCGATAAGGAATAGGCTTTATGAGGCCATGTCTGAGTTTGGTATTCCTGCAAAGCTGATTCGACTTTGCAAATGTACCTTAGACAACACCAAATCCTCGGTTAAGATTGGTAAGGATCAGTCTGAACCATTCAACACGGAAAGAGGTCTCAGGCAGGGCGATAGCCTGTCCTGTACACTATTTAATATAGTTATGGAGAAGGTGATGAGAAAGGCTGGTATCAACATGTCTGGCACCATATTCCACAAAAGCCACATGCCACTAGCCTACGCCGATGATATAGATATCATTGGCCGAAATCTGCGGGATGTTACTGCAGTTTTCTCATCGCTAGAAAAGGAGTCAGCAAAAATGGGTTTAGCGGTCAACGAGGACAAAACAAAAATAATGATTTCGACGAACAAAGAGTCCTCTCGATGGGGACGCACCGTGAACGTTGACAATTATTGTTTTGAGGTAGTCGACGAATTTACCTACCTCGGATCTTCCGTCAACAAGATGAATAATGTCAGCCAAGAAATTAAACGGAGAATAGTGCTAGCCAATAGATGTTTCTACGGACTTCGGCAGCACTTTAGTAACACCACCTTCTCTCGGAATACTAAGAAACAGCTATACCAGGTACTTATCTTACCTGTTCTGTTGTATGGTGCCGAATCATGGGTGCTTACTACAACGGACATACAAAACCTGGGAGTATTCGAGAGAAAAGTACTCCGAAAAATATATGGACCTATCTGTGTCGAAGGCCAGTTTCGCCATCGGATGAACCATGAGCTGTATGAGCTTTACCACGACATCGACGTAGCTAAAAGAGTCAGAATCCAACGACTTCGATGGCTGGGACATGTTGCCAGGATGGATGTAAATGCTCCAGCGAGAAAGGTGTTTGAAGGCGAACCTGAAGGACGGCGCAGAGCAGGGAGACCCAAACTCCGTTGGAAGGACCAAGTGGTAGGCGATGTGCCATCATCTGGTAGGACTAACTGGAGAACACACGCAGAAGACCGAAGCGTGTGGAATTCTTTATTACTTCAGGCCTCAAATTTATGAACTACGTTTCGTAAATTGTAATTGGCCACTTAAGTAAGTAAGAGCAAATGGATACGGTAATGGCCTCCCCACCTGTAAGGACAGTGATGGAAATCTGGTCACGGATACGCAGAGTGTGCTGCACATATGGAGAGAACACTTCCAGCAACTGCTGGTTCCAGAAGGCAGCGCACGTGAAGTTATCACGCCAATTGTCGACGACGGCTTAGATTGCCCACCACCAAGTCAAGCCGAGGTAAGAAGAGCAATATCGCGGCTGAAAAACAACAAAGCAGCCGGTGCCGACAGTCTGCCCGCAGAGTTCTTCAAGTCCGGTGGCGAGGAGCTGATAACGAGCATGCACCAGCTCCTGCGCATGGTTTGGCTTAAAGAGTGCATGCCCGACGATTGGAATGTAAGCGTATTATGTCCTGTGCTGAAAAAAGGTGATCCAAGTGTGTGCTCCAACTACCGTGGGATCAGCCTTTTACCCATCGCATATAAGGTCCTGTCGAGTGTGCTATGTGAAAGACTAAAGCCAGTGTTATCCAACCTGATCGGGCCTTATCAGTGTGGCTTTAGACCTGGAAAATCAACAACTGACCAGATTTTCACACTTCGGCAAATCCTGGAAAAGACCCAAGAGAAACAGATCGACACGTACCATCTTTTTGTCGACTATAAAGCTGCCTTCGACAGCCCGATACGGCAGAAATTACTTGAAGCCATGGCTGAGTTTGGTATTCCATCGAAGCTGATACGTCTTTGCGGAATGACGCTGACTGACACGAAGTCTTCAGTGAAGATTGGCAAGGACCTTACGGAGCCATTCTATACCAGACGAGGCCTAAAACAAGGCGACGGCCTATCGTGCGATCTCTTCAACATTGTGATGGAGATGATAATGAGAAAAGCTGCAGTAAACACGAGTGGCACTATATGCAACAAAAGCCACATGCTACTCGCGAACGCTGATGACGTCGACATCATCGGTCGAAAACTGCGGGATGTGACTGCAGCCTTCTCAGGTATTCAGAAGGAATCAGCGAAAATGGGCCTAACGGTGAACGAGGACAAAACGAAGTTATTAGTTTCAACGAACAAAGAATCTACTCGTTTGGGAAACTGCGTGAACGTTGACAACTATAATTTCGAGGTGGTAGATAATTTTGTCTACCTAGGCTCCGCCATCAACAAAGCAAATAATGTCAGCCTAGAAATCCGGAGAAGAATCCTGCTTGCAAATAAATGCTACTACGGACTAAGCAAGCGATTCAATGACAGAGCCCTCTCTCGACGAACAAAACTCAAGCTATACCAGATACTAATTCTACCTGTCTTAATGTATGGCTTAGAATCCTGGGTTATGATACAAGCGGATGAATCGGTTCTGGCGGTATTCGAGAGAAAAATACTTCGTAAAATATATGGCCCTATCATCGTTAACGGAGAGTATCGGCGTCGTATGAATCATGAGCTGTACGAGCTGTACACTGACATTGACGTGGTCAAACGCATTAAAGTGCAATGGTTGCGTTGTCTAGGTCATGTTGTACGCATGGACGAAAATGCTCCAGCTCGAAAAGTCTTCGACAATGAATTCGATGGACGGCGCAGAAGAGGGCGAACAAAACTCCGTTGGAAAGACCAGGTTACTGAGAACCTTACAGAACTCGGTGTGACTAACTGGAGAAGAAGCGCAGAAGATCGAGGCGCATATAATATTTTTCTACGTGCGGTATATAATCCACTGGGATTGCATAGAAGTACCAGCTAAGTAAGTAAGTATATGAATGAAAATCCCGAATTTGCAGAGGAACGCCAAGGCAACAAGCAGCTCAAAACTAAAATGTAAACATTTTTTGCCCGCTTCATTTCAGTTTTTTGTTGCGATTATTTTGTTTTTTTTACCATTTCTAACTTGTCATTTTCAACTAATCACTTTTAGGTAGAGTTGTATTTATCTCCGAACAAATTAGTAGGATTTTTGCATCTATTGAGGGAAATACGTACAGACGGTTGACAGATCTTACAATATTGGTCGAAAAACGTTCAGAAAATTTCCAACAACTGTGTGCACTTTAAATTTTGTATGGCAACGTTTGCAGGAAAAGCATTCCCATTACATTGTAAAACAACAATATTGTCAGCCATTCGATAATCGTGTGAACCGCAAAATGTTGCCGTTATCAAATTATTGTAAGATAATTGCAAAAACATTAAATTTGCAGATGTGCGAAGTTTATGCATCTGCTAAATACAACACTTGCAGAGAAATAATTATATTGGCAAAACTGTTCATGTCAGTACATTGCCGGTACATTAGCAGATTTGACAAAATTGCAATTTCTAGCAACCGTCTATACCAAGCTTAAGACAAGTATAAAATTATCGATCTAGTAATCAAGCAATACGTTAATTCCAAGAACAAGTACGTAAGTTCAGCTGAACGAAAGCTGTAGAGATAGAGAAACCTAATTTGAATTGAATTCGAGCTACTAGCTTTCTTTTGTCTCGGTGTTCGTTCAAGACATTTTAAAGTTTTTTTGATAAACCATGAGCAAATGCACTCCATACATCTTATCCACGAATGTAAAGGGGAAATACTAAAGGCAAGCACGCTTTCATCAACATCGTATTCTGCTAAAGCGCTTACACTGTTCATAAATATTGGTAAAGCTCCACATATATAGAACACTTGAGATTATGTATATGACGATAGAGCAAAGCAGACTTTGCCGACAGTCATGCACAGCACAAGTTTACTTTTTACAGCGTAGTTAAACTTGTCGATATATATTTGTGTAGGTTGTAGCACTGATATTTGATGTTTAATTCTTTCTTTTAATTCATCACCCTTGGGGATGAGGGTATATATCATTTGATACGACACAAAAGTGTAACACATAGAAGGAGTCACTTTAGACCCTAGGTTTCTTCGAACAAAATTCGATTCCTGACTTTTTAAGTCGTTTGAGCCATGTCCGTCTGTCTGGCTGTCCGGCTGGTACGCACGAAAACTTTCGAAAGACGCAACCAAATGTTTTGAAATTTTGCAGGAGTTAATATTTTATCAAAACTAACCAGCTAGCATTTTCAATCGTGCACGGCTCTTTCACGATCGGAGTCGACGATTAAAGTAATCGTGCGCGATGTCGTATTCCAATCGCGCACGTTCAGTGCAACTGAAGTAACTGTGTCAAGACGACGACTCTTACTTTCCAATCGTCGACGATGCGCAAAATCCAATCGTCGACGATTAGATTAGAAGTTCGGAGAGACATAACGACTCAAGAGTAGGTAGAACAAAATGAAATTCTCCTTGCAAAACACGAGATCGGTGGAGTGTGCTGGAAGAAGTAAGACAACAATAACAAAACAACATGTAAGACTGTGACACAAAGTAAACACAAAAACAAATCGTGAGCACAAAGTCTTTAAGGCAGAGAAAAATATAATTTTGCTCCGACAATCGTAGGGACGATTGGAAATCCAGTCGCGAAACAATCGTGATCGTAAAACAAACATCCAATTGCTAGCTGGGTACTTACGTATTAAGTACTACTACTACTATTGTAAATTTTGGTACCTCCCATACAAATACATCATTACGCCCACTTTAGAAATCGAGTAATACTATCAATACAGACAACGGGATCGTACCCAAATTCTGTACTTAGTAAAGTTATAAAAGAATAAACTTTCGGAAAAAATTGGAAGTCTACCCACATTCCTTCCGGTACATCCCATACAAATGTACCTTTACGCCTACTTTAAAGTTGGAGTAATAAAATCATTATACCAGAAAATTTTATGTTTTACTGAGGGTGAGGGTTTATGTAAGTTGGTTTTCCCGACTGAAACTTTCATATTGGTTTTAATAAATTTTTTTTTAAAATTTTCAGTACTAGTTTTCTGTAACATTTACGCTATTTATTTACAAATTTAATTCTTAAACTATGTAATTTCGTCAATTTCGACATAAACATACATAGATATCCGCTGCAACGTGTGCGTGTTATGTGTTTTTTAATCTCACTGGAGTCATATTGAATTTTCTTCCACATCTATTCTTTTTAGTTGTTCCTCAAATATTAGATTAAACTGTCCACCATTGAAAATAAGAACAATTCACACACACACACACACATACGTATAAATACACAAATAATTTTCTTGTTTTATGATAATAAAAATATTTTGTGTCAAATGTCCAAATATGTACACTTGTATATATGTATATATTTGTATTTACTTAGGATTGCAACCAATGTGAAATAAAACACAAAATATGTTGTTGACTTTATTTGCTGTAACCAAATGAAACCCAATCAAAAATGTTAGTATCAGCAAAAAATAAAAGGCGACAAATATTTTGAGCACTAACAACCAAATTTTCTGTGCGGATTCTAAAAGCAGTTTTCGATTTGGGGGTAATTCGGCGCACCCAATCAGTTGAGGATACCATAGACAAACTTACTTGTTATATACATACATATACATATGTTATGTATATTATTCGATACAATATATAATGCTGACAAAATGGCATAATCGAAACTGAAGAAAAACGTAAAAAAATATCATATTTTGTTAAATACTAATAAAAATAAACAAATAATATACTTGACCATAAACGGGAAAAATATTGAAAGAAAATATTTGTATTTAAAGGAAAAGAGAAAAGAAATCGAATATAAATGTAGAGAAAAACAAAGTACCCCTCAATTCAGTATAATTGTCTATCGCTGCAGAGAAATTGGCAGTGAATTTGTTATGCATACTCGACACGGCCCTCTGGGATGTAGGTGGTAGCATAGAGTGATATTTTCCCTTATTTAAAATATATGTTAAATATTTATTTTAAAATGGGGGTGGGACCCTGCTCAGAGGTTGAAAGTTACTGATTGTTACTCACTTGGGAGTGACCAGAAGCGATTCCTTTGTGGCACTGTCCAAGCAACTAACTACTTCCGGTCTTAGACCAAGTATTCCCCGGGCAATGACTTTAAAGCAACCGCTTAAAACTTAGCTAAAGTTAGAAGGCATTACAACCATGTATCCTGAAAGGTCAAAGAGACGTCTCAGGAAAGTAGGCTTAAACCTCTGAAGCATGGTTGCATCGTGGGATTGGACGTGCAGATAGCTGCCGTATTACCAATCTAGGAGACTAGGGTTAGCAACCAACATCTTTCGAAAACTAAATTGCGAAAATCCATAGCGTCTGTTCCATATTGGGCGGCTTCCTGGTCAGCGTCTGTCTCAAAAAGAGCGGCTGAAATAAATCCTGGCAGTAGGAATAAAATGCAGAACCTGGTGGTCTGGGCTTGCAACCCGCCACCAGTATAATGGCAGTGAATAAAATGAGAAATAAGAGAAAAAGAAACCCCCAAAATGTTGACGACCACCGCAAACGTTTTAAGGACCATGATTTGAGAATATGCACTTGGAATGATAGAACTCTTTACCGACCAGGTGCCTCTATTCAACTGGCGGATGTCCTCGAAGAGTATAAGGCTGACATTACTGCTATACAGGAAATCGGGTGGACTGGATATGGATGCTCGCGGATGAGGATGTGTGACGTGTACTACAGCTGCCACGGGGATAAGCATGAGTCTGGTTGTGGATTTGTGGTCGGCAAGAGACTACGACACCTCGTCTCTAGGTTTACTCCTGTCAGCGAACGAATCGCCACCATAAGAGTTAAGGCAAAATTTTTCTATATCACGCTGATATGTGCTCATGCTCCGACAGAGGAGAAAAGTGACGAGGTCAAAGACGAATTCTACGCTCAACTTGAAGAAACATATGACCGTAGCCCGGGCCATGATGTTAAAATTGTGCTGGGAGATTTTAATGCCAAAATAGGCCGGAAGAATGTCTTTAGCCCAACAGTCGGAAAATTTAGTCTGCATACTGACACATCGCCAAACGGAATAAGACTGATTGATTTCTCTGCAGCAAGGAACATGGTAATTAGCAGCACACGATTTGACCACAAAAACATTCACAAAGCAACGTGGATATCTCCCGATCAAGTAACGTGAAACCAAATTGATCACGTGGTAATCGACGGAAGGCACGCGTCAAGTTTCTTAGACGTGCGAGTCATCAGAGGTGCCAACATCAACTCGGATCATCACCTCACTGCAGTGAAGGTGGGTACTAGGCTAAGCATAATGATGATAAAGACATTATCGGTCGAACGATGCGAGAGGTAACAGCTGTCTTCTCATCTGTTGAAAGGGAATCAGCGAAAATGGGTTTGGCAGTGAATGAGGACAAGACGAAGTTAATAGTATCATCGAACAAAGTGGGAACGTTGAAAACTATTGCTTTGAGGTAGTGGATGAATTTATCTACCTCGGATCCGCTATGAACAAAAACAACAGTGTCAGCCTCGAAATAAAACGGAGAATGGTGCTTGCCAACAGGTGTTTCTTTGGACTACGCGAGCACTTTTTTAACACCACCCTATCTCGAACTACCAAGTCCAGCTGTACCAGGTACTAATTTTACCGTTCCTGTTGTACGCCTCCGAATCTTGGGTGCTTACACAGGCAGATGCAGCTCATCTGGCGGTGTTTGAGAGAAAAATACTCCGCAAAATATATGGACCCATTTGCGTAAACGGCGAGTTTAGGATTCGGATAAACCATGAGCTGTACAAGTTATACCACGACATTGATGTTGTCAAGCGAATCAAAGTGCAATGATTACGCTGGCTAGGCCATGTCGTGAGAATGGATGAGGAAACTCCAGCGCGAAAGGTATTCTATCAAGACATCGAAGGACGGCGCAAAATAGGGAGACCGCGACTACGTTGGAACGACCAGGTGGAGGAATCACTGATGCTGCTTGGTAGGACTGACTGGAGACAATGCTCACACGATCGAAGCGAATTGAAATCTCTAATCATTTCGGCCTCTGACTTAGACACTAAGATATAAATATATATGTTGTCGAGTTGTTTTAAAGGCTAATAATTATAATAATTTATTTAAATTCACTAAAATCGGAAGAATACTTGAAACAATTTGGCAGGCGCAAATCAGGCCAGGTTGTGTATTATAGACTGTCAATATTATTCCCAAGAATTAAACTGTCTAAAATAATAATGCAGCGGATGTTTGTTTGATACTGCTATAAAAATCAATTACAAAACAAAATTGTCAGATCTGGGTAGCGTCTCAACATAGCTTTACGTTGCACGTGAATAAAACGACATTGTTAGTTTCAACAAACAAAGAATCTCGTTTGGGACCAGAGAAGGCTTGTCGTAAAATCAGAAATTTAAATCAGTTAAATTTAAAAAAAAATGGTAGAAGT
This sequence comes from Muscina levida, assembly GCA_964034835.1. Lineage (NCBI taxonomy): Eukaryota > Metazoa > Arthropoda > Insecta > Diptera > Muscidae > Muscina > Muscina levida. Next base: position 87,321,805 of record OZ035880.1, read on the forward strand.
TACGGATAAAAGGTACATTTTGTACATATAATCGAAGAAGAGTTGACACCACGAAAACTGTATATTGCACATGGCTGATTGCAAAATTACACATGAAGGGGTAAATTACACATAATATTTTTATTGTTTCATAAAAATGGCATGTAACATACTGATAAAATTCAAATATCCTGGAGTTCGAAAGTTATGGGGGGAAATATTAATTTTCCGAATATAGGTAATTTTATATGGGAAGTACGAGTGAGGAGGGGTCGTCCGATATAGCCCATATTCATTCCTGTGTCAAATTTATAAAAGTCTATATCTTGCCTTATGACTTATTTCAAGCTACTTACAAAGTAAAATGTGTGTGAAAGTATGAGGGAGAATTAGGTCATTTATATTGCAGATATCAGAAGGGGTGGGACAAATGTTTCAGTTGCTTAAGTATTTGTCTACTATTCGAAAAAAAAATCAAAAATCCTCCAGTTGTCCGTTTGGAAGTTTTGGAAGAAATATTAATTATCCAAAAATGGGTAATTTTGTATGGGAGGTACCACTAGGGGTTAACCGATATGGTCCATATTCTTTCCTGAGTCAAATTTGCATAAGCTTACATCTATTGCAAAATTTGTCTGAATTTAGTGTATTTTTAAAAAGGTATTTATGTAAATATATAAGGGAGAATCTGTTCATTTGTATGGGGTACCAGAAGGGATGTGTCAAATAGTTATGTTTTCTGAGGTTTTGCTTCCTTTCATATGATAAAAAAAACCTGTCAAATATTCATTTTCCAAAAATTGGTCGTTTGTATGGAAGGTAACTGAACGGGTCAGTAGACAGTCAAATATTCATAAAAGTAATATGAATTTCGCAAAATATTACTGAATTCAGTGTACTCAGGTAAAAGATACGTATTTAGAACCATGGGGGTGAATTCATTTATTTGTATGGGAGGCACCAGCAGGGGCGTGACAAAGGTTTCGGATTCTTGAGGATTTGTCTACAATTACAAGATTATAAAACTTACCAAAATGAAATATTCTCCACATGCCCGTTTGGAAGTTATGGACGAAATATTAGTTTTTCAAAAGTAGGTCATTTTGTTTGGGAGGTACCAGAACGGGTCAATCGATATAGACCATATACATTCTTGAGTCAAATTATTATAAGCGAACATCTATCGGAAAATATGGCTAAATTAATGGTACTTACAAAAATGATATGTTTGTAAAGCTATAATGGTCATATCGGTAAATTGTTTGAAAGATACCAGAAGGGGCGTTTTTTTTTTGGGGTTTGTCTACAAATATAAGCAAACTAAATTAACTAGATTCAAATATCCTCCAGTTGTCCGTTTGGAAGTTATGGAAAAATATTTATTACCTAAAAAAAAGGTAATTTTGTATGGGAGGTATCGAAAGGGGTGAGGCTGTTCTGCCCATTTACAGTCCCATTACAGTAAAATTCGCTTAGCTGCCCCTTCGCTTAGCTGCACATTCCGGATAAGAGCACTTAAACTCGTTACGGCTGCATTTTATTGCAGAATTTGTATGAAATTATCTCATTTTACTGCATTTTGCTTAGCTGCACTTTTGTCCTAGCAGCCCCGATGATTGTGTTTCACAATTCAATTTCCTATAAAAAAAATTTCGTTTACCAACACTTTCAAAATCGGTATCTTATAATCATATGGTTATCGAATATATTATTGTGTAAGAAATTACTAACGATTAATTACACAGTGCAACACATAAATTGGTGCCGCCTTCGTACCCAGCTATTTTTGAAGTCTATACCGAGACTAAAAAAATTCCTAAAGGATTGGGCCCCATTACATCGAAACATTTTTTTATGGATACTCCAATATTTTCACCTCAATACGATTTTTTTACAATTTTTAGGGAGTCCATATTTTATAAACTGTTCGGAATTTTTTCTTTTCTTTTCTTTCTTTGGGAAAAAAGGCTATTTTTTCATTATGTGTGCAATAAAAAAAATCCGGATAACTGCCTCTTGCGTACATATACTGTACTTCACTGTGGAAAATAGTAAAAGAGGTAAATTTTCATACGGATCTGCTAAGATTAACTCGAGTTATCGTACTCACCAACCAGCCAGTCAGACAGAAGGACATAGCTCTTTCGTCTTAAAAAGTCCTGAAACTGATTTGTTCTTATGATACTTGGGTCTTTAAGAAGTGATGGTATAAACAATAAAAACATTTCATACTAATAATGTAGTAATTTGCAACAAGAAAATAAAATTAGTAACATAGTATAAACAAATTTTTGCTCCTTTTTCTGTTTCTACCAACCTCACCTTAGGATGGCACATTAGGGCGGTACGAATTGAGATTTTGTGGGTAAAAAGTAGAATGGGGCACTCGAGGGCAAAATTGTTCTGATGGAAACAAAAACATCGTTATATGTATAAAAATTTATATGCCTAAGATATTAAGAAAACTTTAAAAAGCCCCTACTTTCATAAAAGTAAAGTTAAAAAAAAATAAATATTTATCTAGAAACTGCATGTTAAAGGTACATTATATTCGAAGGTGGTACGGTCTAGTGTACATGTTTAGCGGATGCATTTATATATAAATTTTTTCAAATTTATTCTAACTCAATTGCAAAACAAATTTCTACATAATACAAAAATTTAAAGGTGCCCCAAGAGACCAAGAGCGTACTAAACATAAAAATACTATCGAACTCCCATAATTCGAACTTCTATAACTCGAATTTTCCCTTACTCGAACTAAATCGGTTGGAAGTAGCGTTAAGAGAGTAAATAACTCACAATTCGCCTTCCGTAACTCGAACTTCCATAACTCGAACGAAAATTCAAACATATCAATTCTATAACTCGAAGTAATGTGTTTTTTCCTGTCTTTCGGTTCGCCTTTAGCTAAAAAGCCGGTGAAAGCCGGTTAGTGAAGTAAATTGCGAAAAATGGAAAAACGACGATCTGCCGGGTTTGTTAAAAAAGTACTGTGAACCTGATGTTTTTAATGCGGATGAAACAGGACTATTTTTGCCAGACAAAACATTGTCTTCCAAAAACCAGCAATGCCATGGTGGCAAAAGTAGCAAGCAGCGGCTTACGTTAAAGCTGGCAGCAAATATGGATGGTTCGGAAAACTAAAATCCTAAGCCATGCCCCGGTGCTTTCGTGGTGTTAAATGGTTGACTGGACAACTTTTTGAGGAATGGGTTCTAAAATTGGATAAGCACTTTCAAAGTACTGGTCGAAAAATTTTATTGTTTATTGATAATTGTCCAGCACATCCAAAAGACGTACAAAGCAAACTGAATTGAAATTTTTTCCACCAAATATGACCTCTAAATTGTAACCCCTTGATCAGGGAGTTATTCAGAACCTCAAAAGTTTTCTATCGTAGCAGAGTAGTAAAAGAAGCACTAAAGCGCATAGAGGCAAACGAATAACAGGATATTACACTAATGTATTGCATTCAACATATCATATGGAGTAGTTGTATAACATGAGTGCAAGACTAAAAAATAGTACTAAAATAATAATTATTTTTTTTCTGTTTATCAAAGATTATATTTGTAATTGTTACTACACCATTTTTTATTAAAAGTTTAGAATTTGTCAAAAAAAAAAAAAATTAGTTGTATTCTAATTTACTTAATTCAGCAATTCTTAAATATTTATTATATCATTAAATCTCAAATAATTATACTTTATATATTATTATAATTTTTATACAAATTAAAGAGTAGCTGTATAAGTGGAATATAAATAGAATTTAATTAAAAAAAAATTAGGTTTTTTGTCAGAAAAATTTTTAAAATAAGTTGTATTATTGTAATTTAAATTATATTGGCCACAAGGCTTAAAATTACAATTTTGAATATAAATAAATATCACAAAAGCATGGAATATTAACATCAGTAATCAAACCATAGCTAATTGCTTAAAAAAGCTGGATTCGGGAAATATTTTGAAATATTATATTAATTTTTCTGACTAGTATTGATGAAAATCAAAATGTAATTGAAGCTGATCATGAAGCTACTCTTCAGGATTATATTGAAGTAGATAATGAGCTTTGCACAACTGACTATTAGGGTGAGTCTTAAAAAATGTTTTTGGAATTTTTCATGGGCCAAGTTAAAATTTTATTAAGACGTACAAAAAAACTCTATGTGAATTTTTTTAATTTTTTTCTTAAAGGTTTAGGGGTCGCTACCGGGGTTCGAAATTCAAAATTTTACCGTCATCCTGAGGGATAAGCAGAATAACTCGAGTAAACCTTAACTGATCCTTATGAAAATTTTCCAGTATTAATATTTTCCATAATGAAGTTATGGAATTGTGAATGGGCAGAATTGCCCCACCCCTTCTGGTACCTCCCATACAAAATTACATATTTTTTGATAATTATTATTTCTCCCATAACTTTCAAACGGACAGCTGGATGGCATTTAAGCTTGGTCAGTTTAATAACCTTGTAATAACAGATAAACCCACGGAAAATCAAAACCTTTGTCACACCCCTTCTGGTACCTCCCATACAAATGACCGAATCAACCTCCACATTTTTACCTACATATCTTTTTAGCAAAAATACTGAATTAAATAAAATTTTGTGTGAGATGAACACGTGCAAAAATTTGACTCGTGAGTGAATATGGACTATATTGGGCAACCCCTTCTGGTACCTCCAATACAAAATTACCTATTTTTGGACAAATTATTTTTTGCCAATAATTTCCAAACGGACAGCTGGATGGCATTTAAACTTGGTCAGTTTAATTACCTTATAATAACAGATAAACCCCCAGAAAATCGAAACTTTTGTCACACCTCTTCTGGTACCTCCCATACAAATGACCGAAGTCACCCTCATAGTTTTACATATTTATGCTACTTATTTGACAGAAAATTTTGATTTTTTTCAAAGGTTAACTTAAAATTTTGTTAAAACGTACAAAAGAATGCGCAGTTTCAAACGTAGAAGTCATATAATATTATTAAGCATTGTTTTTCGGGAATATCAACCGGTCCTGAAATATTACTTTTTAAGAGGTTTAAAAATGCCTGGACAAAAATTAATCATTCCAATTTTAAACCTGGCATATCGGATGATCTCATATTAAGACAAGTAAAGAATCCTGCGAATGCTATTTGTTTTGCCGAAAATCAGCTTAAAGAGTTTCAGCCACGGGAGGACTACAAAGAGCTACTTAAGCTGACAATAATATTCTGCGAGATGTTCCAAAAACACAAATATTCTTCAGAGCACCAGCATGTCTTCACCAAGCTAGATGGAAGGCTAAGGCAATATATTCCTTAAAAATATATTAATTCAGAGAGCAGAGTTAAACGAAAGCGAATTATGTGGAATACAGGATGTTTGCATTTTTATAATTTATATTTTCCTTAAATATTGGTTTGAATCCACTTCTGGACCTTCCGCTTCAAGAAATGACCTCCAATTATTAAAAGACTTGAAGTCTTATGCAACAATTAATAAAGAGACAGCGGCAATAGCCTTAAAAAAAAAAAATTCTAGGTCATCTCTTTTGGTATTTTTAGGAAGAGCTAGTTGGGTTTGCATTTTTGATGACAAAGTTTCTCATGAAATTATGAAGAAGATGGTAAATGCTTTAAACGTAGAAGGAGTAGATCATCCAGAAAAAAGAGCTACAATGAATGGAAACCTACTACATTCCAAAAGTCTTGAGCATTTTGTATCCAACAATACTCTTAGATTTTTCAGCATAACGGGTATTAAATCGGGTTTCCTAAAAAAAATGTTGAAGATTGGGAGCAAGATGCAGACTTTAAATTAAGTAAAGAATTAGTTCGGTTGCTGAACACGGATAGGCCTTGATGCAGGAATACAATAAATTGCATACACATTATGAAAAACAGAAGCAGTATTATTGGTGAAAGAATTTAAAAAAAAATATTCAGATCCAAAAAATCTACCATGTGTAAATAATATTTTACAATATTTTAAAATTTTAAGAAAATTGTAAGCAGTAATACAGTTTTTTATAATTATATTTTTTAATGTTAAGTTTTTCATGCAATGAATTCATGTTTTATATTAATATATTAAATTTTTATTTTAATATTTTTTTTTTAACTGTTTAATTTAATTTTTATTTTCGAAATTTACCTTTTTAAATAATAATACAACAAAAACTGATGAACAAATTTGAAATAAATCATTTCTTATTAACTGTACTGTAAAAATTCCTAAGTTGGACTGCAAATTAGAGGAGGGGGGGGCAAGACAATAGCGTTGCATTATCTATGTTGAATATCTAATAACATTCATTAAACTAGATTTATATTTAAGATAAGCATTAGTAAAATTACAATAAGCGTATATCTTTAGCAAAATATAAATGATTTCAGCATACTTACAAAAAATGTATGTAAAAATATGGGGGTTAATTCGGTCATTTGTACCAGAAGGAGTGGAGGTACCAGAAGGAGTGTGACAAAGGTTTTGATTTTCTGTGGGTTTATCTGCTTTTACAAGGTTATTAAACTGACCAAGTTTCAATGCCATCCAGCTGTCCATTTGGAAATTATTGGTAAAAAATAATTTGTCTAAAAATAGGTAATTTTGTATGGGAGGTACCAGAAGGGGTTGGTTGATATAGTCCATATTCACTCACGAGTCAAATTTTGACATGTGTTCATCTCACACAAAATTTTATTGAATTCAGTATTCTTACTAAAAATATATGTAGGTGAAAATATGGGGGTTAATTCGGTCATTTGTATGGGAGGTACCAGAAGGGGTGTGACAAAGGTTTTGATTTTCTGGGAGTTTATCTGTTATTGCAAGGTAATTCAACTTACCAAGTTTAAATGCTATCCATCTGCCCGTTTGAAAGTTATGGGAGAAATATTAATTATCAAAAAATAGGTAATTTTGTATGGGAGGTACCAGAAGGGGTGGGGCAATTCTACCCATTTACAATTCCATTACTTCGTTATGGAAATTATTAATACTGAAAAATTTTCATAAGGATCAGTTAAGGTTTACACGAGTTATTCAGCTTATCCCTCAGGATGACGGTAACATTTTGAATTTCGAACCCTGGTAGCGACCCCTAAACCTTTAAGAAAAAAATTAAAAAAATTCACATAGTTTTTTTATACGTCTTAATAAAATTTTTACTTGGCCCATGAAAAATTCCAAAAACATTTTTTTTTTGCCAAATAAGAATCAACCTACTGACTATCCTCCAGATGATAAAATTGAGGAGCATGACTTAAAGGATCCAAACTTAAGCGGGTCGGAGAGTGATTGCGAGGCTTCAATAGAAGAAACTTTTTACCAGCCTTCAAAAAATGATGTAGAAAATTCTTTCCGAACATTGAATTTATATTTGCAAATAAATGACCAACTGATGAGCACTATAAGGCTTTGAACAAATAAGAAGCAATTTTTACTCAAAATAGCCAAAAAAAAAGTAAATTTTCAATCACTTATTTCATAATTTATATCCACAATTGTTTTTTTTTAAATAAAAAAATTCTATAACTCGAAGGGATAATGGTGGTTCGAGTTATGGAAGTTCGATTGTATTAAGAGTTTTGATTTATGTTTTATTCAAGCTCAAGACCAGATTGTGAACAAAGTTGTAGCAGAGAATGATATACTCATAATTCTAGGTAGTTAATAACGTTATTTCTGATTCAGATATTGGTACAATGATTTGGAAATGTTTATTAAGTCTTATACATTATATCTCAAAGCTTGCAGTGTAGTGTTATTTATCGATGTTTTTGTCTATATAAGATCACTGTTGCCCTCTATTGCTTTGTTGTAGTATTTATCCACTAGATCTCTGTATAAACGGCCCTAATGTGCCACTCTAATGTCAGGGTGGTAGGAACTGAGAGGGGTACTTAAGGTGAATTATTTTGTAGTAAAACATTGTGCTGATTGAGATGAAAACATCGGTATATTAAACTTTTATATCCGAATTTAAATGCGGATGATATAACGAAAAATTTTAAAAAGTCACCCCTACATTTGGCAAAAGGGAGTATACGTCCAACTTTTTTTTCCGGTACGGAATAATGTACACTTGCCGCTGTCTCATCCTGGCTGTAATTTATACTGTACCAACAACACATGCCAAATATCAGCTTTATACCTCTTATAGTTCATAAGATACAACCTTTTAAAGTTTCAAGTTGTATACCACGTCCACTGATCCGATTTCGCCTATTTGTTGTTGTATCACGAGCTTTCCACACAAAAATCTCAAGGCTATACGGTCCAATAGGCGGGACCACGCCTATTTGACATATCAAAAAAGTAATTCTCTATTTTCCCCACTGACCACACAACTACACTCTGTGAAAATTTCAAAAAGATCGATCAGGCCGTTTTTGAGTCTATACGAGAAATGTTAATAAACCGAAGTCATTTTCATATGTATGTATTTGACCTTTGTCCTCTTTGGGGCACGGCTTGAAGTTGTCCGATTATAATCAAATTTTGACCATAGCCGTTTTATTTTAATTGGCAACACTTCAGTGAATTTCATGGAAGCTGGATGGGATGTGTGAAAACGCCCTTCTCAAAAAGGCCTACTAGAACGCGCTTGGATTTTATATTTCTGTATCTTTTTCACTGGATGTGGAAAAATACTAACGCAAAAGCTACAACAAATGTTTTTTTCGCATTGTAATTTATTTTAAATTTGGTATTTCTAAATTGTGTTGTTCTTTGCAAATATATGCATTTGAATTTATATGAGTGTGTAGGTATTCTAAACTGATTGATGTTATTTATTTTCTCAGGACATATAGAATTATTTGTTTCAAATTTTTTGCTTTATATTTGTATATTTTAAATAAACTCAGGTATGTGTGAGTGAAATATGGACATTAAGATGGCTTCAAAAAATATAAGTTTGATTTGTTGTAGTAAAATTTATTTTATTTATTATTTATTTTTTATTTGGGAACATCACTGTCTATTGAAGTCACAATAAAACCAGTATAGAAATTTCAGTCAGATAAACTGACTGATAAATACCATCACCCACTATAAGATATTGTTTAAGTCTTGAGTTATTGAAATTAACCGATTTGTATTTAAAACAAGTTTTAAAGTTTCAGTCGGGCAACCCGACTTACATATACCCTTACCCTCAGCAAAACAAATAATTTTCTATTATATTGGTATTATTACTCGATTTCTAAAATGGGCGGAGTGGTACATTTGTATGGGAGGTACGAGAAGGGGTGTGGTTAGATTTCCAGATTTATTCTCCATAACTTTATCCTGTTATAGCTTTACTAATTACAGAATTTGAGCACGATTGCGTTGAGTGTACTGATATTATTACTACAGCCCTTAAGTGGGCGGAAAGGTACATTTGTATGGGAGGTACTAGAAAGGGCGTCGCTAGACTTCCAATTTTTTCTCCAAAACTTTGTCCTGTTATAACATAACAAAATACAGAATTTGGGCACGATCGTGTCGAGTGTGTTGATATTATTACCTTATTTCTAAAGTGGGCGGAGTGGTACATTTGTATGGGAGGTACCAGAAGGGGCGTGTCTAGACTTCCAGATTTTTTCTCCATAACTTTATCCTGCTTAAACTTTACCAAATACAGAATTTGGGCACGATCGCGTTAGGTCTTTTAATAATATTAATCGATTTCTAAAGTGGGCGGTACCAGATGTGTATGGGAGGTACCAGATGGGGCGTGGATAGACTTCCAATTTTTTTTCTCCAAAACTTTATCCTGTCATAGATTAACTAAAAAGAGAATTTGGTTACGATCACGTTTAATTTATTGATATTATTTCACCACCTCTATAGTGGGCGGAATGGTAGATTTGTATGGGAGGTACCAGAATGGGCGTGGCTAGGCTTTCAAAATTTTTTCCAAAACTTTATCCTGGTATAGCTTTACTAAATACAGAATTTGGGGATGATCCCGTAGTGTATTGATATTATTAATCGATTTCTAAAGTGGGCGGAATGATGTATTTGTATGGGAGGTACCAGAAGGGGCGGGGCCATGTAGCCCATTTGCAATACCGTAAGTAGTTTTGAGAAAATAATAACTCGTGCAAAATTTCAAAAGATTTGGTTGCGTCTTTCGAAAGTTATCGTGCGAACCACCTGGTCAGCCACCAGACAGACAGACAGACGGACATGGCTCAAACGACTTAAAAAGTCATGAATCGAATTTGGTTCAAAGAAACCTAGGGTCTTAAGTGACTCCTTCTATGTGTTACACTTTTGGGTCGTATCAAATGATATATACCCTCATCCCTAAGGGTGATGGTATAAATAGGGCCAACCTAATGTGTACGTGTCTAATACATAATATTTAAACTAAAACGTCAAAATACAATAATAGAGCAACACTTATATAAGTCAAGTAAAGAAACAAAAAATTTTGACTTTCATGGTACTATACATATTATATAAGTAGAAAAATTATAGTAAAATTTTAGTAATGGAGATGGGATAATACAGGGCTTCTCAAAAGGAATTTTTTATTTGTTAAGCTATGTATAAGAACACATTTAGTCTGAGGGGCGAGGAGGATATGCCTGTAAGAGGACTGGCTTTTGGGAATATAGTTACTATGGAGCGTTTTTCTGGCCAAGACCGCGTGCCGCACTTAATGCATTAGATAGAAAATATTCGCAACGAAATCGCAGCCACTACGGAATCGTCTTGCTGTAATTTGAAATATAACTGCTCGAATAAATGGTTTACATCTAGACGATATTATTTTTAAGAGATAAATTCCGAAATACTTGAAATAATTTTCTGGTTGGCGCTGCCGAGTACAACAAGAATCTGTTTTTGAAATCTCGCTAACACCCCCAAGCACGCACGTGTCAAACGCATATTCGTTTGCAAAAATCAGTTAACAAATAGTTAAGTAAACAATGTTTTTCGAGGAACGCAACATTCATATCCCATACTCTAAAATAACAAATAACTTAACTATTGTTAACCGATTTTTATAAAAATAAATATCCGTTTTACTCGTGACACCGTGCACATTCTAAATAATATAATAAACATTAAGGTGACATTATAAACTAGTGGCTACAAGCTTTAAAAATAGTAAAAAGGATCTAAAAAGTTTTCTGTTTCGTGGCAAAATCAGACAGATGTCAAAAGTTAACTATATAACTATATATATCGTTGGAAAAGTAGCAGTCTCTTCTTTCCATATCCGTTGATATTCAACCACGTTACTGGCTTATAAGTGCATAAAGGCACGAAAACCCGGTTATTACCTATTACCCAAGATTTTGGGGTGTTAACAACATTTGAAAAACAGATTCTTACTGTACTCAGCAGCGCCTACCAGAAAATAGAATCACGTCCGAGGTTTATTGACTTTACTTTATTTTGTCTTACTATGTAATCAATGACTAGTTTTTTGAGACATCTTATTTTTTATTTTATGGACTCACAAAATGCAAATTTTCTTTTGAGACACCCTGTATATAAATAATATCTCCATTTATGTTGTACATAAGGGTGCTTTATTTCAAAGCTTATTAAGAGTTCTAGATGTTATTTGAATTTTCTTAAAAACAAAAAAATAAAGAGACCTTACCACCAAAAAAATTACACCTTGTTTTTCGCCGTCTTGATGCAAGCTGAGGCGATGTATTTTTGCCTGTTAGGTTAAAAACTCCACCGTATAGAATATGTACCAGAATATTAAATATACAGCCTGTCCCACGATGTCGAAAGAACTTCTATGCGAACGAAAGCCAGTCACTCACTTTCGCTTAAGAAGCGAACCACTACCTTTCGCCTTGTCATTCGCCTGGCACTACGTGTTGCAACGTAAAAATTTACAATCACATTGTTACCAGATCAATAAATGTGCAAATATTTCGAAGATAAATACAAAAGCTGCAATTGACAGAAAGAACCAGTACAGAAATTTCAGTCAGTTAAACTGACTGATAAATACCATCACCCAATATAATATATTGTTTAAGTCTTGAGTTATTAAAAATAATCGATTTGTAATTAAAACCAGTTAGAAAGTTTCAGTCGGGCAACCCGACTTACATTTACCCTTACCCTCAGTAAAACAAATAATTTTCTATTTTATTGATATTGTTACTCGATTTCGAAAGTGGGCGGAGTGGTACATTTATATGGGAGGTACGTGAAGGGGTGGGTTTAGGCTCCAGATTTATTCTCCATAACTTTATCCTGTTATAGCTTTACTAAATACAGAATTTGCGCACGATTGCGTTGGGTGTACTGATATTATTACTACATCCCTAAAGTGGGCGGAAAGGTACATTTGTATGGGAGGTACCATAAGAGGCGTGTCTAGACTTTCAATTTTTTCTCCAAAACTTTGTCCTGTTATAATATAACAAAATACAGAATTTGGGCACGATCGTGTCGAGTGTATTGATATTATTACCCTATTTCTAAAGTGGGCGGAGTGGTACATATGTATGGGAGGTACCAGAAGGGGCGTGTCTAGACTTCCAGATTTTTTCTCCAAAACTTTATCCTGCTTAAACTTTACCAAATACTGAATTTGGGCACGATCGCGTTAGGTCTTTTAATAATATTAATCGATTTCTAAAGTGGGCTGTACCAGATGTGTATGGGAGGTACCAGATTAGGCGTGAATAGACTTCCAATTTTTTTCTCTAAAACTTTATCTTGTTATAGCTTTACTCAAAATAGAATTTGGGTACGATCACGTTTAATTTATTGATATTATTTCTCCATCTCTATAGTGGGCGGAAAGGTAGATTTGTATGGGAGGTACCAGAAGGGGCGTGGCTAGGCTTTCAAATTTTTTTTTCAAAACTTTATCCTGTTATAGCTTTACTAAATACAGAATTTGGGGACGATCCCTTAGGGTGTATTGATATTATTACTCGATTTCTAAAGTGGGCGGAATTATGTATTTGTATGGGAGGTACCAGAAGGGGCGGGGCCATGTAGCCCATTTGCAATACCGTAAGTAGTTTTGAGAAAATAATAACTCGTGCAAAATTTCAAAACATTTGGTTGCGTCTTTCGAAAGTTATCGTGCGAACCAGCCGGACAGCCACCCGACAGACAGACAGACAGACAGACGGACATGGCTCAAACGACTTAAAAAGTCATGAATCGAATTTGGTTCAAAGAAACCTAGGGTCTGAAGTCACTCCTTCTATGTGTTACACTTTTGGGTCGTATCAAATGATATATACCTTCATCCCTACGGGTGATGGTATAAAAAGGTAAACAAATCAAAATAAAACAATAAACAGTGTATTTATTGTGCGTGTTTTTTCCAAATGTTTTTTTTTATACCATCACCCTTAGGGATGAAGGTATATATCATTTGATACGAGCCAAAAGTGTAACACATAGAAGGAGTGACTTTAGACCCTAGGTTTCTTTGAACCAAATTCGATTCATGACTTTTTAAGTCGTTTAAGCCATGTCCGTCTGTCTGTCTGTCTGTCTGTCTGTCTGTCTGTCTGTCTGTCTGTCTGGTGGCTGTCCGGCTGGTTCGCACGATAACTTTCGAAAGACGCAACCAAATGTTTTGAAATTTTGCACGAGTTATTATTTTCTCAAAACTACTTACGGTATTGCAAATGGGCTACATGGCCCCGCCCCTTCTGGTACCTCCCATACAAATACATCATTCCGCCCACTTTAGATATCGAGTAATAATATCAATACACCCTACGGGATCGTCCCCAAATTCTGTATTAAGTAAAGCTATAACAGGATAAAGTTTTGGAAAAAATTTTGAAAGCCTGGCCACGCCCCTTCTGGTACCTCCCATACAAATCTACCTTTCCGCCCACTATAGAGATGGAGAAATAATATCAATAAATTAAACGTGATCGTACCCAAATTCTATTTTTAGTAAAGCTATAACAGGATAAAGTTTTGGAGAAAAAAATTGGAAGTCTATTCACGCCCCATCTGGTACCTCCCATACACATCTGGTACCGCCCACTTTAGAAATTCTAATATTATTAAGAGACCTAACGCGATCGTGCCCAAATTCTGCATTTGGTAAAGTTTGAGCAGGATAAAGTTTTGGAGAAAAAATCTGGAAGTCTAGACACACCCCTTCTGGTACCTCCCATACAAATGTACCACTCCGCCCACTTTAGAAATAGGGTAATAATATCAATACACTCGACACGATCGTGCCCAAATTCTGTATTTTGTTATGTTATAACAGGACAAAGTTTTGGAGAAAAAATTGGAAGTCTAGCGACGCCCCTTATGGTACCTCCCATACAAATGTACCTTTCCGCCCACTTAAGGGTTCTACTAATAATATTAGTACACCCAAGGCAATCGTGCCCACATTTTGTAATTAGTAAAGCTATAACAGGATAAAGTAATGGAGAATAAATCTGGAAGCCTAACCACACCCCTTCTTGTACCTCCCATACAAATGTACCACTCCGCCCACTTTAGAAATCGAGTAATAATATCAATATAATAGAAAATTATTTGTTTTACTGAGGGTAAGGGTAAATGTAAGTTGGGTTGCCCGACTGAAACTTTCTAACTGGTTTTAATTACAAATCGGTTAATTTCAATAACTCAAGACTTAAACAATATCTTATATTGGGTGATGGTATTTATCAGTCAGTTCAACTGACTGAAATTTCTGTACTGGTTTAAATAACAATTTTTAATAATTTTGTCTACATTGGACCCTTGGTTTGAAAGGCGCCTTACTTCAAGATTAAGCAGATCGTAATCTCTGTCTTGTGTGTAGATGCCCCACATGTTTATCTGCGACGGCGTATAAACCGCAAACCCTTTTCTGTGGAAGCAAAATTAGAGTTTTGAAACAACTTGCACCTGCGACAAAGTTCTGGCTATTAATAAAATATTTAATAAAAAAAAATCATTATATTTTTTAAGCCATTGTGTTTCTTTATTATTTTGTAAATTTTTATATAATTTTTCTTCTGTGCGACAACCTAAAATATAAGTGAGTGATTTTGACAGTTGTGTTAAAACAGTTGAAAGCGAAGATAGGTAGTGGGCCACGATTTTGTTTTAAAATAGTTACGTTTTTAAGTCGTAATCATCAGATACAATTTTTAACAAACATTTTCATGCAGAACTTGGTCCGCTTGATGTTATGAGTAAATTGCGTTTTGTGTGAAATCGTACTACGATCGATTTTTGTTGTTTGTACTTAAGT
Organism: Muscina levida; assembly: GCA_964034835.1. NCBI lineage: Eukaryota > Metazoa > Arthropoda > Insecta > Diptera > Muscidae > Muscina > Muscina levida. Next base: position 87,336,999 of record OZ035880.1, read on the forward strand.
GTGTTGCAGCTTCTTCCACAATTGTAATGAAAACAGGAATTCGCTTTAACTGCTTTTGTTCAGTTCATAAATTTCTTCGAAACAGTTTTAGGAGCTTTATGTCCCCTCTTTCCTATACACATTTCTTCTTCAACGTCCATACACGGACTGCTAAATGCTTTCGAATTAAGCCATGTCAGCTTTTATCGTATAGATCTGTCGAATTTAGCTTTATAAGTGGCGAAAAAACGGCATTTCGAAGTGCATTTATTGAATTGTGGCTTGGGCAGTGAAAAGGGGACTTACATGTCAAAAAATCGTTCTTCACTTTTTCCCCGATTCTGACAGATTTTAAAAGTCTAGTCAAAAAGTTTATTAAAACTGAAGGAAAAGAAGGCATGAACCGATATAGTCAATACATATTCCTTAGTCCAATTTTCATTAGCGTACATCATACGCAATCCTACGTATGTAAAACTATGAGGGTCAATTCGGTAATTTGTATGGGAGGTACCGGAAGAGATGTGGCAAAGGTTTCGGTTTTCTTAGGGTTTGTCTACTATTGCAAGATAAGTAAATTGAACAAATTCAAATATCCTCCGGTCGTCTGTAGAATGCCAAATGAAAGAAATATTAATTATTCAAAAAAAGGTAATTTTGTATGAGAGGTACCAGAAGGGGTGGGGCTATTCTGCCCATTTACAATCCCATAAGTTCATTTCGAAAAATATTAATACTGGTAAATTTCTATACCGATCCGTTAAGGTTTACTCGAGTTATCCTGCTGACCAGCCAGCCAGCTTGATCTCAGGATTGAATATGGACTTTATCGGCTCACCCCTTCTGGTACCTCTCATACAAAGTTACCTATTTTCGGAAAATTATTTTATTTATTTATTTATATTTATTTATTTTATTTATCTATTTGGTTAATGAAAATTGGTTTGTTAGTTTATCTTGTGATAGGAGACAAAACCTCAGAAAACCAAACTATTTGACACACAGCTTTTGCTGCCAACCATATAAAAAACCAATATTTCCCCTTTTACATACATTATATTTTTGTATGAGCACTGAATCCAGTCAAATTTTGCAAAGGGAAATGTTTATTGAACGTTGGTTTACGAAAATAAAAATTAGACATGTTGTGCTGCACCTCATTGTACCTCCTATACAAATAAGTGATTTTTTTAAATTTTTGGTCCTCAAACAGGCAAAAAATAATACAAAAATAATTTTATTTTAATTAAAAATCGATTAATTTCAATAGCTCAACCTCTTAACAATGTCTTATGTTGGGTGATGGTATTTATCAGTCGGTTTTTTTTATTTAAGCGTCAATTTTAAAAAGGCTATAATTTGTAATTAATCGTATTATATAAAATTTGACTTCAACGGCTTTGCTGCCCAGTTGCCCCTATGGGAGCCAAATGTATGGTCGTCCCCAATATTTTTTCAACCCTAACAGTTTGTCGGATCATATCTACCCTCTATCTTTAACACTTAAGGTGCGACTCCGGGGCAGTCAGAGCGGTGGAAACAACTTTTATAAAATAAAATTTCTGTTTGGGAACGGCCTTAGGGGGGAAAGATGGGGAGTAGGCATGTTTGGGAAAATGTTAGGAGGGAAAAATTTTATACATTTGAATCCAATAGTGGCGATTCCGGGGCAGTTGGGAACCTTGTTGTGTATTTTCCCCCAATATGAAAAATTTCTCGTAGATTACGATTTTGATAACCGCTTGTTGCATTTTTTCACTCCATACAAATTGGCCCACTAAAATAATAATAAATAATTTTCAAATAATAATTTTCAAAATATGTGACGTTTAACACATTTTTATGTTTCATTAAAAATTTACTGTTTTTTTCTTAATTTTACTGTTGTTTGTTCACTAATATACTGTTTTTCCGACTTTAATATCTGGCGACCCTATGCGTCGTTGATGATTGACGTATTTTCGTCACTTGAGCTGCCTTTGGGTATGAGCGGTTTACAAATATGTTGCTTTCATATTTTCCGCACAATTTGCGTGTCCGTGACCTTCAATCTCCATCATTGCTGATTGGCGTGATTTCGTCCCTTGCACTGTCTTTGAGAACGCCTATTCCAATCGACGAAATATTTATATATTTCAAATTTTTCGAATTTTTGATATGCACAGTTCTTTTGATGAATGGAAGAGACACAAAAAAATTACATCTGCAAATCCGTACATTCTTGAGCCAGTCTGGTGTACAAATATGTCCTCTCCATATTTGCAGCACAATTCGCGATTCCGTGACTTGACTACTATCTACGTCCTTACAAAAAGGAGTTTTTTCGAAACATTTACATTTTTTAATGTCATGGCAATGTCGGAGATCATAAATTCTCTACGGAGGGCTTGTCGAATGCATCATTAGACTGGTTAGAGGGTATGCAACGCAAAAAAGACACCAACCTTAGCGTGATATTTAGAAAATGTGACTATCATGCGGTTGAATTGGGTATAGGGCTCGAAACCATTTTATATTTCATTGATCGGCGAACTCTTCGATGTTCTCACCAGCAACTTCAGAGTAGTGAAGTCAATCGGTATGTTTTTTAGAAGCATAGCGATAAGATCTCTCATACTCATTTATATGACTCTCAAATCCAACCTTCGGATATGGGTTTTTTTATGCCAAAACATGTTTATGATGTTGTTCTTGTCCCTTTACCGGCTTGAGAAACTCTGCTAGCAGTCCATCGTGTTATTCTCCTTCTGCCGGAATATAATCATTCTGCATACCGGTGACCCGATTACCCTCCTTGTACTTACGTATGGTTATCTGTATTCCATAACTATTATATAATTTTACATTATCTGGTGGAAGAGTTTTCTAGCTTAATCTCCTGACTCTCTCGTATGGTACTGTCAGACTACTGAACCAAGAGCATCTTCCTATCCAATTTTGCATGAAAATCTTTCAAGACAATATATGGACGGGGCAGGGGTAATATATATTTCGATAAAAAGCATATTTTGCTCCTTGTCTGTGGTCGGGGCATATGCACAAATCAGCGTAATATTAACTATTTCACCTAAATGCGTATTGGTTATTAGAAGCTTTTATTGTTAAACCGCGAGTCTCTTACCAGAGATCAGACAAGAATCAATAAATCACTCTATGATACAGTCATGTGGAACTCGGGGAGTGAACTAGTGTATAATGTAGGTCTGGTCAAGTATAACATGAATCTGTAAACCAAAGTTTGCTAACACGCTAACAATTTTTTGTTACGGTTAAAAAAGAGGGTTTTCGGCTCTTTCAACACTTATGAGCTCATAAAACAGGAATCGAGAAAGATAAATATTAGACCTTTCCAAAGATAGATACTTTTATATAGATGACTTGCCAAATCTGTCTAGTTTTTGTCTTAAAATTGCAAATTTTTGTAATATATTCACTATTTTTTATGTTTGAAGAAGTTTTTAGGCACTATTTTATTACATTATCCTTAGGTTAATTATATTATTCAGTAAGTGCATTTTGTCATGTGCAAAACGCTAATATGTCAAGATTTTGAGGATGTTAGGAAACATTGGTTTACAGATTCATGTTGTACTCGACCAGACGTAAACCATGCACTGGGTCGCTCCTGAAGTTCTTGCAATCTTTGTTTTCATTTTGTACCAGTGTGTAATTAAATCCTGAAATGTAATGATAGAAAAACGAAATAACATTTTTATAGCTATATAACATATTTTTACGCAAAGGCTAGTCTCATTATTGACAAAATTTATTTCATAGGAGTTTCAGTTTCATTTCATGACCTTCCTATTTTCGTTGTTTAGCATTAAAACATGTTCATACTATTTTTGTAGCATTTTGGTTTATTTGTACATTTGAATTGGTTAACATTGAAACTTTCTTTAATACGTTTCGTAATAATTAAAACGAAAAGAGGGAAATCAAATTCCACCAGAAAGTTCTGCACTGTTTGTTATAAACTTTTCGTGAAATAGTACACGTTATATTGGAAAAGTTTCTGGAGGCCCATCTCTTGTGGTGATGGCTGAAAGAGCCAATTACAATTTCTATTGCATGTTTCTTCTTCCTTTTTTATAAACTGCATGCAAATATTGTTGAAAAGTCCTCGGTAAATTTGTTAGTGAATCGCAAATGTTTGGCTGCGTATTCTAAAAAACTTGTAGTCCATACATGTATCCAATTATGATGGACTTCATGTAAAGTTTCGTAAGGTTCATATTATTTATGTTTGAAGTGGATGGGTATTCATTCAAATGGTGGCAAAGCATAGTTTTATTTATAAATTAGCAAAACTTGCGATATATTGCTGTGTTTTTCGTAGATCACTTTTCAGTATGAATGTAAATCAATGTTAAAAACACAAACAATTGAATATTAATCTACAATAATAGGTTTTATTAAGTTGTAGATAAATTCCGTTGGTAGCATAATATATTAAAGTGTATGTCTCTTGTATACCTCATATTTTTTAGAGGTGTGTAGGAGCTTTATAAATATTACAACTATGGGGGGCTTCGGTTGCGAGAAAAACATTTAGTTACCGGCTCGCGAACCACGACCCTCAACATGAGGTGGGTTGTGGGCTGTAACTAGGGTGATCAATTATTCGGGTTTTTGCGAAAACCGGTTTTCGAATTATTCGAAAAATGAAATTTAAAAAAAACCGGTTGCTTTTTTTGAAATTCACAAAAAACCGGATAGTCCGGTTTTCAAATGTATGCCAAATAACAAATTAAAACACAATTTGTGACAAAAAATTTCATTGAAAAATAACAGAAAAAAATTCAAATATACTTAAAAAAAGTAAACTTTTAGTTTAATTATAATTACAATGCAGAACATTACTGAGATCAGTTTGTTATTTTAACAAAGACAAGCAAAACATAACAATTCATTTGTAAATACTTGATTATATAAAAATATATTTAATTTAATCTTTAGTTTTCCTAACATTTAAGAAATAAGATACAATTTAAGTGCTTGGGTGTATAACTATTTTTTTCTTTGATTTTTATAAAACTTGCCATTAAAAATGTCCTCTCACTGAATGTACCAGTTGGACTTATTGTGTACAAGGCATTTAATAATCTGTCAAGGTTTACAGTCCTTTTGCCGCTCTTATTCATATATAAAAAATCTTCCAAAAGAAAATTTTTGGTAGAGTTTTTAATGGTAGTTTTAGGATTTTGAACATTTTTATAGCTTTATTTAGTTCTGTTTCTATAGTATCTTTAGTGGCATCAACGATCATTTCGCCATTTAAATCTGCAAACGAATCTTGTTTTTCAGTAAATAATCGTGAATACAAAATGGACGCCAACTATTTTGTTTCATTTTTACTTGATTTTTTTAAAAATGCGTCACTAATTGGGAGTTTACTCGTACTTAAATACAAAATGAGAGTATTCAGTGTTTGAATACGTCTTTCTGATATACGTCTTTTTAAAATTTCATATAAATTTACTGATAATTGGTTTTGAACGTTTTGCTTTCGGGATCAAGTGTTCGCACAGTAACATTTATGTATTTTATGTAAGATATATCCGACCATTCATCGACCACAATAGAGATGCGCTCGTTTTTCTGCTTTAAGTAAATCAAGTTTTTCTTTAACTTATCTTTTTTGGATAGATAGAAATCATATATTTTCTCCCATATTGTAGTCTCAGAAGCCGGCAGAAGCTGGAAAAAACATGTACGAGTACACATTTAATACAATTATGAATAAATTTAAATAAAAAGGATCAAACGCCAAAAAACCGAGATTCGACAAAAAAAACCGGATTATTCGATATTCGAAAAACAGGGATTTAAAAAAAACCGACGGATTTTATGAGTGAAAAAAACCGAGTATCCGGTTTCTGAAAACCGAACTGATCACCCTAGCTGTAACCTTTACTACAGATCGAAAGTCGTATGGGTGATGGTATTTATCAGACAGTTCACCTGACAGAAATTTCTGTACTGGTTTCTTACTTACTTACTTACATTAATTGTTGGCTGAGTACGTAGCTAGAAACGAGAAAACCAGCTCCCAAATTATGAACCGGTATTGGTACCGGTTAGATCCGTCAGAACTCCTAGAAAGGCTGACCTTACTGTATCAAGACGTAAAAAATAAAAAAATAAGGTTGTGACCATATAATAACGGCTAGGACAATAGCGGGACAGGGCAAAAAATATTAAACCAAAAAAATTCGTTTCTTAACTAGTTTACATGTAGTAATAAAAACATCTTAAAAAAGTTTTCATTATTTTGATCTCATCATTGAAGGGTTGAGATATAATTTAGTGGAAGTAGTAAAATATGACACCCGTTACTAACATCAAACAAGTTTTACAGGATATAAACTCTTACACAAACGAGTATATTTTCTTTCTATCTTATAGTTTCACACTCTCTTATAGGTCAAGATTTCTCCTTAAATATTTACTCACAGTAGTAATATGCATTTGAATATATTTACAATCTGTCTATCTATATCTATAATATAAAAATAAGTCGCTGAATGTGTTGCTAAGCGCAAAACTCGAGAACGGTTGGACCGATTTGGCTCAATTTTTTTTTCAGTTATTCGTAATTGCCGGGAGTAGGTTTTTACGAAAGAAAATTTTGGGAAAATCCTCCGGAAAAGTAGGAAAATTTGAAAAATCGAAAATTGCCTTTTTGTACGGAATTTTGTATGCAATTGATACGGAATGGATTGTCGAATAGAAAAATAGAAAATTTTTGTGGAAAAATTCGGAAAATTCCGGAAAAATTTTAAAAATAAATTTTTTTTTCGATTACATTTTGGACGATGTAACTGTGAAAAATTTTGGATAATTATTCCGAAATGACTTTCGAATGGAAAAATTCGTGGTGGAAAACTCGGAAAAATTCCGGAAAAACTCGAAAACTTGGATTTTTTCGACGAAATTTTGCATTTTAACGTATAGTTTGATAATTTCGGACGATGTTAATGTGAAAAAGTCAGAAAAATTATTCCTAAATGACTTTTCAAATGGAAAAATATAAACATTTTTGGTGGAAAACTCGGAAAATTCCGAAAAAAAAACTAGAAAAAAAGCTTAATGAATACAGTTAATTTAAAAGTGGAAAATTCATTATGATGCGTGGAAAGTTTCGGATTACTATGAAATTTATTATGTTAAAAGACGTTTTGCGTGACACAAAAATATAACAGATGCTTTCAAATGACGTCATTTGAAGCCGAAGTTGTTGATTAACCCGGCTACAATCCGAGTTATAAGGTAATGACGTCTCATTTCACAGTGGAACAGTGAAAAACCACACAAACGTAGTTATGCGTGTCTGATACTATTACTGGAGCTGAGTAAAACCTTAGCTCAGTACGACAAGAATAGTAAATTTCAAATAATTTTATGTCTTCGTCGCTTATTCTAAAAAGAAACAAAATTAAATCTTTGTCACTTTTTTAAAATAGGCCGAAACATTGCATTTATTTTCGTTGCTTTTTTAAAAAATTACGAAGGTATAATATTTTTTAAAATTAACTATTCTAGGAATATCTTTAGCAAAGTGTTAACTAAGCTAGCGTTTACTCAACGTTCGGATGTTTTCGAAAAAGTCAGATTTTGTGTATTTTAACTTGCTTTTAAATATTCAGATTGAAGGGCAAATACACCATCGAGCGGGAGCTTTGTTACCACCACCAAACGAAGATCATAAGTTCCTTCAGATATATTTCGTTGGTGATTTGGCAATTGTATTAGATCAACGTTGTACAATTTTTACTGCGATTAAACTCGAAATGATCGATCAATTGCAAAATCTTCTGCATTAGCATAACGCATTGGTCAGATTGTTCCAAACCGCATTGAATACGATGCATTTTGACGACCACAAAACTTTATCAGAGCAGACGAAAGAACCTCTGGAGGTCATGGAAGACAATTCAATGCTCCCACTAATAATGAAGTCGCAGTGGTAATTGTTGGGGAGAAATTGTTCTCAAGCGTCGGGATAGTGGACACTGCACTTCAATACCCTTTGATGTTCTGCCGTGGAGAGGATGGCTATCATCTCAATTTAAAGATGGTCAATACAACGAAATGTTTGTTTACAAGTCATCACTTCTCTTTATTTTCCATATAAGTTCGAATTCGTATTTCAGGAGAAGCAACGAATTAAAAGGATAGCTTAATGGATTTTTATGCCTATCGATTGATGATTCGGCAAAATGGTGACAATCGTCTGTAAAGATATCGCAGGTTATTTCAACAGTACAGCGTTGACATGTACGTCAAGGTTGAAACTGAGCATCTCAATTTCATTCGTTTTAATCAGTTGCCACATTGCGAGAAGCTTGAAAACGTTTGCATTTGCTCGAAAACAATACGCATTGAAACTCAACGCTCGCCGAGGCAACTGTTTCTGCTCCAGCGAATCAAATTCTTATATTGTTTGCGATCATCATAGCCACGTGTCAACCGTCGAAACCGAGAGCATTGGGGGACAAATAAAAGAACGAGATATCTAACAACAGTTTGCACAGAGCTCGCACGACAATATCGAATTTTGAAATTAACGAAATTGGGAATACCAGCGTTAAATCGTTCGTGACCGACGAGAATGAGGCGACCAACTATCCGACAGAATTTTTGAACTCCCTAGATGTGTCAGCTGAAGGTGGGATCATAATCATGTTGCGAAATTTGAATCATCCGAAATTGTTCGACGGTACTCGGTCGTCTGTCAAGAAACTGATAAACAATAAGGAGAGGAAGTCCTTATTCCACGAATTCATATTATTACAACCGACCGTCCCTTCCAATTCTAGCTAATTTAATTCCTCATGATGACAACCAATAAATCGCAAAGCTCTTCGTTGGAAGGTTGTGAGATCAACCTCGAAGTGTCGTGATTTCGCACGGTCAGCTGTACGTTCGCGTGTCGGCAAACCGCCTTCATTCGAAAAACATTGTTTATCAGATCGATCTTCACTGATTTAAATTAAATTCAAATAAATTAAATTAAAATCTGAACTATCTGTGTTTTAATATAACCCTAGAGCTTACATGAAGGCTTTAGCATAGGAGCGAGACGAAGTTTGCCGGGTCCGAAGTTGTATGGCAGAACAACGTTTGCCGGGTCAGCTAGTATGTATATAAAAGTGATCATTTGTTTCTACCTATGACCGCTATAGACTTTAAAACCATTAAATCGATCTGCAACAAACCAGATCCAATAGAAAGACAATCTTCCGAGGATGGTTATAGGCTATTTAAACATTGCATTTAACACATTTGGTCAATGAGTCAATTTTCGATTTTTCCCATACAAACATTTTCCCGTATATTGAACTTTTGAAAATTTAAATTTTGAGAAATGTTGGCAAGAAAGAATAAATCTATCTACACAAAACAAAACTGAAATGCCATCGAATAGAGCCAACGAAAAATAATCAGAGGGGCAGTGAAATATTCGAACAACGTGAAATGCGATTAGATTTAAATAAATTGAGAGAGCGGCATTCAAGAGCAGCCGAAACCGAACAACATGAAGAAAGTATAGATCAAGTTCGGAACCGAGCTTCTGAAACTCCTCAACAGCATGAAAATCTGGCATATAATCATGATAAAATCAGGGACTATAACAATAATCCGGATATAGTGATTGGGCCAATGAGAACTCTGTGTCTGTACCAACGAGCACTGAAATTAAAAAGAGAATCAACCAGCATGTATTGTTTAAATGACCAAGTTACCTCCGCTGGTTGAGCCACCCGAACCACTTATGAGCTACGTTTCTGGCACAACAGCATTGTCGAGGCATTTTATAGAAAACATTCAGAAATGTAGCTTCCTTCGGAGCTACAAACATTGTTAGCAATGCCTGTTTGTCTGTTTTTTAATTAAATTTATTTTATAACTGTTCTTCCTAGTTTTTTTTGCTGTCATTCAAGAACAAATTTACCACCGAATCGGTTCCCTTCTTCAAACAAGAGATTACAATTCCAAAAACTAATTTATTTTAGAGGGATGAAGTAGAAGATGTTGTTCAATGTTGCGCTGTTATATACAGAACATGATATAGAATAATTTCAAATATGCAACGTATTTTTAATCAGAATAATCATTTAGTTAGACTATCCAAAATCGCCTTGGATCAACTGCCATCAGATAAAATAATTTTAAGAGCCTATAAAACACCTTTCGGTGAACATGAACGGCGCTTTAACTGCTCCGAAAAATGATGATGTCAGCAAAATTAAAACAAAATTCAATTGGAGGTACCCGGTTGTATGATTTATCGTTGATGCTTATTCGCAATTTCGATCTACCAAAATTGTGCAACGGAACAAGAATTGCTATTAAAAACTATCATTGAATTTAATAGAAGCCACAATCATTAGAGGGAAAAGTAAGGGGGTTGGATGTGCTGGTACCACGGATGCCAATGGTATGACCCGACTTATGCTTCGATTTCATACGGTTGCAGTTTGCAGTGAGCCTAGCTTGCAGCATAACTATTAATAATGCTCAAGGCCAATCGCTAAGTTTGCTAGCTTAAACTTAGAAAATTCATGTTTTTCGCACGCCTAACTTTATGTTGCTTGCTCCAGAGTTAGAAACCAGAATCTATATATATATAAATGGTGGCAAAAATGTATAGTAATTCATCAATTGAGAACGGTTGGACCGATTTTGCTGAAATTTTTTATCAGTTGTTCGTAATTGCCAGGAGAAGGTTTATGTAAAAGAAAATTTTAGGAAATTCCTCCGGAAAAGCCGGAAAATTGCTAAAACCGAGAATTGCTTTTTTGTATGGAATTGTGTGTGCAATTGTTATGAATGGTTTTTCGAATGGAAAAATAAAATTTTTTTTGGAAAATTTCGGAAACATTCGAAAATTTTCAATACTATTTTTCGATGAAATTTAGCTTTTTGTCGTACGATTTGATAGTTTTGAACGATGTAACTTGCGAAAAAATTCGTATACTTATTCCGAAACGCATTTTCGAATGGAAAAATAGATAAATTGTCGGTGGAAAACTCGGAAAATTCCGAAAAAATCGGAAAATTAGATTTTTTTCGAAAATCGAAAATTAAATTTTTGTCGGTTTTTGAACAATTATGACTTTTCGAATGGAAAAATAGAAAAAACTGGAAAACTTGGAAAATTCCAGAAAAAATCGAAAGATTTGGATGCCTTCGACGAAATCATCCATTGTATCGCTTGATTTAATGATTTCAGACGACGTAAAGGTGCCAAATTCGATGTGTTGCTGAAAAATTTCGGATTATTTTGAAATATATAAATATAAAAATAGTGTGAAAAATTTATAGTAATTTATCAAGAGAGAACTTTGGCCCAGTTTGCTCTATTTTTTTCAATATTGGCAGGAATTTTTTATGCGTCTAAAAAATCCTTAGGAAAATCCTTAGGAAAAGCCGGGAAATTTGAGTGCAATTGTTACGAAATGGCTTTTCGAATGCAAAAATAGAAAATTATTAGGGAAAAACTAGGAAAATTCCGGAAATGCGCAAAAAATTTGATTTTTTTATTTTGCTGAATTTTTTTCAGTTGTTCGCAATTGCCAGGAGAAGGTTTATGTGAGAGAAAATTTTGGGAAATTGGAATAACCGAAAATAGCTTTTTTGTGTGCAATAATTGCAAATGACTTTTCAAATGGAAAAATATAAAAATTTTGTTGGAAAATTCCAGAAAAATTCGAAAATTTTTAATTTTTTATTCGACGAAATTTAGCTTTTTGTCGTATGATTTGATAGTTTTAAACGATGTAACTGCGAAAAATTTTAGATTATTATTCCGACATGACTTTCCGAATGGAAAAATAGACAAATTCTTGGTGGAAAACTCGAAAAGGACATGGTTGTTTTTAGGGAGAGTTATTTACTAGACTAATGCCTCCTATTAGACAATCAAACTGTGCACGACGTACGCGTCGTGCTATAATTAGTCAGAACGTCAGTAATAATCAAACGCAAAAGGAACGTGGCAAAAAAATTAATGAAGACGTGCCCATATTGCACAGTTTCGCGCTGCACAATCACCACCTCAAATTTGACAGAATGTTTTTGGAAGAAGACCAGTCGTAAATATAGACTAGAATCGCGATGCTTTTGAATACGATTCCACAATCTCCTACAAAGATCTTCGCTGCGTTGATATCGGTTCATTGTCTGTCGTATGCCAGCATAGCAATGCACTGAAGTTACAATCGGAAACTCCCGGCTTATGCTGCTACTCATTTCGAGGTGAGATCCCAATCTATTTTAAGATGAGATCCCAACTGTATCCTTTTTGCGATCGAACATTTTTGTTAGGAGATAACTGCATTTAAAGTTGTTGATATGAATATCGACGGCATCAAAGCTATTGCAGGGTAAGAATGTGGAATCACACGATATTGTTCTCATGCGTCGGGAGACTCATCGGTCATATGATGCACTTCAATGATGTTCTGCGTGGAGAGGGTGAATATCACCACAATTTAAAGATGGTCAATACAACGACAGGTTTGTTTACAAGTCAGCAGGAAAAGAAACGAATAAAAAGGTTAGCTCAAATAATTTTTATGCGTATCGATCGCAAATTGCGTCGGGAGACTCATCGGTCATATGATGCACTTCAATGATGTTCTGCCGTGGAGAGGGTGAATATCACCACAATTTAAAGATGGTCAATACAACGACAGGTTTGTTTACAAGTCATCAGGAAAAGAAACGAATAAAAAGGTTAGCCTAAATAATTTTTATGCGTATCGATCGCAAATTGCGTTAGCTGTTGCACCATCTGCTGCCACCGGGTCAGCTAGTAATATATATATTGACACACCTATCTAAAAAACTCATATATTTTTTATCCATTGGCATTAAGATAAGGAGTTCATAATTAAATACAATCTTCCTTTTTTCCAACAAATGAACAACATTTTTTTTGGCATAGCACCACACGCAGGCTATCCGCTATAAGTCATATAATGTCATAAAAAGTAAGTAATAATGAATAAACAATTTATTAGAATGCAACATGGCCAAACATTATGTTGCTTATACAGTCCAAATATTTGTTGATAAATATACTTTTACGGCAGGACAAAGTCTGCCCGGTCAGCTAGTACTTATATATAAAAGTGAACATTTGTTTTTACCTATGACCGCTATAGACTTTAAAACCGTCCAACCGATGTGCAAGAAACAGGTTTCATTAGAAAGGCATCCTACCGTGGATGGTTATAGCCTATTTTAAGATTGCATAAACAGATTTGGTCCATTTATTAAGTTGATTTACGATATTTTTCATACAAAAATTATCCAAAAATGTGAATATTTAAATATAAACAAATTAAATGGCACCGACAAATGGTGTATTTATATATGTATGTAAAATTTTAATATATTTTGATATAGCATTTAACCGATATTCTTGAGGTGTGGTCCACCCATTCCACACCTATCCAAAAATGCATTTTGACTTACTCCTACAATAAGTGACTTTATATTAGGTGTGGATGCAATATGATCAGGTCAAAAACTGACGGGATTTGATTAGTAGGCGGAGCTAATTTACTAAAGTGCAGTATATGAAGTACTAGATAAGTTGGCATATAAGAACTAGAACTATTGTGCGAAAGGTCACGAAATTTGGTGTAGATTCAATTAAGATCATTATACGTATTCTAAAGAAAAAGGGAGGGATTCGAAATTTGTTGTGGAATAAACAGCAATATGCGTGATCAAGCCTAAAATGGGTGGTCCTGCCCAATTCTGTCTTCCAAACGCAGTAGCTGGAGTACTATAGCACTATTCGTCTTGATATTTGGTATGGAATTATTTGAGACCAGTGGTACAAGTGACCGAGATCAACGACGGAAAAAAATTCGAATACTCACAAATTGAAATATTTTTTAAATCTTCATCTATTTAAGGTGGAGCAACGAACGACATACAACACAGTACTATAAGTGAGGAGGATTTTATTTCCTTGATGTACCCATCGGTTTTTGATATCGTTGATTTTAGAAAATGTTTGATCGCAAAACTTTTTGTGTTGGCTACTGCCTGTATTGTGCAACTCTTTTGGACGGTGCAGATAAATAAATTTCAATTTTCCGACAACCCCACAGCTAATATCTATATAAAAATAGTTGCAAACATGTCAAATCATTGTGAGGGTTGAGTGCAGTGATGATATACAAAATTGGATAAAAATTGTCCATCACAAAAATTTACTCATTTTATCCTGTACATATGTAACAAACTAGTGCAATATAAAAACAATGATATACATTTTTTTAAACGTTTCATTTAAAATACATTAACAATTAATTAAAATAAAATAACTTAAAAAACAAACAAAAACTGAAAAAAACATAACAATAAAAAAAAAAGTGAGAGGATACATATTAATATATTTGTATATAATTTGTATTACATTGTGCTTTTAGAAAACTATTACCTTTCTGGTTTTCTCGGTCTTAAAAAATTATTATTAATAATTTTACATTTTAAGCAGATGTATTGTTATTTAAATACATGTCACTATTAAACTTTTTATGCACGTCTGGCTTTACCTTTAAATCATAACAATTTTCTTTATTCAAGTCTTTTGTAAAGAGAATACCTTCCATGGAATCTATTTCTAATCAGTTTCTATATTTATTTGTATTTAATTAACTTGACTAAATGCTCTTTCTACATTTGCCGACGCTTGTGGTAGTAATAGAATTTTTTTTAATAAATTTTGTTAAAACTAGAAAAAGTAGTTTAGAGTCCGCACGCCTCAGCTCACAGACTGTTTTCCAAAATTTCAACAACTCTTCGTTGTTACTATTAAATATACTTCTACAATCTAACTGGGATTCTTTGCGGAATTCGGAGTCTAAACTTTGCAGTTCATCGTATAATAAAATGTTGAAACTCTTTTAGAATAATAGAGAAATACTGTTTTGGCCCATTAATTAATACATAAAGCATTTTTTAAGCATAACTTTCATTGTGCGCTGATAAAGTTAGGGTTACCTAGCGCAAACTTGGAAATTAAGGGGTAAAAAACGTATGCATTCCAATAATACCCGTGATTGCCGTTTGATTTCAAATGATAACTGTTTCCAGTTCGGTTAGAATTTGCGACGATAACTATCAAGTTTGCGGTTTGAATTTGGAAAATCCATGTTTTACAGATTAAAAGCTATATATTGTATGATTAACATATGTTCACTCCTTTGGTTCTCCCATACACGTTGTATTATCTTTTTGTATTATTTTTCTTTTTGTTGTTTCAATGTGAATATCAAAAGAAACTAACGCACCCGAAGATTTATTCCACCCAAAAATGTAACATTTAAATCAATACTTCTTTTGGCAGAACGAAGTTTGCCCGGTCATCTAGTATATAATACATTTACACCCTAAATACATAACGAAGAGATATATAATATCATTACGATTATCTTTCGTGTAAAAATTTGCTACGTTTATACGAGAATATGAACCCAAATATATCAATGATACTACAAAAATGTATGTTTCTATATTCTGAACATTCATTTGGTGAAATTTCTAATTGAGATTTTTGTTTGCTGATGTTAATTTATTCTCCATCAGAGAATCAATACTTCTTTACACCCTAATTACATAACGAAGAGATAATATGGTATTTTTCATTACGATTATCTTTCGTGTAATAATTTGCTACGTTTATACGAGAATATGAGCCCCAAATATATCAATGATACTACAAAAATGTATGTTTCTGTATTCTGAACATTCAATTGGTGAAATTTCTAATTGAGTTTTTTTTTTGCTGATGTAAATTTATTCTCTATCAGAGTTATTGCTCTGATTTTGAACAAAAGATGAAAATAAATTACTATTAACCAAAGATCATGATGAGCGACCAGAATGTGGACGCAAAATTGTTCATTGAAAGGACCATGTGTTGCAAACATAATAACGTATTTATTTTTGCATTTACGATACGTTAACAGGATGATAAAATTTTAGCTTGCGAAATGCATTTGGAGAGTTATAAAATAATCGCTTTATTAGGTGTGTTTCCCCAGATTTATTACTGTTATAACTATGTGTTATACCATAGTGTTATATCCTTGTAACATTTATGTTAACACCATCAAGCTACAAAACTACAATTTTCTATATCATGTTACCGAATGCAAATCTCTTTTATTTATAATGCTTTGAAATACTCTTAAATCGGGGGGTTAACTGTGCAGAATGTTATGCTCAGGATGCTGTTACCTCTGACCTTTAACATCACGCTCTCCTGCTTTCACTTTCTCTCAATTACACTCATCTGTTTGTTCTCCTTGCCCAGTGAGTACGATGACACTTACCGAGTCCTATGTACCAAATGCCAAAGTGTAATGAGCACATACTTTCGGGCCGGGTACGAGATGTAGACTTTTTACAATCTCTGCAGGTCTCTAGCGAGAGACTGTAATACAAAGAGAACAAGAGAGTATAAGCGCGTGCCGACGACAATTTTTGGGTAGAAATCTATTTTAACGAGTTGGGATTTGGTTTAAAGTAAGATAAAACACACAAATTACACCGCACGACGAGCACAGACAATGGCCAAAGCAAACACCAACATCGGCTGGCACAGCTGAGGCAGCAGCAGGACCAGCTCATGCAATAACAGTAACATTGCTAAAAACACCCGAGAAATATCCCAAGAATTCCAGCACAGCGCTGTGTAGGATGTCGAGACTGAGTCAAATGCCGTCAGTCCTTAAATTACTTCAGTACGAAGTGAAGCTGTCAACGGGATCGTGTGTGCACGTGTTCCTGGTTATGCTTCTAACGGGCGGTTATACGCCGATTGCAAATATACGTAGATTCACTCGTAATCACTTCGCTCGCTCGCCACAGTGACACTTCGTACGTTCACAGATTTGTTTGCGTTTTGTGTCGTCTGTCGTTCCGTTTCCGGTGCTTCCGGTGCGTTTTATATACGTTTATGACAGGGCTAACAAAGATAATGATGATGAAAATGATGTTGATGATGTTCCTGATATATGTTGGGATTCATTCCTATGATTCTTGTTATGTTTACAGTTAGATCAAACAAATATGTAGAATGTTATAAATGCAAAGATATCAAACAAAGCCAAAAATAAGAAAACTTAATTAAGTGAATTTTGTGTGTGCAGTAAAACAGAATATTTCTATTCTGTTCAAAGTGTAAATCGTGATTATTGAATTTGCAATGGTAAAGTTTGTTATATTTAGACTTTGCAAAATATTTCTTGTTGATAAGCAATTTAATGCTATTGGATCATTTTATCTGGGTATATGTGTTAATATACATTTCAATGTACTTCAAATGGATATGTGGCAAAAGCATAATTTATGTATGGTTATCCAAAGGTTACTAATGAAACTAAAATAAATATTAAGATCTGGTAAAGGCCATTATGTTGTAATAAGTATCATGGATCTAAACAAATATGTTTAACTCGTTTGCAAAAAAATTAAAAAAAAAACACTGAAGTAAGTTAAAAACTTGTGTACCTGGAAAGCAAATTCCCTAACAAAGACAAAGAAAATAATTTACGTAAATAAATTAGTTTTTATTGACTTTTTGATCACCTTAATGCCGAATAGGACATTTAAGTTTTATTGGATAATTTTTGAAAGATTAATGTGAGCGTTTTTAAAACAATAAATAATTATGGGCGGGCGTGAAATAAAATCGTCAACTTGATCTTTATTTTGCCTATAACCTATCTTTGATTTATTAAGCTAACTTTTACATATTTACTTTGTCGTTGAAATACTAACGCGGTATTTAAATGTGTTAAAATAATCCAGCATAAGATCATAAATGGGCAACGATATAAGATAAAAAATAATACAATATAAAAAATAAATATCGTCGTGATTATTCCACCACATATTTAATTGACCACAACTTAAAAACTTGGATTATTTTCTGAAATATAACTGTTTTCCCAGATGTCTAATAACACAAAAAATTATAAAGGGGACGATATTACATATCATTTAATGCGGAAAAAATGTACAGCCTTGAAGAAGACGTATTAACATCTGCAGACGAAATTCTTTTTAAGACTTTTTAAGGTGAAAGAGTAATGTTGGGCTGTCTGGGTGGATTGGCTAGTAGGCACAGAAATTCTAATACAATAATTTTACCGATACCGATAAATATTAGCCACTGGTTATTTTTCAAGTGACTTATTCGGCTAAAAATAACTAACATATTTCTTATCCAACTCGAATAAGAGATTAACTTGTCCAATACTTATATGTTTTGGTATTTATACGTGATATTTTGGTGTCTTACCACACCCATATACAAAATACCTAAAAGCATAAAATGGTTTTTTTTTATCACATTTGCGCACTAGTGCAATACAATTTTACACACTTTTATAGCTCTTGATTAACGAAACTTATCCTTCTGCTATTTAGCGAACAAAATGGCAGATTTTAATTTTAATTAAAATTAATTAATTTTTGATTATGTTTGATTAACATTGCCTAGTGCAATTGGTAAAGCTCGCTTTTATGGCACTAGAAAAAAATACAGAACGAATTTTTATATTAAACAACTATGCGAGCTCATCTTTGCTGGTTCATAGTTGGTTTTCCGTAAGCGATATTTTAGCATGTTTTGTAAGGATCCTATATTAGAGTTTATGGAGCTAGAACGAGCGCATTACCGCAATTAAATCGAGTAATTTTACTTTGTAATCGAGTAAAATTGTTGTATCAACCTTATGTTAGTATATTATATCATACTGCAATGAAAATTTAAATCATCAATACGTAGA
The DNA here is from genome assembly GCA_964034835.1 of Muscina levida. Lineage (NCBI taxonomy): Eukaryota > Metazoa > Arthropoda > Insecta > Diptera > Muscidae > Muscina > Muscina levida. Next base: position 87,355,805 of record OZ035880.1, read on the forward strand.
TATGCTTTATACAGGGTAACTGATGAAAGTCGTTACCAACATGTCTGATGAGGGTCATTTCGATCTGAACGACCATGGTAACAAACAACATTGTCGCATATTGAATGGTTCAAACCCAGAAATAATGCATGAGAGGGAATTTCATCCAATTCACAGAGTGGTGTGTAGTGTTACGATTACTGGAGACCGTTACTTGAACATGCTAAAGATTTTTTTTATCCGGAACTACGCTGAAAGAGAATTAATTTCAACTCTGTGGTTTCAACAAGATAGTGCACCTCCACACATAGCTCAGCCTGTTGTTTTAATAAACTCATTCTTCCGTTGGCCCCCCGATCGCCTGACCTAACTCCACCGGAATTTTTCTTGCGGGGTTATTTTAAACAGGAGGTGTACAAAAACAAAAACAAATTCCAGATTACTTAGATAGCAAAAAGTTACCAAGTTTTCTTATGGTAGTGGCTTTCTTCAGCAACCCTGTATTTAAACTAGCTCACGCGACGGTCGTTGATACGGTCACTTTAACAGAATTCAATCGATTTCGGATAGACGAATTTTCTTTTCCAGATATCGGTGCTTATATTAAAAATATGCTAATTCGAATTTTGCCAAAATGAGTTTCTGATGGCAAATAGCTAATCGTCGAGCTCCACTTTTCGTGGAATCGATTTTGTGTTCAATTCAGTTTATCGTCGATGAATATGTTTTGTTGTTGTAGATAGAAGAAATAGTAATATGCCGTTGAATAGGTGAAGTTATAACCTATAGAAGTATATGTTTGGACTTACCATATCCCTTATAGATATCGAGATTTTGATGCAAAAGTAGGGGTATTTTTGAGAAAAAAAATTTACACAAATTTTTGAAACTGTTTTACGAAGTATGTTATAGCTGACCACCATATCGATACCTTCCCATAAGAATACTAATGCATCTCAATTTTAATCTCTTTTTCCATCCGAATGCACATTGTGTATTCTTTTCAATGACACCAAGATCATTAATATCCAAAGCTTCTTTCAGGATATATTTAACATTTTACGCACCAACATCGTTAAATATTGTTTTTATTTTGTATTTTGAATGAAATTTTGATGTCAACAGTGGTCTGTTTTAGGGATGTAACGAACGTTCGCTGTATTGTGGTGGAAACGAAACAGATCGAAATACTGAAAGTTAGTACCTTTGGCACGCCAGTTCTAAGCTACGCCTCCGGGAAGTGTCCCCAGCGAACAGTTGTTTAGTGAAGCCGGACTTATCTATGATCCACTAACATCTTTATTGCATAGCGAAAAAGCAGCGAAGCTTCTTTTTGTTAAATACAACTTGGTTCTACTAAACTTTGAATACTGAATACGTCTAAGTTTTCGAAAGTAAATATAATTTTTGTTTAGTTACCTTAAAGACTGAAGTTCTGAGAATTATATATATTTTTGTTTTTGTTTTACTTTAAAATAAATATTTTATGTTTAATTACTTAACTGGAATACATATTATTATTTGAAAAGGCAGACAGTTGGAATGAAACTCAATTATTCGTTTACGTAAACCATTTTTTGACATTCGCTAAACAATTTGGGAATATTCGCTTTCGCAAACACCAAAAGTAAGTATTCGAATTCGCATTCGCTTTCGCAATAAAAAATATTTCAATATTCGGATTTGCATTCGCATTCGCTAAAGCACATTCGTTACATCCGTAGTCTGTTTATGCAAAATGTTTTTAATATTGATAATTATTTGTACTATTGTTGTTACGTAAATATTTTAACTAATGTAATCCATAACATTCCTGTGATGAACTTTGTTGTGTTATAGATGTTAAACCCGTATTTTCATAAAACCGGTTTTCTGAACCGGGTATTAGAAACTCGATTCCAATATGTTGATTTTTATATTTTTAGAAGTACATAGTATGTCTGGGGGTATAAATACTACATATAAAAACTATTTTATTTACATCAACGAATATTGTTAAAGCTTTTGCATTACAAAACCACTGTTGACATTCAAATTTCATAGAACAAACCGATGAAAAATAGGCTCCACGAAAAGCCCCCCAATGAAATAACGCCCAAATGAGAAATGAAATATTCCCCAAATTTTTTTCATACATTTTTGGGTGTTATTTCATATGAAATAACTCCCAATTTTTTTGGGCCATTTTTCATTTTTCTTTGGGAATTATTTCATTCTTCTTTTGGGGTTTTCAAATTATGAAATAATCTCCAATGAAATAACACCCAACCAATTTTTTAAATTTGGGGATTGTTTCATATCGTGTATAATTTGGGTTTTATTTCATTTTTTATTCGGGTGTTGTTTCATTTTAAAGCTGTTGGTTTTTAGGGGTTATAATTATAAAATTATATAAAAATAGGCCTTTTACAAGAAAACTTTTAGCCTGTGAATATATGACAATATCTTTTGAATGTTTACAGATATTTCCATTTATGTTCATACTGACTGATAGAAAATCAACAAAATGCAAAGTTCGATTAGTACACACAAAGAATGTAATTATTTTTTTAATTTGTAAGAGTTCTTCAAAAGGATTAATTCAATAAAAGCAGAGAGTTTGATTTGCTTGTAAACACTGGAGGTGGTTGTGTAAATGTCAAACGTAAAAGGCAAATTGCCTTCCGAACTGCAAAAATAGAGCAGGGCTACAACAATCTACGATCCACACGATTCATTTCAATAATTTTGCGACTTTGCTGATGGTCCTTATTGAAATCCTTGGTGAAACTGACTTTTATGAATTTTGGGCATAATTTCATTTTTGTTGCTGATGGGGTTTATTTCATTGGGGGTTATTTCATTTTCATCATTGGGTGTTATTTCATATGAAATATCTCCCAAATATTGGGGGTTGTTTCGTTTTCGCTTTGGGGTTTATTTTATTTATTTTTGGATGTTGTTTCATTCACTGTTTTTGGGTGTTATTTCCAATTTTTTGGGGTTTATTTCATTGGGGGTTATTTCCTGGGCGTTATTTCATTGGGGGGCTTTTCGTGGAGCCGAAAAATATACATATATATTTGGTGATATATCTATGTTAAAAATTTTATATCTCCTCAATGGAGCATAGGATGGTAATGGTTTTGGTGTCATTAGAAAGTAGACACAATGAGTATTCGGATGGACATAAAGATCAAAATCTAGACTCAGTAGTATTTGCAATATTTAATGTCAAAATAACGGTTTTTGAAGCCTGATATCTCGGGAACGGATAGTGATCTTGAAAATATACACATATTCTTTTGTAGACTTTGACTTGATAAATGCTTAATTGTTGAAATATATTGTGGGCAGCTATAACTTACTTCTTACAACAGTTTCAAAAATTTTGGTATTTTTTTTTTCAAAGATACCCCTACTTTTGCATCAAATATCTCGATATCTATAAGAGATATGGTAAGTCCAAATATTTAAGTTTTAGTTTAGGTTGTAATTTCACCTATTCAAGGGCATATTACTATTTCGTCTATCTACACAACAAAAAATTTCAGCGACGATAAACTGAATTGAAACGAAAGGTGGAACTCGATGTCCAATATCGCTACTAATACCTTTTTGTCAACGAAATTGAAAAAATCCCAAAAATCCCGTATAAGGAACACCCTGATTTACATTTATGTTATTCTGCTATCTCAAAGTAAGTTTTTTTTTTGTGAAATTAAATCCCATTAAAAATTTGCAACATTAAGAAATAGAAATATTTTTTACAAATCAACCTCATTCTGATTGCATTTGGAGTGCTGAATACGAATCTCGCAAAGATTTTTTCAACCAAAGTCTAGTTTTCAAAATATCGTAATTTTTCAACATATCAGTACATAGTGTTTTCAAACAAACAAACAAATTGTAATATATATAGGTATTTCTGAGGAAGGACGAACAATAACGTAGTTTAAAATTTCTATACTATATAATTCTTATATCATCACCCTTAGGGATGAGGGTAGGGTGATCAATTATTCGGGTTTTTGCGAAAACCGGTTTTCGAATTATTCGAAAAATGGCATTTAAAAAAAACCGGTTGCTTTTTTTGAAATTCACAAAAAACCGGATAATCCGGTTTTCAAATGTATGCCAAATAAAAAATTAAAACACAATTTTTGACAAAAAAAATTGCATTGAAAAATAGCAGCAAATAATTCAAAAATACTTAAAAAAGGAAACTTTTAGTTTAATTATAATTACAATGCAAAACATTACTGAGATCAGTTTGTTATTTTAACAAAGACAAACAAAACATTACAATTCATTTGTAAATACTTGATTGTACATAAATATATTTAATTTAATCTTTAGTTTTCCCTAAAATAACATTTATAAAAATAAGATACAATTTAAGTGCTTGGGTGTATACCTATTTTATTCTTTGGTTCATATAAAACTTGCCATTGAAAATGCCCTTTCACTCAATGTACTAGTTGGACTTATTGTGTTCAAGGCGTTTAATAATCTGTCAAGGTTTTGGTCCTTTTGCCGCTCTTATTCATATATAAAAAATCTTCCAAAAGAAAATTGTTGGTAGATTTTTAATGGTAGTTTGAACGTTTTTTATAGCTTTATTTAGTTCTGTTTCTATAGTATCTTCAGAGGCATCAACGATAATTTGGTCATTTAAATCTGTAAACGAATCATGTTCTTTAGTAAATAATCGTGAATACAAAATGGACGCCAACTCTTTTGTTTCATTTTTACTTGAATATTTTAAAATTGCGTCAATAATTGGGAGTTTACTCGTACTTAAATACAAAATGAGAGTATTCAGTGTTTGAATACTTCTTTCTGATATACCTACGTCTTTTTAAAATTTCATATAAATTTACTGATAATTGGTTTTAAACGTTTTGCTTTCTGGATCAAGTGTTCGGACAGTAACATTTATGTATTTTATGTAAGATATATCCAACCATTCATCGACCACAATAGAGAAGCGCTGGTTTATCTGCTTTAAGAAAATCAATTTTTTCGTAACCTTATCTTTTTTGAAAGAAATCATATATTTTCTCCCATATTGTAGCCTCAGAAGCCGGAAGAAGCTGGAAAAAAACATGTACCAGTACACATTTAACACAATTATGAATGAATTTAAATTAAAAGTATCGAACGCCAAAAAACCGAGATTCGACAAAAAATAACCGGATTATTCGATATTCGAAAAACAGGGATTTAAAAAAAACCGACGGTTTTTATGAGTGAAAAAAACCGAGTAGCCGGTTTTTGAAAACCGAACTGATCACCCTAGATGAGGGTATATATCATTTGATATGAGCAAAAGTGTATCGCATTAAAGGAAATCAGTTAGACCCCAAGTATCTTAAGACCAACCTCGTTTCAGGACTTTTTAAGACGCTGGAGCTGGCTGGTAAGCGGGATAACTCAAGTAAACCTTATTTGATCGGTATGAAAATTTAACAGTATTAATATTTTTCAAGACGATGTAATGGAATAGTATATGGGCAGATTAGCCCCGCCCCGTATGGAACCTCCCATCAGTGTTGGGCAAAATTTATTCTAAATAACAAATAAAAAGATACAAATAAATTTGATTTAGTTTTTATTTCGAATAACAACTACAAATTTGTATTTGTTTATTTGGGAAAATAAATAACATCAATTTATTTGTTATTCGGAAATTTCAAAGAAAATTTCAAATAATGTACGTACGTACGTATGTATGAGAAATTTTAATTTTTTTCGTTTTTTTCTCTGACTCACTTGTTGAAATATTTGTTTTTCCTTTCACATCAAAAAATATTTTATTTGTATGCTATTTGTATGACAAATAACAACTAACAAGTGTCAAATAATTATTTGTGGCTCAAATAAAAAGATAACAGTTGAAATTTGAAATCAACATATTCCAAATAACAAATAACGATTGAAAATTCATTTGTTATTTGTTATTTGAATAAAAATTTATTGAGTAACGCCCAACACTGCCTCCCATACAAAATTACCTATTTTTGGAAAATTAATATTTCTTTAATAACTTCCAAACGGACATCTGGAGGTTATTTGAATTTAGTCAGTTTAATTATCTTGTAATAGTAGACAAACCCTAAGAAAACTGCATAGTATACCGCATAGTTTCATAGTTTACCATACATACCTTTTTTGTAAGTACACTGAATTTAGTTCAATTTTGCGTAAGATGTACGGTTAGGCACAACCTCTGAAAACGCAACTATTTGACATCTGTTATCTCCTATACAAAATTTATCATGTAAAAGGATGCAAAACCTCAAAAATCCTAACTTTTTGACACACTCCTTCTGGTACCTCCCATATAAATAACTGAGCGAAAGTCCTATCGACAGCCGTTTACGCTCCACAAGGAGGCATATAATAAAACAATGATATTTATTTAAAAAACAAAAACAATTAATTTCAATAGCTCAAGACTTCAACAATGTATTTTATTGGGTAATGGTATTTATCAGTCAGTTTATCTGATTGAAATTTCTATTCTGGTTTTTGTAGTCATTAGTGAAACTTCAATGTAGTCGGCCTAGAACTACATGTCTCTATGTCACCACTCATTTTCTAGAGACAATTGAACTAGCTGAAAATCGACATCTTTTCTTAATGCGCGAGTGGAGATACGTTAAAGACAAAAGTCATATATGGCCGTTTTCTCAATGTATAGACAAACTTTCTGTTACTAAATCTCGACATAAATTTGTTAGAATGATAAACTTTGGTTTTCTCAATATACCGAAAAAAAATATTTTTCAGTTGACATTACCCCGAAAAATAGATGAGACAGTTGACAAATTCTTGATATAAATCAGTTATTTTCGAAGTGTTAAAAAATAAGAAACCACATACATTTAATAAAAACGAAATAAAACTTAAATAATGACAGATAAAAGCAATGTGGGACACATTTTACCACTGAAGATGACCTGTAGCTTATTGTTTTGGTTATAAATCAAAAATATATCTTGGAAAACGAAAAAGCTTTGAACAGCAGTCAGCTGATTGAGTTTATCTGTACGGCAAATAAATAACGGGCAGATGAGAGCTGGTTAGCTTTGCGATAGAACAAAAACAAATGAGACTTTGAGAAACCCTAATTTCTTTTATCTACAGTTTTTCGTTAAGAAAAAAGATAATCGCCTAATGAGAAAACGGCCCATAGTGTATTTCTGGTCACATTGTTAACGAACGCGTCAACAGTTTTTTATATTATGATGTACTGTCAATACTGTCAATTTATTATTTTACTGTCTTTTGTCACAAAAATATGTCCTTTGTAAAATTAATTTGTGTTTTGTGTGAAATTGTTTAATATAGATTAATCTGGTTTTATATAAATAAACAAAAAAGAAATTATAAAAAACTTATTGAAATCAGAGCATTTATATCTTTATATATAAAATTCTACCGTACGTGTGTTGTGACTGAACTCCTCCTAAACGGCTGGACCGATTTGCATAAATTTTTTTGTATGCGTTTGGGTGGCGCCCCGGATGGCTTAGATTTACAATTTGGTCCAATTGGACAAAGGGGCGTGGCACCGCCCATACAACTTGAAAATCAAAAGGGCTGTATCTCATGAACTATCAGAGGTATGAAGATGAGATTTGGTTTATATGTTGTTGAAGCAGTATTAATTTCAGCCAAGATGGAAGTGGGCGGTGCCACGCCCCCTTTTCAAAAACCGCTCTAACGGCTTTTGTAATAGACCGATTGATACGCAAATTTTACTAAGTGGTACTGTTGACCTGTTGATAGTTCCTGGCTGTAATAGGCTGTGATTGGATAAAGGGGCGTGGCACCGCCCATACAACTTGAAAATCAAAAGGGCTATATCTCAAGAACAATCAGAGGTATAAAGATGAGATTTGGTATTTATGTTGTTGGAGCCGTATTAATTTCAACCAGGGTGGAAGTGGACGGTGCCACGCCCCCTTTTAAAAAATCGCGTTGCAAGCTTATCCAATACACAGATTGATACGAAAATTTTACCAAGTGGTACTGTTGACCTGTAGATAGCCCCTGCCTATATTTGGTTGTGATTGGATGAAGGGGCGTGGCACCGCCCATACAACTTGAAAATAAAATGGGCTATATCTCATGAACTATCAGAGGTATGAAGATGAGATTTGATATAACGGCTTTTCTAATAGGCCGATTGATACGAAAATTTTACCAAGTGGTACTGTTGACCTGTTGATAGTCCCTGGCTATAATAGGTTGTGATTGGATAAAGGGGCGTGGCACCGCCCATACAACTTGACAATCAAAAGGGCTATATCGCATGAACTATCAGAGGTATGAAGATGTAATTTGTTACATATGTTTTTGTTGCAGTATGAATTACAGTAAGGGTGGAAGTGGGCTGTTCCACACCCCTTTTAAAATAAGTAGTTATAACTGTCAAAATTCCAAAGTATATTTCAGTTCGCCTAGAGATATGAATAGTAAGGTGGACCATTTTTTTATTTGAAAAAATCGTAACCAAAATCGGAATCTACGATGAATTGTTAGAAAATTTCACCAATAAATTTTGTGTCTAAAATCAATTTCTAGCTTGCGCTAATAAGCAGAAAGATTTCAGATAGAATTTTTTTGTTTTTAAATGAGCACAAACCGAAAACTTCTGCGTTAAACTGACTTCCAAACAAACTAAATGAAGTATTACAGAAGTAAATCTATGTATTGGTTAACAAGTTATGGCCTCTGAGTGTTGGCATACAGAAAACAATGTCAAAAATATACCATTCTCTTCGTCTTGGTCTCCAAGCATCGGAATAGTAGGTAAAAATTACAGCCGGGGCCCATAAGTCTGAAGGTTTCAATAGTTGCTCATTGTTAAAAAATATGTCTACCTGAAATCTTCATGCTTCTCAGCGCGAACTAGGAATTGATGATCGTGGATTCCGATCGAAAATATTGATCCGCCCTAATGAACAGGCTATATGGAAGGTTTAGGAGGTGTTTATGGCTAAAGGCATGAAGCTTCAAACGAAATTTTCATTTGCGGTCAATAGGAGAAGAAGGCATAACAAAAGTGATTTTTACGCCCAAAGACATAGTTAGTATACAGACGGTTCCCGCTACTACAGATAAAAATAAAAATTAAATTTTGATCTTTTGAGGAATTTCTGTTTCGATTTGTGAAAGAAGTGTTTTTCTCCCTACATACAGACAAAACTTAATCTACATGACGAAACTGTAGATACGACTTTGATGATGAACTTTTTACTATCGTCATAGAGCCTATCATATTTAAAATTTAAAACAATAAAAGTTTTAGTAATTAGTTAACTTCCATGTTAAGGAGTTACTTGAAATTAGTTACATAAATTAATAAACTCAACATATTATTGTCGAGCTTAAGTACCGTTTTAAAGTACTTTGTAGACCTAAATGTGAAATATATTACAAGTTAATATGCAATTGCGAAGCATTGCCGGGCCCACTAGTATTATATATAAAAATGGTGTGAAAAATGTAAAGTAGTTCGTCAATTGAGAACGGCTGATCCGTTTTTGCTCAATTTATTTTCAGTGGTTCGTAATTGCTAGGAGAAGGGTTATACGAATGAAAATCCGCAAAATTCGGGAAATTGGAAAAATCGAAAATTGATTTTTTTTGTATGGAAATATGTGTGCAATTGTTACGGAATGGATTTTGGAATGGAAAAATAGAAAACTCCTGGTGGAAAACTCGGGAAAATCCGGAAAACGTGAAAAATGTTATTCGGTCAAGATCCGAAATTGCGTTGGCCGCTACATCATCTGGCATTGCTTCTACATTGTTGAAAGGCAGTCGAACCGCAACTTCCGCTTTGAAGCTGCCTATGAATCTTCTCACTGTTGAAAAGCCAAAGTGAACAGTGACCATGAATTCGGCGACAGTGAAATTGATGCGAGAATGCAAAATCAACATTTGGAAGGAATGCGTAATGGCTCATAAACGAGCTTTGGAAGTAGTTGACCGAACGATAAAGGATTTACGAGGTGATTTGAGATGATTTGGTGGGGCTTTGGGCGAAGAAACTCATAACCAAAGCGTTTCCCCGGTATTACACAAAATTATAAAAATATCGATTGGATTAATGGCGAAGAGTAAGGATGTCGATAGCTTGAATTTCATTTTTCAAAGTCAAACCGCTGGAAATATGCATTCGTACAAATCCGATTACGATGAGGATGTAGCGACCAAACTATAAGACGAACTTTTGATCTCGCTTGATTTTACAGCAGAAGGTGGGATCGATCATAATCATATAGCGAAATATGAATCAACATTAATTGTGCAACTATACGCGGTTTACCGTCAACAAACTTATAATGTGATTCAACCGACGAGCATCAAGGGCAAATGCAAAGTAGAGGAATTCCTTATCTCACGATTATTCCAACTGGTCATGTATTTCAATTCTCCGCTCGATTAACTCTTGCTATGACAATCTATAAATCGCAAGGTCAATCGTTGGAAGTCAGTGGGATTAATCTCTAATTTCGCACGGTCAGCTATACGTTTTCTTTTCGCGTTTTGGAAAACTGTCTTCGTTGTTTGTTTTTATGTCGGAAAAATTCGAAAAACATTGTTTATTTTATCAATCTCTACTGATTTCTTTTCTGCGTTTTATTATCTCTCTGGAGTTTATCTGAAGGTGGTTAATTGGGGCGAGACGAAGTCAGCCGGGTCCACTAGTATTACAACGTGCAACACATTAATTGGTGCCACCTTCGTACCCAGCTATTTTTGAAGTATATACCGAAACTATTAAAAATCCCCAAAGGATTTGCCCCATTACATCGAAACATTTTTTAATGGATAATCCAATATTTTCTCCCCAACACGATTTTTTGACCATTTTTACGGAGTCCATATTTCATAAACTGGTCGGAATTTTTTCTTTTCGTCTTTAGCAAAGTTGTAGATCTAAACCAGAGCAAAAAAAATCTCAAATAGACCGACCGGAAAAAATTGCATCTAGTGCATGAAAATTGTAAAAATATGGGAAAAAAGGCTATTTTTTCATGACATTTTTACAAGGAAATAAATTTTGTGGTGAAAACAATGTGAAAAAATATCCTCTTTTTTATTTTCGGGATATACTAAAAAAATAGCTGGGTACGAACGTGGCACCAGACGATGACCTTAGAAATGTTGCACTGTGTTATATAAAAATACAAGTGTGCAATGTGAGCAATAATGCAGTGATATTGAAATTGTGAAAAATAGTAATTATTTTGGGGAGCCATTAAAAAGATTGTTATGTTTCAAAATTGACTTTGCGGCATAAAGTCACAATGTGCTACACTAAAAATTTTTTTAAGCTGTTATCTATATTGAAGGAATAAGGCGTATATGTTTCATTCTTAGGAGAAACTTTATTGGACAACAGAACGCAGGTTTTAAGTAGAATCATCTTTCATGGAAGCTACTGCCACATTTGAATTGAAACGCAGTTACGAAATTTAGAAAACGTTTTGAAAATCGTTGACAAACTTCCTTAATTCAATAGCTCGCAGATTCAATTGCGGCCAATTCCTAGTAAACGTAACCGAAAAAATAAACGGCCATATTCATAAAAAATTTCTAAAGTAGGCATGAAGCGTTCTCTAGCTAAAGTACTCTTTAGCTCTAAAAAACCTTTAATAAGAAATTGTATTCATAAACGTTTTTTATCAGTACTTTAGCTTTATGTGTTCAGGTGGCAACGCCGACTGTTATTGCTCGTTAATGATGTACAAAAACAGCTTTATAATCGGATACAAAAGCTTTATAATCGGATACCAAATATGAATTGGCACTTATAATAACTATGAATATTATTGTAGCACAATTTTTCATTGACTACGATTCTCATGATGATAAGAAAGACGTTAAAGTAAAAATTATATTAAAATATTTGATTTTCTTTTCCTCATGTAAAAATTATAATCGGATACCGATTACATTGTTTCCTTGTTTTGATTGTTTATACATCACGAATATTATTTCATTATTTACAAATTATTTTTGAAGAATTTTGGAGAAATATTTTTCAAAATGGTATTCATGAATGAAAAGTGTCTATTCAGATACTTTTCTATGTGCGCAATAATTAAGAAGAAAATTTCCTACACAATGAATGCATGCAACAACTCTTTTCAATAGGAAAAATGCCGAAAAACTCAAAATAAAGATCTCAAAATTATAAATATGCAATAAATTGTACAAACGTCAAGTTATAGCATGCTTAAAGTAGAGACAACCCTATTTTAACTTATTGAAGATGTAAATCGTTTATGAATGTTGTTTTCTCGAAAATTGCTTAAAAATGGTTTATAAACCTCTTATAAGTTTTTATGAATAAGGCCGAAAAACTTTAGCTTTGAAGGCCAGAATATTATAACGAATTTTAATGTTGACGGAGCAATTGGAGAAAAAGGACTACGGGGCTTTGGCAATATGCTTGCAGCTTTTATAGGTACACAGACGAGACGTATAGTAAAACTGTAAAAAAGGTTACAGCCCACAAATGTATAATGTTAAATTCAATATCACTGGGCATATGTTAATTTTTTATGGGGGTACCGAAAGGGTAAAAAAAATAAAAAAAAAATTCACTTATTATTCGCACAAAAATCTCAAAAAAAATCATAATTTCTAATGTCTATAATAAGTATAATATTCTTAACAGGGTATAAAAGATGCAAGTATGGGTACAATGAGTACGATTTTAATTCGAAAATCAAAGTTCAATAAACGTTTACCTTCTGCATAATTTTTCTGACTTTAGTGTAAAGACACAAATTTTCATAAGCCTGCATCTTTCCCAAAATATTCTATTGATTTTTTTTGAGGATCTGTCTACTATTACAAGATAATTAAACTCTCCAAATTAAAATATCATCCACTTGCCGGTTCGAAAGTTATGGATAAAATAATAGCTTTCCAAGGGGCGTGTCAAAGGTTTCGGTTGTTTGAGGGTTTGTCTACTATTACAAGATAATTAAACCGGCTAAATTTAAGTATCCTCCAGTTATCCGTTTGGTAGTTATGGCAGAAGGTATAGAATGTACCATTAGGGACAGCTCCAAGTTCGTAAACAAAACTTTTAATAAACGCTTAACTTGGCAAAATTTGGCTAAATGTAATGCACAAAAAAAATGCGTGTAAAAGGGGCAATTTCAGTTATTTATATTGGGACCGGTCGTGACATAGTGGTTAGAACACAGGACTACCATGCGAGAGATCCCACGTTCGACTCCTGGCACCAGTCATCTACATTTTTCTTTCATCGCCGGCTCCCTCGATGTTGTCGACAGCAACTTGGCACCATAAGTGTCGAGTCAACAGGCATGTCTAGTAAAAAGCTTCTCAAAGAGTGGCGTTCGACAAACAAGTAGGTGCCGTTAGTTGTGAATCTAAAGGAGACGAGTTAGACCCCAAGTATCTTAAGACCAAATTGTTTCAGGACTTTTTAAGACAATTGAGCTATGTCCGTCTGTCTGACTGGTGAGCAGGATACCTCGAGTAAAAATTTACCAGTATTAATATTTTGCAAAACGAACTAATGGGATTGCAAATGGTACCTCCCATACAAAACTACCTATTTGTGGATAATTAATATTTCTTTCATAACTGCCAAAACGACAACCGGAGGATAATTGAATTTGGTCAGTTTAATTATCTTTTAAAATTAGACAAACACTAAGAAAACTGAAACCTTTGCCATACCCCTTCCGGTACCTCCCATACAAATGACCGAATGAACCCTCATAGTTTAACATACACATCTTTTTTGTACGTAAACTGAATTCACTCAAATTTTGCGCATGATGTTCGCTTATGAAAATTGGACTCAGGAATGAATATGAACTATATCGGTTTACGCCTTCTGGTACCTCCCATACAAAACGACCTATTTTTGGAAAATTAATATTTCTCCCATAACTCCTAAACGGGCAATAGGGGGTAATGAAAATTGGTCAGTTAATATTTATTGTGATAGGAGGCGGAACTTCAGAAACCTAACTATTTGACACACCCCTTCTGGTAACTGCTATACAAATGACCGAATTGACCCTCATAGTTTAACATACATATCTTTTTTGTACGTAGACTGAATTCACTCAAATTTTGCGTATGATGTTCGCTTATGAAAATTGGATCAGTGGGCGGAGGAGGCGTAGCCTCCTGGTACACAGATAGTACTCGACAACGCGAATATAAATATGCAGACGGAATTTATATTTTGGATCTAGCTCTAGGTAAAGCAAAATTAACACAAAGATAATACTCGATATCAAAAAGTACAATTTAATTTATCAAAAAGTACATGTATCAAAAAGTACATTTATTGTACTAAAAATTTAAATTTATTGTATTAAAAAGTACATTTTTGTACCAAAGAATACAATTTATTATACCAAAAGGTACTATTATTGTAAAACAAAAGTACATTTATTGTACCAAAAAGTACATTTATGGTAACAAAAAGTACTTCATTGGTACCAATATGTACAATTAAACTAAAAAGTACAATTTACACAATAAAAGTACTTTTATTGTAGCAAAAAGTTATTTAATTGTTCCAACAAGTTGTTCAGTTGTGCAAAAAGCTAGGACTACAATGTTTTTTTTTAACTTTACAGTAAAGGGTGATTTTTTAAGAGCTATAGAAAAGTAAAAAAAAACACATACAATTCAGAAAAATGCATGAAATCATTATTTGAATTCATAGTACGGTCCATATAATTTAATGTTTGAAGATTATTTCATGCATATGTTGACCGTGACTGCGCCTCAAATAGTCCATCCGCTTAGTCCAATTTTGGCATACTCTTTCCAACATTTCGGCCGGTATCTCATGAATAAATGCTTCAATGTTGTTTTCCAATGCGTCAATTGAAGCGGGCGTGTGTGTATAGACATGAGCTTTAACATAAAAAAATAAACTTAATTTCCCTTTACACCCCATGAATGAGGTATGGTATAGCATCTTGCGTTGTTGTGAATAAACACGCTTTCTATTTTAAGATTCACAACTAACGGCACCTACTTGTTTATCGACGAATGCGAACGTCACTGTTTGAGAAGCTCTTACTAGAAATGCCGATTGACTCGACTCTAATACTGCGATTTTTTTTTAAGATGATTGGAGCCAGGAGTTGAACCTGTGATCTCCCGCATGGTAGTCGCGTGTTCTAACCACTATGACGGCCGGTCCCGACCAATAAGTTATTTCAAATATATAGTATAAGAAAATGTTATTACAACCGTTCTATTAATATGACCGACATAATAGTTTTTTGGAAAGGGGCGTGGCCCTGCCCATTTCGTAGCGATGTACCAATGACATATGTAGGAAATCTCATCTTTATACCTTACATGGCTCGTGAAATATGACCGATTGAAATTTTGGTTTGTATGGGCGGGGCCATGACCATTTGTAAATTATGTTTTCATGTAGCCTATAACACTATGACACAAAATCAAACTTTTTGAAAAACACCCGAACGTGACTATATAGGTTCGATAGCACAACCGGAGCTGAGTAAAACCCTAGCTCAGTTTGGCAAAAAACTTCAAAAAAATTATAATTTTTTCACTATTTTGAATATAAGTCGTTGGGAATCCAGATTTTTTGCATACTATATTCAGTGAAATTGTAGTTTAGGTATCACCGAAAAATTTCTCTGAACAAACCCATGCAATCTGAACAAGTCTAGAGATATTAAATGGCTCTCAAAACATACTATCTACTTTAAACAAATCAGTTTTTAAGGAGTTTTGGGCCATTGTGCAAAGTTTTTACTTGCTATGTTTACCAAAAACATACTTAATGTATAACTGAACAACTTCTGTAAACAACCTATATGATCGGAATACTCCACCCCTTTAATTGTTCACAAAAAGCATAAGGGTGTTCTTTATATGGCATTTTTTCGAATTTTGTTAAAAATATGTATTAACTGTGATGTTGGTCATCTAGCTTCACCTTACATTTGTTTTTTCTAAAAATACGAATATATTGTGAACAATTTTGTATCGATAGTTAGGCATTAGGGTGTGCCGCAATGAGGTTAAAGTTCGAATTTGTTCTCAAATCATTTTATTGCTGCTGAGTATTTTTCTTTTGAATATAGACTTAGAAGTAATAAGCCGTTAAATAGCTGATGTGAAGACCTAAAATAGTATGTGTTTGCTTTTACCATATCTCTTATAGACATCGAGATATTTGATGTAGAAGTTGGGGTTTTTTTGAAAAAATTATTAAAAATATTGAAATTGGATTCCGAAATAGATTATTATGGGCAATTATATATTTCAACTTCTTAAGGTTAATCAAGTTAAAATCTATATGCTCAAATAGAATATGTGTATATTATCAATATCTCTACCAATTCTCGAGATATCAGGGGTTTAAAAATGAAAAATGATCTGATTTTTTTGGAAAATTTTATTATATGAATTTCTTAAGCGGACTATTAGCTACAACTTTGCTTAAGAAGCGAAAGAGCTAGATTAAAAACTGTACAAACTGTTGGCCAAAAACTGATGTCACCTTTTTTCAAGGGATCAAAGGGATTTCAAAAAGTTACGAGGGCCAAAAAAAAATGTTTGTAGCCAATCTAGCCAAACTGAGCTAGGGTTTTACTCAGCTCCGGTTGTACTATCGAACCTATATAGTAACGTTCGGGTGTTTTTTTCATTGTTGCACTGTGTAATAAAGGCATTATGGATAGTACTACACAGTGACAATTTTATTGCAGTCGGTCCATTTATTTCGCCGAGATAACGATTTTTTAAAGGTGCGTGGCACCTCCCATTTCGCATCGAGACGCAATCCGTACCAGTAATATATGTAGCAAATCTTATATTCATATCTATAATTGTTCGTGAGATATGGCCGATTGAAATTGAGATTTGTGTGGGCGGTGGCACGCCCTATTGTCTAACTATGTTTTTATTAAGCCTATGATGGACGCCCTATGGACAGTATTAAACAAAGCAAATATAATTGCAATCGGTCTGTTTATATGGCCCATATAGCAATTTCCTAAAAGGGGCGTGGCATCACCCACTTTCCACAAACGAAGTATTTTTCTTGTACGACCGTTATAAGTACCAAATATCGACTCCGTACCTTTTACGGTTCAAAAGATACAGTCATTTCTAAATTTTAGTTGTATGTGGCGGTACCACGCCCATTGTACCACCCTTGCAGTCCGAATTTCCAAAAAAAATACCTCCTTAGTGCGCGCCAACGTCATAAAAGGAACCTACATTCCAAATTTCACGGTTCTAGCTTTAGCCGTTAGAGGTAAAAATTACCAATAAGGGACAAAAGTTATTCCATCTCACAGACTAATCGGCTAATGCCATAAAATCGACATGGGCATACTCACTATCAAATTGGATTGGAGCTTGATTTGAAATCTGATATATTAGGGTAAACAAATCGAAAAAGGGATAAAACTTTTACTATCGTCCAGACCAAATGGCTACTGACATAATCATGATAATTTATATTGGCTTGCTCCCTCCGGAATTAGAACGAGGCAAGGAAAATCTTTTACGAAGTGTTTGTAAATAATTTACTGAAGACTTGGAAAACGTAGACTTCGCAAACTAATTTGGAAAAATTAACTAAAATCTTTGGAAAACATTTACTTATTAGCCGGTTAACATCAATGTTTATTGGGGAAAATGTTAAAAACAAAATTTAACAAATTTTTTTTTTGATGAGGAATTAAGGAACTTTCAATTACCTTTACAACAAGCCCAATATCATTCACATCTGTTAAGCTAGTAAGAATTTATTACTGTTCTTGTATTAGACCAAGGCTTTTTTAGTCAAATTTTAAATGATAATTTACCCTGAAAAATAAAATTCCCAATATGCATAAATGCTTACTTTTACCTTGCCTTCGAGTTGTTTATAGAGAATTGCCCAAAGATATACTAAATGACAAAATATGGTCACATTTTTTATGGTCACTTGAATTTGTTTAAGTTGATCTCATTTATATTTTTTTTTTACCGATAAGTAAAACTTATTGCGAAAAAGTCTTTAGTATATTAAACAATTTTTAGAC
Organism: Muscina levida; assembly: GCA_964034835.1. Lineage (NCBI taxonomy): Eukaryota > Metazoa > Arthropoda > Insecta > Diptera > Muscidae > Muscina > Muscina levida. The sequence continues at coordinate 87,373,873 of OZ035880.1, forward strand.
GAAAGATAGAAACGAATGTCTTTTGATCTTATAAAGGCTGAACTAATCATAAGATTGAGTATTGATAAAAGCTGTCAGAATTCCAGTCAATATAAAACGTCTAAACCTTTATAATATGATCTTTACATTTGTCCCGACAAATCCCGCTTTTTAGTCTCGGTTTTCCCGACTTTTCGAATTCGGTGCCTGGCAACCCTAGGTATAACACGTCTTCTTTAATGCGTTGCAATTTTTCTCGTGTTCTGCATTTTCATTATACCATCTAATTGGTGCAAACGGGGTAACGAGGCTGTGCCTGTGTGGCCTAAATACGCCAGCTAATATGGTCAGTCTAATGACGCACCAAGTTCGAGTACACATACTTCCTGAGACAAATTGAGGTTTTCCGGAGGAATAAATGCCGACACAAATATATTCGATGTGAACAGTAAGGAAATTTTATTAGAATAATGAAAAACACATTTGAAACAAATTACAATCTAGAATATTAAGCAAAGCCTACTATGACTGAAAAAAAAACATAATTCAAAGTCTACTGAGACTGATTAAAATAATTTGTAACAAGTATAAAACATATAAAGTATTAATTTGCTATTTCCAACACTTCCTTTTAACTTTTGCCAAATACCTCAACACCTTTCTTATTGCTTATTTCAATAAAAAAAATATAGCCCGCGACTTAGACATGAACAAATCAAATTTCGATTTTATGTTAGTTAGTTGGATATTTATAAATTTGAGATTTGAGGTCCAGAACAGGAAGGTATTGGAAGAAATTCTTGGAAATCTAGTTTTCTAAAGTGGCAAAGTTAATGAAATAATTGTGGGAAATGTCACATTCATTGCCCGTGATATCGTCAAATACTGCTTCTTTTAAAAGTTTTTCATTATTTACATATGTTGCAGTCAAAAAGTTCAAGTGGGTCAAACTTAACCAACTGAAACACACGTTTAAAGGAAAACTGAAACTAAATTATTGTGATTTTTATACCATCACCCTTAGGGATGAGGGTATATATCATTTGATTCGACCAAAAAGTGTAACACATAGAAGGAGTCACTTCAGACCCTAGGTTTCTTTGAACCAAATTCGATTCATGACTTTTTAAGTCGTTTGAGCCATGTCTGTCTGTCTGGTGGCTGTCCGGCTGGTTCGCACTCTCGAAAGACGCAACCAAATGTTTTGAAATTTTGCACGAGTTATTATTTTCTCAAAACTACTTTCGGTATTGCAAATGAGCTATGTGGCCCCGCCCCTTCTGGTACCTTCCATACAAATACATCATTCCGCCCACTTTAGAAATCGAGTTATAATATCAATACACCCTACAGGATCGTCCCCAAATTCTGTATTTAGTAAAGCTATAACAGGATAAAGTTTTGGAAAAAATTTTGAAAGCCTAGCCACGCCCCTTCTGGTACCTCCCATACAAACCTACCTTTCCGCCCACTATGGAGATGGAGAAATAATATCAATAAATTAAACGTGATCGTACCTAAATTCTATTTTTAGTAAAGCAATAACGAGATAAAGTTTTGGAGAGAAAAATTGGAAGTCTATCTACGCCCCATCTGGTACCTCCCATACACATCTGGTACCGCCCACTTTAGAAAACGATTAATATTATTAAAAGACCCAACGCGATCGTGCCCAAATTCTGTATTTGGTAAAGTTCAAGCAGGATAAAGTTTTGGAGAACAAATTTGGAAGTCTAGACACGCCCCTTCTGGTACCTCCCATACAAATGTACCACTCCGCCCACTTTAGAAATAGGGTAATAATATCAATACACTAGACACGATCGTGCCCAAATTCTGTATTTTGTTATATTATAACAGGACAAAGTTTGGAGAAAAAATTGGAAGTCTAGACACGCCCCTTATGGTACCTCCCATACAAATGTACCTTTCCGCCCACTTTTGGGATGTAGTAATGATATCAGTACACCCAACGCAATCGTTCCCAAATTCTGTATTTAGTAAAGCTATAACAGGATAAAGTTATGGAGAATAAATCTGGAGCCTAAACACACCCCTTCTCGTACCTCCCATACAAATGTACCACTCCGCCCACTTTCGAAATCGAGTAATAATATCAATAAAATAGAAAATTATTTGTTTTACTGATGGTAAGGGTAAATGTAAGTCGGGTTGTCCGACTGAAACTTTCTAACTGGTTTTAATTACAAATCGATTATTTTCAATAACTTAAGACTTAAACAATATCTTATATTGGGTGATTGTATTTATCAGTCAGTTTAACTGACTGAAATTTCTGTATTGGTTCACTCTACAATTGCTTTAGACGGACTACATTATAATTTGGCCCGATCTATTACCGCCAAGTAAAAAATGTTTGTTGATATTATATAAAATTGGGCAGAAGGTTTAATTTACATTATATGTAGCTTTACTACAAAAATTTCAATACTTTTGACAGTTTTTGATTTTTTTTTTGCAAAATCGGACAAGTTGTTTTTGAGTTATGACAAACAAGGTGGGGAAATGTCTCAAAATATTAAAAATTTTACTTAGATTTATATATAAAAAAAATGTATCCATAGAATTGAAAATTGTTACTATTGTTGTACTTACGTAGCCATGATACATCATATCTATATGGTGGTTAGTTATTCAAGCCAATTTTTGATATTGAACTGTGTTATTTTTAGTGCTCCCCATTTCCCGGGAAACCGGTATTGTAAAACAATAAAAATATTGTTTTTTCTTTGGTTTGTTAAGCAATTGTACACAGAATGGCTTGAAATTTCGCAGAAATCATAAACAGAGACTTGGTTATATTCTCTCAAAAAATTATACCATTTAATGGAACGCCACCCAAACGCCGGTTCGAGAACGAAGATATATTTATTATTTTCATACATTTGTATGAAATTTTTTAGTTTTCAGGTCTATTCCGGACCGGCGTTTCTAATATACTTTTTCAAATGGGTCGCGAGTTGGCAATATTGAAGAACAACATTAGTAGAACATATCCACCAATTTTTGTGATATTAACTTAAAAACTGCGGAAACGCCGGTCCGGGATAGACAGGAAAATTGAGAAAATTTATAGAAACTTCTTTGCTCCTGGACCCGCATTACCGCAGTTTCAAAGCAAATAACGTGGAAATGTTCTACTAATGTTGTTCTTCAATATTGCCCATTTGTGTAAGTATTTTAGAAACGCCGGTCCGGGATAGACGGGAAAACTGAAAAAAAAACTTCTTCGCTCCCGTACCGGCGTTTCCGCAGTTTTTCATAAATATCACAAAAATTCATGGAAATGTTCTACTAATGTTGTTCTTCAACATTGCCAACTCGCGACCCATTTGAGTAAGCATTTTAGAAACGCCATATTTTAGTATTTTAGAAAACGGCGTTTGAACAGCGTTTCATCGAATTGTATAATTTTTTGGCAAAATATAACGAAGTCTCTGTTTATGATATCTTCAAAATTTCTAGCCATTCTGTGCATCTTTGCTTAACAAACCGAAGCTCCATATATACATATATATGAAAAAGTTACTGTTTTTGGGTTTTTGCGTTTCCTCAGTTGTTAAGCAAACGTCACAAAAATTCGTGAAAATGTTGTACTAATGTCGTTCTTCAATACTGCCGACTCGCGATCCATTTGAGTAAGTAGTTTAGAAAAGCCGGTCCGGGATAGACCGGAAAATTGAATAACTTCGTACTAATGTATGATAATAATAGACATTTTTTCTTTCCCGGACCGGCGTTTGAATAGCGTTCCATCAAATGGCATAATTTTTTGGGAGAATACAACGAAGTCTCTGTTTATGATCTGTGCAAAATTTCAAGCCATTCTGTGCATCTTTGCTTAACAAACCGAAGAAATAATCAATTTTTTGTTTCCCGGGAATACCGATTTTAAGAATCGATATAGAAATGGTTTATTTGTTACCATTTACCACTTAGTAATATGGTATACAAAATATCTAATCTTCAACCTGACATGATTTTATAAATGCAAATTTATGCACCCAGCGGTGATTAAATCGTTTGAAGGCTAATTTGAATTTAGACCACTTAGCGGCACACTCTAATGTCAAACTATCGATACGAAAATTTACATAATATTGTCTAAAATAAACATAAGATTGAATGAAAGCGAATATATGTTATTAAAGAAGCTAAATTTTGCAATGTTTATAACTCTGAAATTAACAAATATACATATTAACGATTTGGTTTACTTGAAATATCATTTTGCTAAATATGCCCTCATACGTTGAGATGTTATGTCTTGTAATGATTTCTTCAAACTACAAGTCACAACCTGATTACACAATGCAACAAATTTTTGATCCCGGCTTCTAAATAGTTGATCCTTATGTAAAATTCCACGCTGAATTCAAATCTGCTCTCAGATATGTGGAAAGTAGAACAGTTTTTGAGATATGGTTTATGGAGATAAGTTCCATAACTTCGTCATTTATGATAGGATTTTAATCACCTATCGTTTTTTTAATAAATAATTTTATTATCTTTAATTTTCGTCACAGCTCGGTGACATCGGTGAACAAAAACCAGAGAAAATGACATTTTAGTAGACCTACCTTTTTTCAAAACACTAAAAATGGAAATTTGACCATATCTCAAAAACTGTTCTACTTTCCACATATCTGAGAGCAGATTTGAATTCAGCGTGGAATTTTACATTAAAATATATTATTAAATGTCCGGGATACAGAAACTTTTGAAATTTTGTGACATAGTGTTATTCATAAATACAAATTCAGTTGAACAATCTTATGTAATTTGTCAGCTGTGCTTACTCGAGTTGCTCTATGTGAACTTTGTATTATTTGTTATTTGTACAGAATGAAAGGGACTAATTGTAATCAGGAACAATAAACACCGGTTCCATATATATGGGTGGTGTGTATTTAAAGCGTGAAGCATGACAAGGCCAATATACATACGAGTAATTGTTGAAGAGCTTTTTTACCAAATCACATATAAAATCACTCACACCCATTGAAACACAAAAACAAATGTACCCATAAAATTACACCGAATCTTAGCTCTACTGGAACATTTTTCTTTATTTTGATAAAAAAAAAAAAACACCATGTTCACCATGTTCAACATAAGAAGGGTAGGCAAAAAAAAATTAAGAATAATGGCTGCTGTGGCGCAGTGAGGATGATGAAAAAGAATGAAATGTACTTTTACCTTCGTCATTGTCATGATAATTAATTTAAAATGTACTCACACCCAGACATTTCTTTTTCCGATTTTAGAATTTGGTTGGGTAGAAGTGCCGCACACTGAAAGAGGTGAACAAGGAGCTTAGTTAACGCAATAACGGAACGGAATAAAAAGATCTTCAGTCACCCACACTCCCTGCCATGGCAGATACGTTAGTTGAATAGAAAATCAAGTCAACTTAAATCAAGTCAACACTCTGTGCGTTTTTCCAAGCTGTTGGGACGTTGGATCCTTTTGACTTTGTCATCTCGCAGCATTCTTTTTGACCTTACCCAACATTCCCAAAGCACTGCCACTCCAATGAGCTCGATTTGATTGTAGCTTCACATTTACATATGCCCATATGTACATGTGGTTGCCCTTATTGTACATAGGATACTCTTGGGTTTCGAGTAATTTTGCATTTCATGCTACACCGCCATAGGTGGGTGCAAGTGAATAATAAAAAAAAAATCTAAGTGTCAAAATCAGATTTCGATACACCGAACGCACAGCAACTCGCACGTTTATTTACTGTCAGAGTTAACAATATGTGTACAACCGAATGGTTTGGGATTACGTATCTTTGCCGTGCGATAAATAAACTTGGTAACTTCAACAAGTTCTGTATTCCTACCCTAGATATTGAACGTATTAACGTTTTCCAAAATTTGGCTTTTAAGATGTTTTTCTTCACAAAAAATTGCATCCGATACTAAAGTAAATTATCGTATTCACTACTTATGCCGTTATACCTACTATGGCGTACGTCGCATGGCTATAAGATATTAAGGAATTAAATCATGTGAATATTTCTAGCTCCGGCTCACATGAAATCAATGTGGTTTAATTTTTGTGTGTCCTCCAAAAAGGACACTTCTCTATACTACATAATAGATTATACTGTAAGACAAATTTAAACTTTTTGCCTCACCCATGATCTAACTGACCAGATTCCGAAAATATAGCTCATAATAAAATATACGTATCTCCCAGTTTTTTAGATCAGACCATTTAAGTTTTTTACGAGCAATTCAATTTTTGGAGCGAAGCTCCCGTACTGCGACACGAAAGTTACTTTTTCCTGTTCGCAGAACTCTGCGAGTTGCTAAGCAATTTTTATGAATTTTTTTAATGTTTTTCAAATGGCTAGGACCTGGCTCTGACGAAGCCCAAATTTAGAATTTGTCACAAAACAATAGTCAGAAAAATGATAACATCAATTTCTTCATGTGTAGGGTTGCTAAGTCATTAAACATAATTAGGTATATACTGTCTGAATACTGTTGGTCAGAATCCGCTCCTGGCCATTTAAAAACATTAAAAAAATTTGTGACAATTTTTTTTTGACAATTTGTGACAAGTGTAATTATTGACAATTTTTTAAATTGGGCTTCGTTACTCCTGGCCATTTTAAAAATATTAAAAGAAAGTTCATCAAAATCAAATCAAATTTGAGACAAATTTGTGACAATTGAAAAACATAAAAGGAAAATTCACCAAAATCTGTTAACAAATCGCAGAGTTTTGCGAACAGGAAGAAGTCACTTTTGAGGCTAAATTGTTTGTAAATAACAAATGAGCTGATCTAGAAAAACTGGGAGACACGTATATTTTATTTTGACCTATATTTTCAAAATCTGGTCAATTTGATCATGGGTGAAAAATCGTGTCGTACAGTGTTATATTAAGTTTCATATTTGAATAAGTATTATTCATTTTGCAAAAATTTGCTTAGAGGTACTTGGCTTAATATATGGCAGATTCTGGAAAATATTTAATAACAGTTTATACAGGCTTTTGAGTAAGTTTACCAATGGAACTGGTTATTTAGATGTTTCCACAAAGCTAGGGTTCGTTTTATATTTGTTTAAACCATACTTTTGTTTTATCACGTCATAAAAATATATTAGAATTCTCTTGCGAAGCTATAAAAACTTTCATTTGTAATTTAAGGAACATAACTGCCTCACTTGGTCTCTATCGAACCGAAAATTTTTCTTACACCTCTAACTTTATTTGATCGAAAATTTCGTAATTCTAATAGCACATGATTCATCCGATGGCGAAACTCATCGTCGACACAGATAGGTCCATATATTTTTCGGAGTACTTTTCTTTGAATACTCCCAGGTTTTGTATATCCTTTGTCGTAAATAACCGCGATTCGTAGTATTGCAGTTTCTTAGCATCCCGAGATTACTAACGCACTGCCGAAGTACGTAAAAACATCTATTGGTGACCACTATTCTCCGCTTGATTTCTTGAAATCAATATTTTTGTTTCGGCCTCGTTGACTTAGCTGTCAACCCATTTTTGCTGACTTCTTTTCAAGCGATGAGAAAACAGCAGATACATCACCCAGATTTCGGTAAATGATGTCTATATCATTGGCATAGGCTAGAGGCATGTGGGTCTTATGAAATATGTTGACACCAGCATTTCTCACCACCTTTTCCATAACTATATTAAATAGTGTACATGGCAAACTATCGCCCTGCCTGAGACATCTTTCCGTGTTAAACTGTGCAAAGTGATCCTTACCAATCAAAATAGAGGATTTGGTTTTTTTCCAATATACATCTGCAAAGTCGATCTAGTTTTGCAGGAATACCAATCTCAGACACGGCCTCATACAGCCTATTCCTTATCGCAAAGTCGAAAGCAGCTTTGTAGTCAGCAGAGAAGTGGTAGGTGTCGATCTGCTTTTCATGAGTTTTCTCTAGGATTTGCCGTAAAGTGAGTATTTGTTCCGTCATAGACTGATAAGGTCCAATTAGTTTTTCTATGATTGTCTTAAGACGTTCACACAATAATCTCGCAAGGACCGTGTACGCAGTTGGTAATAGGCTTATTCTACGGTAGTTCGTACACTCACTACGATCACCTTTTTTGTCTATGGGATATAACTAGAGTGTTCAAATACCTCATTTTTTCAAAAACCCGGTTTCCGAGTTATTCGAAAAATTGATTTTTTAGAAAACTCGGATTTCGAATACAGCATTTGAAAGAAAACCGGTTTAACCGGTTTTTTTTCGGTTTTTTCCTAAAAAGTTAAAAATAAAAATAAAAAAAAAATAATTTGGTTTAAAACAATGCATTTATTTCAAAAAATAAGAAATGTGTTGCTTTATTTTGTGTTTTTACTTTTTAATAAATTTTTGGAATTTCTCATTTAATTTTTTAAAGTAGTATTTTTGGAAATGAATACATTTTTGGAATATTTAAAATTTTTTTTTTCAAAAAAGTATTTAAGAAATAGTGTGCAATTTAGGTGTTCAATTTTTAATCTATTCTTCTGTTTCGGTTTTATAAAGCTTGATACAGAAAACACATACTCAATAATAGTGGAAGTAGGATTTATTGACAAAAGCGCGTTTAGAAGGATGTTGAGCTTTTCTTTATTAAATCTATCGAAATAGTTGAAATCATCTTATAGTCTTGTGTAATTGCAATTGGTTTTCACTACTGGATTCTGAATGTTATTTATTGTCCTGTTTAAATCGTTGCTGTCGTTGGATACCATTAGGTGATATCTTCATCTCACAATCTGAACTGTTACTAGACTCTGCCGTTGTTGGGGAAATTGCAGGATAAAGTCTTTTAAAAAGTTCTTTCGCATATTTCATCGTTTCCGCCTTTTTAGAATACTTTAAAGGGGATGAGCTTGTATGATATTTTCCGAAGCTAAGATATATAATTAGGCTATTCAACGTTTGTATTCTTCATTCCTTAAATCTTGCTATAATATTGTCTCGCAGCCCCCGAGCATATGCGGAATCCATATTTTTGAGCTGTTACAGTATAAACGCATATGCTCCTTCTGCGTCGATTAGAGTGGTTGAATCATTTGATAATCTTTTAATTGCGAGCTCTAAAGGCTGAAGCGCTAAGCTTAAATCTCTCAAAATTGTTATTTCTTTTGAGCTGAATGGAGTTTTCCCTAAATGTTTGACACATGGGTTAATTCTTGAAACTGTTCAATCATTGCAGATAAGGAGATCCACCGGTGTTTCACATCGACAATGAACCTTAGTTCTTTATTGTGATCCTGGAAAACATAGCTCTGCAATTTTCTTTGTTTTTCGCTCGACTTGTTAAATGAATTAACATGCTTCCACAAATTTTGCGAAAATTTAAAACACGTTTTTAATGAGCTTGTATGATTTTTTGACTTTTACTATTTCGCCGCATTCATCATCGTCACTATCATCTTTGGCGAGTTTTACTTCGACTTGATGATCCACTTAAATAACGTGTAAAAAGATTTTTCTTAATTAATTCGAAAGCTGCATTCGACAGTCCGATACGACAGAAATTGTTGGATGCTATGACTGAGTTTGGTATCCCCGCGAAGCTTCTTCGACTTTGCGGGATGACACTGACTGACACGAAGTCTTCAGTGAAAATTGGCAAAAATCTGTCAGAGCCATTTTCTACCAAGAGAGGCTTTAGACAAGGCGATAGTCTGTCCTGCGATCACTTTAACATCGTAATGGAGATGATCATGCGGAAGGCTGCAGTAAACAGAAATGGTACCATCTTCAACAAAAGTCACATGTTGCTGGGTAGCTGCGTGAACATTGACAACTATAACTTTGAAGTGGTTGATGATTTTGTCTACTTTGGCTCCGTCATAAACAAAAATAATAATGTCAGTCTGGAAATTAAAACACGAGTATTGATCGCAAACCGCTTCTACTATGCGCTAAGCAAGCGATTTAACGACAAAGCGCTCTCTCGAAGAACAAAGATCCAGCTCTACCAGAATCTGATCCTACCTGCCTTGATCTACAGCCCAGAATTCTGGGTAATGACACAAGCGGATCAATCTATTCTAAGAGCCTCCGAGAGAAAAATACTGCGCAAAACATTTAGACCCATTATCATTAACGGCGAGTAACATCGTCGAATGAATCATGAGCTGTACAACGACATCGACGTAGTCAAGCGCATTCAAATAGACCAAATGCGCTGGCTTGGACACGTTGTACCAATGGACGATAACGCTCCGGCTCGAAAAATCCTCGGCAATAAAATCGATGTGCGACCAAAACTCCGATGGATGGACCAGGTGAAAGAGCTGTTAACTAATCTTGGTGTGACGAACTATCTACGGAGCGCAAAAGACCGAAGCGCTTGGAATACTTTTCTACGTGCGGCTACTGATAGATAAATTTCTGTCGTTGCTGCCATTAAAGAAGAAGAAGTTAATTTGAAATTGAATTTTAAAATTTCACAAAGCTTCTAAAAGCATTCTCGTTTATGAAACGTAAAAAGTTTTTACTAAATTAATTTGAAATTGAATTTTAACATTTTACAAAGCTTCTAAAAACATTCTCGTTTACAAAATGTAAATAGTTTTTTCTAAATTAATTTCAAATTCAATTTTAAAATTTGTACTTTTTCAATAACTTCTTTTTTGAGCTGTAACAAAGCAATTTAAAAAAACCGAGTACCCGAAGGAAAAAACTCGGTTAAACCGGTTATTCGAAAATGGCACTTTTGCAAAAACCGGCATACGGTTTTAAATAAAAAAACCGGTTTACGGTTTTTCTGTTTCGGTTTTGAACACCCTAGATATAACAGACTAAAACTCCAGTCACCGGGCATGCTCTCCTCTCTGTGAGAATATTCATGATTCCCCTTTACTTCGGAGCAACTCTGTGCACTCATGTCGTCTCTTCTTTAGCTCCTTCTTTTTCCGTCTAGAAAGGCGTGTTGCCTCTCGTCTCTTTTTTCTGTGCCGTTCACGAGCAGTTTCGCCCTGTATGCAGCATCTGTCTCTCTCGTGGCATTGCGACATTCATCATCTTATTGGGACGGCTTTGAGTACCCAAGTACGCTTGTCGCTGCCCGTTCTATGGAGTCGGCTATATATTGCCACTGCGAGGTAATATTATCCGGGGTTGGAGCATTCCGTAGCTGTTGAGTTATGTGGTTGGAGTAAGCGACGCGTCGCCTACATTTGTAGTTTACCTATGCCCAGCTTTCGTTGGGCGTGGTTACTTACGATTTTCGCCATGCTTAGCCTTGTGCATACCTTAACTGCGGTAAGGTAGTGAGCGTAGTCAATGTTCGCACTCCTGATCACTCGTACGTCCAGAACACTCGATGCGTGCCTTCCATCGACTACCACGTGATGTATCTGATTCCTCGTCAACTGATCTGGAGATAACCATGATGACTTATGAATATTTCGATGATCAAATCTAGTCCTGCTAACTATAAAAAATGTCGCACGCTTTCATGCGCGAGCAAGCCCTGCGCACCATGTCACAGTTTTCTCCTCGTGCCTGGATTTCATCCATTTTTTTTGAAGGTGCTCCATCCGTAGTACCACGAATACGGTGCTCTGTTAGCAAACTTAAAGTGTAATTGACAAGGATCACTCTGGATTTACCACGTTAAACCGATCAGAAGCTTTACCTTGCATCACACTCCCGACACCCACTATTCTGAAAACAAATTTATAAACCTCTAACCTCCAAATTCGTATATTAAGTTGAAAACGCGTCAAATGATTAATTTTCAACCGAAAAAAAATCGTTATCTTAAACAAAGAATATTAAGTAGGCGGAAAAAGGTGCAAACGTAATACGAGAAACAGAAACCCGATTTACTTATAACAGCGTGCTGCAAAAACACAGTGTAAAAATTGCGTACACAGTAATTAAGCTATTCGAGTTATACGATGAACGCCATTTTCATTCCGTATTTAGTGCTCTCCTGAAAAAATGGGATTTGGGAGATAAGCAAAAATACACCCTCATCCCTAAGGATGACTTTTCAATCAATCCCGCAATGGCAACAGATATAATTATATAGAACAACGTCACATTTTGAATTAATAAATTGGGTAATTAAGATGTCAATATTTATTAATATTTTGTGTGCAATTTCAAACTACATATGGTTTGTACACTTATATTTGACATTATCTATTTGTACATGGTACGTGTATGAAGTCTTTTGGAAGTAACCCACAGGAGGTATTGACACCAACGTGAATGCCAAAAATTAATGGACCTTTGTTACGCACACACAGCTTCACAGAGTTAATAACAACAAAGATGTTTTTCGTATGTATGTATGTTGGACTGAAATAAAAGCACGAAACGGACGAGTTAAAAACACTCAACGTCATCACAATGATGGGAATGAATGAAAGCAGAATTGTTTTCTATGTTCGAAAATTTCTTATAAACATTTATTTTTTGTTTCATCTTATCAAAATTAATGAAAATGTTGTCTATTTGCTGCACTAACTTTAAAAGAGTGATGTTAATTAAACAGCCTATGTCTACGACCGAAATTGTATTAACCGAAACGAATTTGTGTTAACGTCTCTAAAACGTTACAGTTTTACCAACGCCTTGTCCTTTTGCTAGAGAAACGAAAAAAACTAATGGCAACGCTGAATTTGTGAGACGAATACCTTTCATTTAAGTACCCACACTTGCCCCCATACCCAACGGCCCCTATGTGGATCTTTTTTTTTGGAAAATGTGGGTCCCATATGCCCGATCGGAAAAAAATATTTTTTGAAGCACACATATTTTGCTCGATTTTCAGTTTTTATTATTTTTGCTGGAACCGGCCATAGAATTATAAATTTCACCCAATAATTGTGTTTTATATACTTTTCAACAAAATTTTCAATCGTAATTATTTTTTAAACAAGAGCTATTCGAATTATCTTTATTTACTAGCTGGGTGCCACGCTTGTTACAAAAAAAGCTACGGGTTTAAGCACAGTGTAGTTGATAAAGATACATTTTTTAATATTATTTTATTGATACATTATATTCTGTACAATAAATCTTATTTTAAATCCCGCGAAGCCTTTTGGCTTGTCTGCAAGGAGATAAGAAAAAGTATCTGATATATGTGATATGTTCCTGATTACAACAAGAATCTTATGTTGAAATTTCATCTCCAATAAATTGTGTAACACTTATGAGCCAGTGACATTGGTTGAGTATCAACCGATTTTAAGTTTTCCACCGGAATTGGAAAGAAGAAACTTTTGAAAATAAACATTTTTCAGTTGGACAAGAAAAAATTATAATACTCATTTGTGGAAGGTATTGCTAAGTACAACAAGAATCTGTTTAAGGGCTATTGCAAGTAAAGTTAATGAGTATCAACCCATTTGAAGTTTCCCAGCGGACTTACAAAGAAGAGACTGCGGCCTTTCCAACGATATATATATATATATAGGGGCGATATATATTGAGGGGCTGTAATCCAAAAACCGAATATGAGGAAAGAAAGATAATCCTAAACTACACTTTTACATCCAAGACCAACAAAACAGTAATATGTTTAGTTTGTCTTTTGAGCATTTCTTAACTTTTTGGAGTGATTATCAAATTAAACACATTAATTTTTAACTACAAAATAAAACTTTTTCTTATTAAAACAAAATCCAAAATTAAAATTATAAATAAGTACAAAAATGCTTTCGGTCATACCTAGAGTATGGTTTACACGCTATCTACCCGTATCTACCCATATCCTCTCAAACACAAAAGTGAGATAGCCTTATTAGAAAATATGTAGGAGTAAGCATAGGCAAACACTTCAAAATTATAGCAAAATAGATATTGAATTATAGGAAGGAAATAATAGGAAATCAAAATGTACTGATTTGACAGTAGATAGGGGATATAGGTGGATAGCGTGTAAATCAGCCTTAACGCTCGTATATCTTTTTAGACCAAAAACAGTACATTTCACTGCATTTTTTTAAAAAAGCAGTACAGCGATTTGGAAAGCAGTACTTTTCACAGTATAAATTGTATTCAATATATACAAAAAATTAACAATCATTTCCATCATCATTCAGATTCATTTTTATCAGAATCAGCTTTTGTGGTTGTTTTGTATTTAAATAAGCAATGCCGAATTCGTTTTGAGGTTTTTCATGTCGCAAAACAGTAAAGTACTTCGAAAAACAGTACAGATACGAGCCTTAGTCATACCATTTATCAGGGTTTTTGGGGTTGGACTTTCTAAGGAGTTTCAAACCGCTATTGCTGCCGATTTTAGCCCCGCAGCGCTATTGTATTGCCTGTTGACACACGCTGGATCTTCTAAGACTGCAACGTTTTCTGAACGAAACCAACCTTTTGTTTCCTTACTGGAGTGAATAGACGCATTCTCTTGCTGAAACATGTAATTTGTCTCCTGGTTTCGCCTTAAGAAGGATAATAAATTAATTTTCAGTATGTCCACATACTCTTCGGAGTTCATGCGACAGCTTGGCAAGGATTTATTAGTAATAAATTAGTAATTAGTAATAAATAATTAGTAATTAGTAATTAGTAATAAATGATTACAACTTTTGAAATATTCAAAATAATCTAATGCAGTTCCGTTCGGAAATTGTTCTCTGAGGCGCTATGACATTAGGCCCCACGAAAATAGACCTCAAAGTGAAAATGACATTAGGCCCCAAATTAGGGGTCTAATTTCATTATGAAAATAGACCCCAGGAAATTATACCCCAAACATAAAATGAAAATAGGCCCCAAAATGTATGTACTTACTTACTTACTTAAGTGGCCAATTACAATTTACGAAACGTAGTTCATAAATTTGAGGCCTGAAGTAATAAAGAATTCCACACGCTTCGGTCTTCTGCGTGTGTTCTCCAGTTAGTCCTACCAGATGATGGCACATCGCCTACCACTTGGTCCTTCCAACGGAGTTTGGGTCTCCCTGCTCTGCGCCGTCCTTCTGGTTCGCCTTCAAACACCTTTCTCGCTGGAGCATTTACATCCATCCTGGCAACATGTCCCAGCCATCGAAGTCGTTGGATTCTGACTCTTTTAGCTACGTCGATGTCGTGGTAAAGCTCATACAGCTCATGGTTCATCCGATGGCGAAACTGGCCTTCGACACAGATAGGTCCATATATTTTTCGGAGTACTTTTCTCTCGAATACTCCCAGGTTTTGTATGTCCGTTGTAGTAAGCACCCATGATTCGGCACCATACAACAGAACAGATAAGATAAGCACCTGGTACAGCTGTTTCTTAGTATTCCGAGAGAAGGTGGTGTTACTAAAGTGCTGCCGAAGTCCGTAGAAACATCTATTGGCTAGCACTATTCTCCGTTTAATTTCTTGGCTGACATTATTCATCTTGTTGACGGAAGATCCGAGGTAGGTAAATTCGTCGACTACCTCAAAACAATAATTGTCAACGTTCACGGTGCGTCCCCATCGAGAGGACTCTTTGTTCGTCGAAATCATTATTTTTGTTTTGTCCTCGTTGACCGCTAAACCCATTTTTGCTGACTCCTTTTCTAGCGATGAGAAAACTGCAGTAACATCCCGCAGATTTCGGCCAATGATATCTATATCATCGGCGTAGGCTAGTGGCATGTGGCTTTTGTGGAATATGGTGCCAGACATGTTGATACCAGCCTTTCTCATCACCTTCTCCATAACTATGTTAAATAGTGTACAGGACAGGCTATCGCCCTGCCTGAGACCTCTTTCCGTGTTGAATGGTTCAGACTGATCCTTACCAATCTTAACCGAGGATTTGGTGTTGTCTAAGGTACATTTGCAAAGTCTAATCAGCTTTGCAGGAATACCAAACTCAGACATGGCCTCATAAAGCCTATTCCTTATCGGAGAGTCGAAGGCAGCTTTGTAGTCGACAAAGAGGTGGTAGGTGTCGATCTGCTTTTCATGGGTTTTTTCCAGGATTTGTCGTAAGGTGAATATTTGATCCGTCGTAGATTTGCCAGGTCTAAAGCCGCACTGATATGGTCCAATTAGTTTTTCTACAATTGGCTTTAGACGTTCACACAATATGCTTGAAAGGACCTTGTACGCAATTGGTAATAGGCTTATTCCACGGTAGTTCTTACATTCACTACGATCTCCTTTCTTGTATATGGGACATAACAGACTGAGACTCCAATCCCCGGGCATGCTCTCCTCTTGCCAGATGTTCTCCATGAGCTGAAAATGTATGTATTGGGGCCTAATTTCGTAGTTGTTATTTTAAAGTATGCAAATACACCCCAAAATATAGTGTTGTTGTTTTCTGTATAAAATTGGGCTATATTTTCATATTTGTGTTTGGGGTCTAATTTTCAAATTAATATCGCAGTTCGTATATAAAAACACAACACGCAAATAGGCACCCAAAACGGCGGTAGAAAATATAACCCAAACAAAAATTACACCAGTTTACAAATCTTTATTTTTGGTCAGCTGCAGAGTTCTAAATAATTTTTTTCTATAGATTTCGGCCTCCTAAACACGAATATGAGATTTAAAAATTTTTCCTCTGATTAGTTTTCAAGATATGAATTTTTGAATTATTTTGCAAATTTTTTATGAGATCCATCAGCTTATTGGAGAATAATTCGTAAACGCATCCAACTATTTGGACAAGAGTGGTCTCCAATTAAAGGTAATGTGCTCCCCTAAAACATTTCTATACAAGCTTTTAAAATCGGTTGGGTAGTTCTGATGGTAGGAGCAATTAAAGTTTAAAAAACAATTTTTTTTGTGCAAAAATTACTGATTTAAATTGATACAAAAATTTATAAAAAATATTAATCGATAAAATAAATCCAATTTCATAAATTGAGTATAAAGATTGGACTTTCCCGAGGAAAACAAGCCATCATATATAAAAATTGGGTGATAAGAGGGAGAGTTACACGTTTTTAAATAGGACACTACAAATCATAAATTTTTTGATTTTAATCATATCACGGTAGGCTTAGAGCTAAACTTTACGTTGCACGAAAATGTTTAATTTGAAATCCTAGCTGATCATTTTTAGAAAATATCGATATTTTTCATTTCTACCGACTGGATCAAAAGTCTTTTTACTTTTTAAACCATAATACAGTGGCATTTCCACTTTTTATCGTCATTTTCATGCAACGTAAAGTTTAGCTCTAAGCCTACCGTGATATGATTAAAATCAAAAAATTTATGATTTGTAGTGTCCTATTTAAAAACGTGTAACTCTCCCTCTTATCACCCAATTTTTATATATGATGGCTTGTTTTCCTCGGGAAAGTCCAATCTTTATACTCAATTTATGAAATTGGATTTATTTTTTCGATTAATATTTTTTATAAATTTTTTTATCAATTTAAATCAGTGATTTTTGCACACAAAAAATTGTTTTTTTAAACTTTAATTGCTCCTACCATCAGAACTACCCAACCGATGTTAAAAGCTTGTATAGAAATGTTTTAGGGGAGCACATTACCTTTAATTGGAGACCACTCTTGTCCAAATAGTTGGATGCGTTTACGTATTATTCTCCAATAAGCTGATGCATCTCATAAAAAATTTGCTAAATAGTTCAAAAATTCATATCTTGAAAACTAATCAGAGGAAAAATTTTTAAATCTCATATTCGTGTTTAGGAGGCCGAAATCTATAGAAAAAAATTATTTAGAACTCTGCAGCAAAATGGCTGTAAACTAGTGTTACCCAAAATTAAAAATGAAACTGAAAAGTTGGCCAGAATAAAAAATAAAAATTTACCTAAACCAATTATGAAAATTGCCCCCAAAAAAAGTATTTTTTTTTTATTTTTATGAAAAATCACCAAACAATATATATAATTCCAATTATAAGCAGTTTCTTTAATTTCTAATCATTGCATATTAGCTAAACTATACTGACCGTAATGTCTTCGCATACAATACATATTTTGGCCCTCACGTAAAATTTTACGTTCTTATTTTTTTTTATATTTTTATATTCATTTGTATGGCAAGAAGGTTAGAATATATACGAATATATAGCGTAAAGTAAATTGTTAAATCAGGGGGAAGCACCGTAGGCGAAAAATTCTTTAGAACATGTAAAAAATTTTAGTTTCTAAAATGACATTTTATATTTGTGCTGTTTTGTACGAGTTTTAAATTGTAAGTTGCATAACGTAATATTTATTGAGTAGTTAACACAGTAGGCAACACAAAACATTACAAAAAAAGCGCTAATTTATAAAAAAGATTCGAATTTTTAAGTGCAATTTTTACGTTGCCTATATTTATATGAAAATAAGCGGAAAAGATTTGCCCATAATTGTAAATAGTCTGTTCTGTGAAATGCGCCGCGAAGAAAAATTATTTAAAAAAATTGCGCGATTTTGTTAAAATAATTTTTCATGATTTTAGTTTTTTGAAGAAAATTTTTCATGTTTTTATATTTTAAAGAAAAGGGTCACCGACGAAAAATTATTTTATAAAAATCACTTTTTTTTATTGCATATGGTAAATTGTCTGTTCCGTGAAAAGCGCCGCAGGCTAAAAATTATTTTAAAAAATCGCTCGATTTTTTTAAAATAATTTTTCATGTTTTTAGTTTTTAAAGAAAAGGGCCACAGACCAAAAATTATTTTATAAAAATCACTTTTTTTATTGTATATGGTAAATTGTCTGTTCCGTGAAAAGCGACGCAGGCGAAAAATTATTTAAAAAATTTCTTCGAAATTTTTTTTTTCCAAAAAAAAAAATTTAAAATTTTTATGTTTTTAGAAAAAAAAAATTTGAATTTTTCATGTTTTTAGTTTTTGTTAAGAAAAGAGCCGCAGACGAAAAATTATTTTCAAAAACCGAGCGATTTTTGGTTTTCTTTGGATTGTTAAAGAAATGCGTGTTTTTAGTTTTTGTGAGATAATTGTACGTTTTCTTTATTTCCTTATTAATATGAATGCCAAAACAGCTGAGATCAAGCAAGGAGTCTGTAGTCGTTGAAGCGTTGTGTTGTTAGAAGAGGTGAAGATAACGGTTGGAAAAATTCTCGAGAGAAAGAAAGGATGGTTTTTTCTTCGTGCAAGATGTTATACAAGTTTACAAATAAGTTTAAAGGTAATAAACTATATTATTTTCAAAAAAACCAAGGGTTTTTTATTTTGCCGAAGGAAATTAGACCCCAAAAATATTAAGCCTGACCCTTAAATGAAATTGGAACCCAAAAAAGCGAAAATAGGCTCCAAAATTTTATGAAATTATGCCCCAAAAAAATGTTTGGGTCTATTGTCACACAGACATTTGGGGTCTAACTGCATTATGCAAATATACCGCAACAAAAATATGAAATTAGGCCCCAAAAAATCAAAAAATTTCGGGTTGTTGTTTTCCATATATTTTTTTGGGGCCTGATTTCATTTTTGATTTGGGGTGTTTTTTCGTGGGGCCTAATGGCATACCGCAGTTCTCTGAGTATTAACTAACTATAAATAAGAAATCGATATTTTCCTTCCGGTACCAACCATACAATATTAATTATTTGCCAAAGATCTATTGTAAGACATTCAGATTTGAGTTCGATGAACTGGCGCTAATAGTAAAATCGATCATGAGTGTGCTAATGTAAAGCGAATAAAGTCTATATATTAAGTCTATACCTAGGAGTGATAAAATATGTGTTTATTCAAAATATTTGCAAACTTATGAAAAATTTAAATTATAATCTGTAGATAACACTTAAATTTTGTGTGGAAAAATATTGTAAGTATTTGATTGATTTTTATTTTTTGTTAGGAAATATAAAACTCTCATCGTAATTTTTATTTCAAAACTCTTATTCAGAGACTCACAAAATAAAAACCAAAAATAACTCTGATGCAATGGGTTATAACATAAAGAAGCGATATAGTAATAATCTGTAACGACGAGTTCTACTGGCAAGGATACTTGAACAGAGTCCCACAGGCAGGGCGTCTCTAAACAAGTATTGTTAATACTACGCAAGGATAACGAGTTCTACTGGCAAGGATACTTGATCAGAGTCCCACAGACAGGGCGTCTCTAAACAAGTATTGTTAATACTACGCAAGGATAACGAGTTCTACTGGCAAGGATACTTGATCAGAGTCCCACAGGCAGGGCGTCTCTAAACAAGGATTGTTAATACTACGCAAGGATAACGAGTTCTACTGGCAAGGATACTTGATCAGAGTCCCACAGGCAGGGCGTCTCTGAACAAGTATTGTTAATCCTACGCAAGGATAACGAGTTCTACTGGCAAGGATACTTGAGCAGAGTCCCACAGGCAGGGCGTCTCTGAACAAATATTGTTAATACTACGCAAGGATAACGAGTCCTACTGGCAAGGACACTTTATCAGAGTCCCACAGGCAGGGCGTCTCTGAACAAGTATTGTTAATACTACGCAAGGATAACGAGTTCTACTGGCAAGGATACTTGAACAGAGTCCCACAGGCAGGACGTCTCTAAACAAGTATTGTTAATACTACGCAAGGATAACGAGTTCTACTGGCAAGGATACCTGAACAGAGTCCCACAGGCAGGGCGTCTCTAAACAAGTATTGTTAATTCTACGCAAGGATAACGAGTTCTACTGACAAGGATTATTAGTACTACTGCTAACTACACTACGAACTACGATGTGTTAAGGTCGCCGGCTACCCAACGACTAACTCGCTTTGACTGCCTGTCGCCTTTTTATATTGCTCCGCAGTCGCTGTCTGGTGTGCTGCTGGCGTGGTGTGTTGAGTTTGTTGTGATCTATGCTGTGGTGTGTTGTGTTGGGGTTCGGTGTGGTTTGCTGCGGTGTGTTGTGGTTTGATGTGTGATGTTGCGGTTCGATGTGGTGTGCTATGGTGTAGTGTGGGTGTTCATGGTGTGGTGTGTGATGTTGTGGTTCGGCTTGGTTTGCTGGTAAATGTTTTATTTATAAATAAAAAAAAACAGTTATAATAATAAGAATGACAAATATTCATGCTTTATTGGAATGTGGATGAAAACGAGGGCAGCGACTTTCATCGTCACATATCCCCCCCTCGTACGGGCTGTGGAGAAATGTCGATTCTTCGATGTCTTGAAACCTTTACACGATACCGCCGGTCATCGATGAATCTTAAGAAATGGGTATATTTTCCCTTCCAGTTTCTCAACCATTCAGTGATGAGGGGTATCATTCGTCCTAGGTCATCCGCAGGTATTTGAGTCGCCATTACCTCAAAATCTACTGGCGGTATGTCGGTTCGGTATTTCCGGAGCCGGTGGTTCCTCTCAGTCCGTTGTTCATCTTCGGTCCCCATATCCATTTGCTCCACTGGAAGCTTAGCCGGTTCTATAGGGACGTCTTCGTCGCTGTCAGAGACCAGGAGAACAGCCTCTTCCTTTTTCGCAAGGGTAATGGGCGAACTATAAGGGCTGTGTGAGGGTTCGATACAATCGTTAGCGATGAGGCGGCTCACTTCAACGTCGATGATCTGTTGCATAGCTGGATTCCTGGGAGTGTATCGTGCTTTGTAAGGCCGGTCGTCTTTTATGACGATGCGATGCGGCGGCAAACTTGCTGTGTCCCGCATGTTCGAAAAGTACGGGAGTTCGGTTTTCAGGTGCTTGTAAACCTGTTGTTGTTCTGTGCTGCTGAGGTGCTGATATGGGAACGGGTCGGTGTCTTGTCTATGTGAATCAAAAGTCGGCATCTCTGTTATTCCGTAATTTGTTTCTTCGGTGTCCTCAGTGAAAGAGACGGCGAAACCAGCGCAGTTAATGGTGGCCCCGAAATTAGTGAGGAAAACAAAAAACAAAAACCCCATACGGGTTGGTTTCGGCACTGAACTTTAAAATGACCTGTATGCCCGCAACGTCTGCAAGCATCCCGGACGTTGATTCGATCGTTCTCCTCCTCCGCTACCATTCTGTGGTACTCTCGTGGTTGTGTCTGGGGAACTGGAATGTTTTCGAATTCTTCGGCTAATTCCAGTAGTTCTGGTAGGGACGAAAAATCACGGCGGCGAATATACAGATGGTATTTCGGGTCAGCATTTCGAAAAATTCGTTCGAGCTTTTGTGCCTCAGTGTAACCTCCTTGTCTCATTAAATTTTGCATAGCCAGACTGAAGTCTTTGAAGGACTCTCGGGATTTTTGCGTCCGCTTGCGTATTTCATCATCCAGCTTTTCGTAATACCTGCTAGGCAAAAAGAAATTTAACAGGGATTCTCGAAACTTTACCCACTCGGTCCAATGGTCGTTATTATTCCGATACCACACTAGGGCTCGATCTTTTAGAAACTCTGACATAACTCTTGCCAGCAGGTTTGCGTTGATATTGTACACTGTTGCTAATTCCTCTACTCTCTCCAGAAATGAAAACGGGTCAGGGTTACCATCGTACATGATTCCCCACTTGCGTACAGTGTCCACTATTGTTCGGTAATCTCCGAATGCTTCAGATGTTCCTGGATCGATTGGCTGCTTTTGGGATGAATCGTTAGTCATAGGGGGTTTACTTACACTGTCTTCTGTATGTTCAACGGTGATGGCCGGTACCGACGGCGATTTTTGTAAGGATTTTTGTTCCGGCGGTGCATTCGAAGACTTTGATGTTTGTTCTGCCTGTATCTCAAGCAGCCGGTCCAAATGTTTGGAATTGTGTTCCGAGGACATGAAATTGGACATACGCTTCCGCATGTCTTCCAAAGTACCTGATGTGTCGATGTTGAATTCAGCAAGATAGTCCGCTAGATCCTCCTTTCGTAGGGAGTACACCCAGGAAACCTTTAGTTGTTGATCCATGGTCGATTTTAATTTGTATTTAAGGTCGGAAATTTATTTCGTATCTCTCTCTCACTAGGACTGATGTCCCTGCTCGGGCGCCAATGTAACGACGAGTTCTACTGGCAAGGATACTTGAACAGAGTCCCACAGGCAGGGCGTCTCTAAACAAGTATTGTTAATACTACGCAAGGAAAACGAGTTGTACTGGCAAGGATACTTGATCAGAGTCCCACAGACAGGGCGTCTCTAAACAAGTATTGTTAATACTACGCAAGGATAACGAGTTCTACTGGCAAGGATACTTGATCAGAGTCCCACAGGCAGGGCGTCTCTAAACAAGGATTGTTAATACTACGCAAGGATAACGAGTCCTACTGGCAAGGATACTTTATCAGAGTCCCACAGGCAGGGCGTCTCTGAACAAGTATTGTTAATACTACGCAAGGATAACGAGTTCTACTGGCAAGGATACTTGAACAGAGTCCCACAGGCAGGGCGTCTCTAAACAAGTATTGTTAATACTACGCAAGGATAACGAGTTCTACTGACAAGGATACTTGAACAGAGTCCCACAGGCAGGGCATCTCTAAACAAGGATTATTAGTACTACTGCTAACTACACTACGAACTACGATGTGTTAAGGTCGCCGGCTACCCAACGACTAACTCGCTTTGACTGCCTGTCGCCTTTTTATATTGCTCCGCAGTCGCTGTCTGGTGTGCTGCTGGCGTGGTGTGTTGAGTTTGTTGTGATCTATGCTGTGGTGTGTTGTGTTGGGGTTCGGTGTGGTTTGCTGCGGTGTGTTGTGGTTTGATGTGTGATGTTGCGGTTCGATGTGGTGTGCTATGGTGTAGAGATGGGCACTCGGCACGTGATTGGCGTGAATCACGTGAATCATGCGTGATTCACGCGTGAATGTGAGTAAGTTGGAAATTTGCTCACGTGAGCGTGCATGAACGTGAGCATCAAAAATATCTTCGTGCATGAGCGTGCGTGAGTGCATACTTTGCGTGAATCACGCTACTCACGCTAATCACGTAAAGCAAAAAAAAAATGCGCTTAACACAGAACTGGTTATTTGCATTTGTCATTACATTGATAAAGATTTAATTTTTTGTGTGTATGTTTTAGGAAATCGTGACTTTATTCTTTGTAATATTATCATATAAAATAATATATATAATAAAATATAATAATATATTATAATAATATTACAATATATAATGTTTAATAATATTTGTATAATAAAAATAATAAATATAATAACACTATGTGACAGTCATTTGGAACTTGAGGAGTGACCCAGTGCATGTTGTTGGTCTGGTCGAGTACAGCATGACCCTATATACCAAAGTTTAATAACACCCCCAATATCTTGACTTACTCTCTTATTAATTTTTTCCATGAATGCTGCAGCGACTTGGCCAGTAAATATAGTGAAAGGTCCCACAAAGGTTTTCTAACTTTAAAAAAGCGTTACGAAGTAAAATAAATGCCTACTATGCTCGCTGACCGCTGCTTGTATATTTTAGAAGATATCATGATATTTATAACTATAGGAATCACAGTTCAGACACCCAAAAAAAATGGAAAATATTTTTTTTAATCTATTAAGATAGCTTTAATGGATTTTAACTTTTTAAAATCCTTTCAAAAATTGCACATAGTCCAACAATAAGCAAATACGTTTTATGGTACGAAAAACTTTGTAAAATTTGCTCAGAAGAAATGTGTGAACCAAAAGTCGTAACTAAATTTAAAACATCTATCCCATGCAGTTCGGCTGCAAGTGAATAAGGTGTTTTCTACGTCAGAAAGAATATTAGAAGAAAAAAAGTCGTTTAAGTGAAGAAAATGTTGCAAAAAATTTTATTTTTAAAATGTAAAATAAAATAAATAAAATTAATATATTTTTTTTTGATGTTATGTATTTATGAGTTCATTAATTTATTTATTTCCATATTAATCTATTAAAATATATAACAGTAGGCACATAACACAGTGCAACTGTGAAAAAGACAAGACCTTGACAGTATAGGTTCGATTATACGATAAAAATAAAACCCAGTTTAGCGAGATTGGTATCCAATTTTTTTTATGGACCCCAGAAGATTCTCAAAATCAGTGAGTCCCTTGGATAAAGGTGTCATCAGTTTTTGTCCAACAGCTAACAGATACTTCATGATAGCGCTAATCTATATTCGGTAATAACACAGTGCAACAGTGAAAAAAATACAAGAACGTGACAGTATAGGTTCGATTCTACTATCGAAGAGTAATAAAACCCTATACTCAGTTTGGCGAGATTGGTGACCAATTTTTTTTTATGGGCCCCTAAAGATTCTCAAAATCAGTGAGCCCCATGAAAAAAGGTGTCATCAGTTTTTGACCAACAGCTAACTCACACTTCGTGATAGCGCTAAACAGTATTCAGCAATTATGTAGCTGGGAGTTTTGCGCACTAACTTTATTAACAAATTATGTCAATAAGGTTGGTTATTTATGCCTTTTTCAAAAAAAATTTAAGAAGAATTTATTATTTTTTCACTATTTTGAGCATTACTTTGAGGGAGTCCAAATTTTTCTCTAACACTGTTCGCCAAAATTGTAGCCCTGGTAAAGATAAACAACTTTCGTGAACATATCAATACAATCTGAACGTGTCTAGGCAACCTAAATAGCTCATAAAGTCCACGTTGATACCGGTTTTTTCTAACCTTTACGCACTTATAAGCCAGTAACGTGGTTGAATATCAACCGATTTTAATTCTCAGCGGATTTAGAAAGAAGAGACTGCAGCCTTTCCAACGATATATATAGTTATATTGGTAACTTGTCATATCTGTTTGTTTTTTTCCACGAAATTTCAAACTTTTGTAATTTTTTCACTATTTATTAAGTTTGATGAAGTTTGTAGCCCCTATTTTATAACGACACCCTAATGTTTACTACTTTATTCAGAAAGTGCACGCTTTCGTGAGTGAAACGCATACCTGTTTGTCAAAATCGGTTACCAAATAGTTAAGTTATTATTAAGAATCTTTTGGGGTCCATTAAAAAAAATTGGTCAACAATCTCGCCAAACTGAGTATATGGTTTTATTTCCCTTCTATAGTCTAATCGAACCTATACTGTCAAGTTCTTGTATTTATTTTGCAAAAAGTTTGTTGCATAGTGTAATTATAGAAACATAAAAATAACATTTATTTACTTTTTATTTGGCGTGATTGTCGTGATTCACGCTCACGTGAACGTGCGTGAGTACACACACCACACCATGAACACCCACACTACACCATAGTAGAGATGGGCACGTGAGTAAATTTGGCTCACGTTCACGCACGTTCACGTGAGTAGCGAAAAAATTTTTGAGCGTGAGTGTGCGTGATAGAAAATTTCAATCACGTGAGCGTGCGTGAACGTGAGCCAAATTTACTCACGTGCCCATCTCTACTATGGTGTAGTGTGGGTGTTCATGGTGTGGTGTGTGATGTTGTGGTTCGGCTTGGTTTGCTGGTAAATGTTTTATTTATAAATAATAAAAAAAAACAGTTATAATAATAAGAATGACAAATATTCATGCTTTATTGGAATGTGGATGAAAACGAGGGCAGCGACTTTCATCGTCACAAATCAAAAATAAGTAATAGACCAAATAGCTATTATCGTAAAAATCAGAAAATAAAAGTTTATTGCAAAATTCTATAGAATGAGTAAAAACCAATGTATTGGTGTATGTAAAATAATTTTATCACATTTCCTTCATATTGTTTTTTTTTTAGTTGAAAAATCGATCAATAACTGATGTTTTGGGTCCCTGAGTTACATAGATAACTTGTCATATCTGTCTGTTTTTGCCTCGAAATCGCAAAATTTGTGCACTTTTTCGATACCTTACCCACTAGTTTATAACGACACCCTGATGTTTACTTTTTTGTCAAGAAAGTGCTCGTTTTCGCATGTAAACCTCAAGGTTGTTTGTTAAAACGGTTGACAAATGGTTATGTTGTTTAAGTTTTTCGGGGAATGCAATTTTCATATAGTAGTCTTAAAGAAAACAATTCTTAAGACTATAATTTAATACCTTAAAGAAACATATTTTTGATACCATAATTCTTTGACAATAAATTGAAAGTTTACAAATCGATTAACATCACTTTTTCATATTTAAAACACAAAGTTCCCACATTTTTGCTGCTAAAAAAGTTTCTACAATAATAATAATTATATCTACTGAACATTTCTTACATCGTAAAATAATTTACATCATTTATTTGACTTTTTAATACAACAGCAGTTTTTAAAACCAATATCAGCTTTTCGTCAAAAGAAGTTAACCGGTTTGGCAAGTGAAGCAACTAAAGTATGTGTATAAAATTAAATGTGGTTTGTTCAACTGCTTAAAACTTAAAAATAGCTGTACCAAAACGGCAGTACCTTCTGCGGATTTGTTGTGTAGGAGGCGGTGATAATATGTGTTTTAGGCAGTGCTGTTCAAAAGTGAAAATGTAATTGTGTAGGTGAGAAAAAGAGAATTTCACTGTGAGGAATGTTAAATGGGTAAAGAGCAGTTTTAATGCATAAACATTAACATAATTTATACAAATATACATTAGATACCTTTTTTGATTCTATATAAAATAGTTTAAAAATTTAATTATTAATATAGTTGTGTTTTATTTGTGCATTAAAAAAAACATCGGCATACACCCGCTGCACATGTTCATTCGTCGCTGTTTCAGTGACGACTGAAAGCAAGAGAGTAAGCATACATGTGAGTTGAGCGGGAACAATTGTTCTATGAAATGAACACCAATGGTTTTAGCTCACGCATGAGTAATATGATTGCTTTAGGCTACAAAAATATTGATCATACGTATTTTTGTTTTTTAATTTGTTTTCTTCTGTATTGTTAATAGATTACCCTACAGATAAGCATCATTTGTGCAAAAAATTAAAATTCTACGACTTTATCATTAATTAATGTTCTTGTTTTCCAAAAAGGAGTTATTTTCCAATATTAAACAAAAAATCATTAAAATGAAATGTCGGTCTGATTGTGATCGGTTATATTTTAATATAAGGCTTCCCGAAAGAGTCGTTGTAATTTAATGATTTATTTTATGAAAAATATGAACCTTAGTGCTAACTTTAAAAATATATCTTAACTAACCTAACCTAACGACAAACAGAGAGAGAGACAGAGAGAGAAAAATAGCCTATTTATCATAATAAACGGCCACACAAGCGCAGTATGGGTGCAGGAAAGTCCACGCTGCACAGGAGGACGCACAATCGCCTTACCACACCATAAACATTGATCCTGAGTGTATGGGTTCCCTTATCTCCTGCCGTATGAAGACGATGATTCTTTTACTTGTGTCAATAAGGGAACACCACACATTACAAATCTGTAATCACATGTTCAAATCTGAACAGATTGTTTTGACAACTCAACAGTAGATGTTTATTTTAAACAAACATTTAGGAGCGACTTTTAAATTTTTTCAAATTTAAATAAAAACTTAAAACCATTCTTTAAAAAATCTTTAATTTTTTCCGATATTAGATTATATTGTCGTTGAACCCCCCAGCAAGTTTCATGATGGTGTCTCTTCAACTTCTTGAGAAAAAATTAAATAGATGAGAAACAAATTAAGATTTTTTTTTATTTTTGGCCTATTATGTATATTTGCTGTGATAACACAATGCAACAAATTTTTGATCCCGGCTTCTAAATAGTTGATTCTTATGTAAAATTTTATGCTGAATTCAAATCTGCTCTCAGATATTTGGAAAGTAGAACAGTTTTTGAGATATGGTCAAATTTCCATTTTTAGTGTTTTGAAAAAAGGTAGGTCTACTAAAATGTCATTTTCTCTGGTTTTTGTTCACCGATGTCACCGAGCTGTGACGAAAATTAAAGATAATAAAATTATTTATTAAAAAAACGATAGGTGATTAAAATCCTATCATAAATGACGAAGTTATGACCAAGGGCAACAAATTTTTGTAACATATTATTCTTTCATGTAATGGTCTGAAACCGGAGCAAATTTTACGGAAACACGGAAAAAAAACTTAATTAAAGGCAGCGAAAACTTGAAAAATCATTAAAATTTTTACAAAAATCTAACTTTAAAGTGCCATAACTTCGTCATTTATGATTGGACTTTAATCAGCTATCGTTTTTTTAATAAATAATTTTATTATCTTTTATTTTCGTCACAGTTCGGTGACATCGGTGAACAAAAACCAGAGAAATTGGCATTTTATTAGACCTAGCTTTTTTCAAAACACTAAAAATGGAAATTTGACCATATCTCAAAAACTGTTCTACTTTCCACATATCTGAGAGCAGATTTGAATTCAGCGTGGAATTTTACATTAAAATATATTATTAAATGTCCCGGATACAGAAACTTTTGAAATTTTGTGACATAGTGTAATTGGTATAAAATCTCATTTACATACGGAGTTCCAATACATATTAACTAACATAGCAGTAGCATGAAGATTTCAGATTGGAGTAATTTTGTAGTCTTGTTAAATATTTTCTAGATAAGAATTGTGTGGCAGAACAACGTTTGCACACAAAGTTCTATAGACACTTGCAGTGCAGCAAATATGCGTTTTACACATGACAAAATGCATATTCTGAATAATATAATAAACATTAGGGTACCTTAATAAAATAGTGGGTAAAAATTCCATCAAACTTTAAAAATAGCGAAAAAAAATCACAAAAGTTGTTGGTTTCGAGGCAAATACAGACAGATGTGAAAAGTTTTCTTTATAAATATATATCGTTGGAAAGGTCTAAGACTCATCTTTCCAAACCCGTTAAGTAATCAAATCAAATCACTTAGCTAAGAATTGACTGCGTTTATAAGCTCATAAGTTTATAAAAATAATATAAATTTCTTTGTTCCCGGATCGACGTTTTAACAGCGTTCCATCAAATGGCATAATTTTGTGGGACAATATATTAAAGTATCTGTTTATTATCTCTGAAAAATGTCCAGCTATTCTGTTCATCTTAGTTAACAAACAGAAGAAAAAATAATTATTTCATTTCCCGGGAATTGCGGGAAATGGACAGTTCGGGAAAGATGTTAGGAGGGAAATTCTAGTGGGGGTCGGTCATACATTTCAACCCTCTTGGAGGCACCATGGGAGCAGCAGGAGCTGATTTCATAAAAAAATTCTATGGGGTCCACCTTAAAGGTTGAAGATAGAGGGTAGATATGATCTGTGAAACAGTTGGGGTTGAAAAAGTATTGGGGCTGGTCATACATTTGAACCCTCTAGGGGCGATTCCGTGGCAGTCGTGGGCCTTTTTGTGTTGGTTTTTTCCCCAATACGAAAAGATTCTGGCGAACAAATGGGGGCTCGATTTTTGTTTTCATCGTAGATGACGATCTTGATAGCCGCTTGGTCGAGAAAAATGTTGACCCACTCTAGTGTGCATATTTTTAATAAATGTATCCGTTCCTTAGATATCAGTCGTAAAAATCATTTTTTTTTTTAAATTAAATATAGCAATGACTTATGAATCTAGAGTTTGATCTCTGGTTCCATCCGAATACACATTGTTTCTACTTTGAAATGACACCAAAACCATAACCATTCAATGCTCTCTTTAGGAGAAATACTATTTTTAACATAGATATGTCATCAAATAAAATAATATTGTTTTTTTAATGAAAACGCCGTGATAGTTTTTGACAACGATTTTTAGAGACTCGATGGTTTCACCCTAATTCGGATACAAGGTATCGAACTGCATCATAAGTTTTTTGAGTTACAAGGACGGTTTCATTCAAAATTTTTATTTACAGTTTTTTTTTACTTTGAGTGGTGTTTTTAGGGGTTAAATCGATTTTCGACATGCTGTAGTTGGGTTGTCGGATAAGCTTGACTTATTTAAAACAACTTTGCTTTAGACAGCATATCCAAAAACCCAACTATAGTCTGCGAAAATCGATTTAAGCATATGAGCCTCTACACACGACTATTAAAATACAGTATAATCGAAATATTTTTGATGTTATTTAACTTAGATTTAATAAAAACATTCACTTGATTCTTAACATTTTGTTTTTACCTGATTATTTAACATTATTTGTCAATAATTTGAATATTTAAAAATGTGGGAAATAACACCATACAATGATTCTAATGACCAAACAAACATATATTCTGAACTTGAGTTAAATTTGTCCATCCATTAATATTTTCGATATAAATCCACCTAGAACCACCTAGCGGTATACAAATGTCATAAAAATCGGTCGAGCCGTTTCGGAAGATTGCTATCACAGACACCGTGACACGAGATTTTTGTATATTAGAAGGATTTCTTCATTCAAAGTGGACGCCACAGTTGAAAAGGGAATATTTATTGTATAAAAATTCGCAGACTTGAAAATTTTTTTCACATTTAGTCTCCTAAGCCTCATAATTGATGAAACCTATTGACCTATTGATTTAGACACAATTTTTGTAGTCAAAAACTATTTTTAATGAGATAAAACTTTGAAATACAAGGTGGTATTCAGCCGGCGAAGCATTGTGCCTCCTTATCTTATACAGAATACATTGTATCCCTTCTTAGATATACTTATACCCTATTGAGCTGATACAATAAGACTCTTTTCTCAAATGTTATCAAACATAAATCTATTTGAATTAGTGAGTGAATTAGAATTAGAATCAATATGTAAATATTCATCAGGTTCCCAAAGGGATTTTCCTGCGCTACAAATAAATTTTAAATTACATTTAATACTCATATTCTGCTTGTTTAAAGATTTCATTCGTAGGTCTAAACTGCAACACAATACCAAACAATGGTCATTATCTAAATAATCAAGCGAAACGTAATAACGTATCTTTGCCAGCGACAAAGGGTGCAAAAGAAGAGGGTTTGCCTAGTCGGTTGCCTCAAACCGACTCGAAGGGAGGCAAAAAGCACGAGCAATAAATAGATTTCAGCCATAAAGTAAATTGTGTTTTGTTACTTTTCCAGCCAGTAAATGCGGCAATTGTTCGTTTCTTGGTAAATATACTCTACGAGTACAATTCAACTAGAATCACTTGCGGACGTCCATCACGTAACCTCTTCGCAATCCCATTACGCCAAAGGCTTTTTGTTTGGCAGCGGGAGTGAGGGATACACGTTATATCACATACAGCCAGACGTACATTCATATTTCGCTGGGTTGTTTTATTTAGTATCTCGAAAATATATTGCGTTTTTTTCTGGTCTGTTGGGCGAGAGATCATTGAGAAATAAACTTTGTCTGATTTCCAACGAGTTTTTCTATTTCCATGTTTCATGTATTGTGTCCATTGCCTTTGGTGTTGTCTGCAAGCAAATTTAGTGTGCTTATAAATGAACTGTTGTAGATTTTGTTTTCAGTTTTATTTTATTATACGCAAATATTTTTCACGATGCGGCATATTTTGTACGTAGCTCCTTGACAGCTTTTCGCAAATAATGCAGAAGTTAAAGTTCATAATAACTCAAACAATGGACGAATTATGTTGCATGTTAAACTCGCCGATGTTATAGTACATAAATAAAAAAACTAGTTGTTAATAGGCTAAGAAGATCACAAATCGCCTTCTGAAAAGAACCGTCACCTATATCTGAAAATCAGTATAGATAGGTCTGTCAGTGACAGTCTGATAAATGCGCTAGCCCTATGTGGTTTGTGATGTTGTGTCCCCTGTGAGAAACATCCGATTCGGAAATATCACAATAATTTGCAGCATATAACTTGAAAAATATAATTTGCCTAATGTAACTGCAATAAGTAATGTACTCGTGAAAAAGTAATATTATCTAAGTAAATCGACCCAGGTCTATTGATTAAAAAAAATTATTAAAAAAAATATTTAAAAGTATAAATGCGTTAGTTTTGACAGCTATTTTTATATTGAAACTTCCGAACGCTAGGTTCTTATAGAAGTAATTGAATCATAGTATAATTATATCCGATTCATTACATTAAGATTTATAGATTAGAGTTATACACACATATGCATTATACACCAGCACCGAAGTCAGCCAAAATCCCTGTTCCTAGACTGTATATAATAATGGCAGGTAACAAAGGACATTCTCTTTTTAAAAAGGACAAAATTTTACAGTTACAAGCCAAAATTTTTAGTGCTTAGTCAAACTAAGACCTGTAATTTGTATTAGATACAACATGACTATACGAATTCGGACCGACTAGTGATCGCCCTGGTTGTGCTGTCTAAGGGGCAAATTCTAACTGTTTTTATTACTTCCAATTTAATAAATACATTTGTAGTGCCAACATATTTTGCCTGAATTAATAAGTGAAGTGTTACATACACGTTACATATTACGCGACTACCATGCGGGAGATCGCAGGTTCAAACCTGGCTCCAGTCATCTTAAAATAGAAGAAAAAAATAAATAAAATTTTCTTTCATTGTCGGCTCCCCTCGAATGTTGTTTGACAGCAACTTCGCATTATTAAGCGTCGATTCAATCATCGTGTCTAGTAAGAGCTTCTCAAAACAGTGACGTTCGCATCCGTCGATAAATAAGTAGGTGCCGTTAGTTGTGAATCTAAAAATAGAAAGCGTGTTAATTCACAACAACGCGAGAAGCTATCCCATACCTCATTCATGGGGTGCAAAGGGAAATTAAGTTTTTTTAAGTTACATACATTAGAATATATATAAAAACTAGCGAACCCGGCGAACCTTGTCTCGCCACAATTTAATGCCTTCAGATAAACTCAGAAAATGTTTTTCTATTAGTTTTCCGTCGCAAAAACAAACAACGAAAGCGGTTCTCTAAAACGCAAAAAGGAAACGCACGATAATCAGGGAAATTCAAGATTAATCCCACATACTTCCAACGATTGGCCTTGCGATTTATTGATTGTCATTTTCATAGCCAACTAACGGGTAATGATGATCAGTTGGAATAATAGTGATTCGTATGATAAGGACTTTCTCTTCTTTTGCCCTTGATGCGGCACATTAAGCGAGTTGAAAATTTCGGTCGAAATTCGGTCACGCTGTTAACAGATTTGTACGAATACAGTTCTCCAGCGATTTGACTGTCTAAAATGAAATTTAAGCTATCGATGTCTTTCTTCATCGCTGCTAGTACTGCGCGTTAATTAATCCAATCAAGATTTTTATAATTTTGACTATGTGATGAGTTGCTCTTACGACAATGTGAACTCTCAAAAATTAGCAGGAAAAGATATAAATTCAGTCGAAACATTAACACAAATTTAGCATTGCCAATCGCCAGCAGAAAATTCAGCAGACGATGGTCGGTTCTAAATATTAGTTATCTCGTTAAATTCTCCAACCAAAATTTATCCGAAATTATCCACCTTAACATCGTTCAAATCATGCGAAAACTGCAAAATTTCGTCGAAAAAAAATTAAATTTTTTGCGTTTTTCCGGAATTTTTCGAGTTTTTCGCAAATAATTTTTATTATTCCATTCGAAAAGCCATTTCGTAACAATTGCACATAAATTTCCCGACTTTTACGAAGGATTTTCACAAAATTTTCTTGCATAAAAAACTCCTGCCAATTACCAACAATTGAAAAAAATAATTGATCAAACTGGGCCAGCGCTCTCACTTAACGAATTACTATGAATTTTTTACATAATTTTTAAATATATAGATTTCGTAATAATCTGAAATTCTCGCAGCAACACAACGTTTCCACCTTAACGTCATCTAAATTCATTAAATCAAACGATACAATGGAAGATTTCGTCGAAAACTCTTAAGTCGTTCGATTTTTTCTGGAACTTTCCGAGTTTTTCACTAAGAATTTTTCTATTTCTCCATTCGAAAAGCTATATCTGATTCAATTTTTCACATTTACATCGCCCAAAATAGACAAAACACACGATAAAATTCAAAATTTTGTCGAAATTTTTTGCATTTTGCATAATCTTCGTACCAAAATTTTTTGTTTTTGTAAATTTATAATGAAAGTTGACGTCAATGGCAAGGTTTGTGTAAAATATTACCTTTATTTGACAAGTGGTCCATGAGTTATATATATAATGAACATACCTATATTTGTGAGTATTTGGTGTAAAAAAGGAAATATATTAATTAATATTACGTCGCAAATTGTAAATTATTACTAGCACAATGTAAGTTATTTAAATATTTAAAGATTTGAGAAGGTCCGTACATGGTTTATTTCACAATTGGACCTGATAGGTGTTGCTGCAATCGTCCGTTGTTGATGTTTGTTTTTTCCTTAAACTTTTACAGAATCTAACTGCCATTTCTGAGGGTAAAATATGGTATTTATTTTTTTGATTAGTGAAGTGGGACCTCCACCTCATTGTTAGTAATAATAAAAATAAGTTGCATTGTGACCATGATAGATGTTCTGTGTAATGCGTGACCCGGTTTTTTTCTCTGTAAAGTTCTCATTAAAGTTGACGATTTTTACATACGGCCTTTATACGTGTAGTGCTCCAGTACGTACGTAATGGTCAATGAGTTATAGGCAGCAAAAGTGTGGTCCCATACAATTGTGATCAACACTAATGTGGATAACTATTGGAGTGAATAATACCCGAACATGGTGTATAGTTGTCAACAGGAATCTGGAGTACAATAAAAGTGAATGCTTTAAGACTTTACGTGAAGTTCAAATGATGACTGTTTGAATAGTGGTTCATGAGTTATATATAGTGAACATACCACTATTTGTACGTATATGATGTAAATACATAGGTAAATATATTAGTGAAGTGTGATCTCCACCTCATATACATTGGTAGTAGTAATAAATATAAGTTGCGTTGTGACCGTGATCATGTTCTCTGTAATGCATGAACCGATGTTTTTCTGTAAAGTTCTTATGAAAGGTAACGTTTTTAAAAAAGGCCTTTGTGCGTGTAGTCGTCCATGAGTATAGTCAGCAAAGTGTGGTCCAATATATAAGTGATCAATACTAATGTGGATAACTATTGGGGTAAATAATGCCCGAACAAGGTGTATAGTTGTCAACAAGTATCTGGAATACTATAGAAGTAAAAGAGTGAAAGCTGACGTCAATTTCAAAGTTATTCTTAAATTCGATATTGGGATGTGTAGTGGTTTATGAGTTATAGGCATTCAAATGAACGTACCTGTATTAGTAAACATTCGGTTTATATGAGGATATATTTGTAGTTATATGGGCCTAATAAATTAACGGATTGCAATGAAAATTTCTCTATGTGGTTCGTAGGGCTTTTGTCATTGACATGAAAACAAAGTAAGACAATAGGCCGTGGCATCGCCCACACAAACCGAAACTTCAAACGGTCATATCTCATGACCTATTAGAGTTATGAAGACTAGATTTGCTACATACGTTACTGGTACAAGAAGGATTAGGTATCGCTGGGAGATGGGAGGTGCCACGTCCCTTTTGAAAAACCGTTATATCGATCATATGAGACTTATCACTCCCCTAACCCAAAACTGATAAAGCTAGAGCCTTGAAATTAGGCATTCCTTCTGTGTCGTAGATGCGTTTTTTTTCTGGAAATGTTTACTCCTAGGTGGTAATAAGTGGCAAATAGGGTCAAAAAATGCATTATTGTATTTTGATTTTATGGCATATCCGCGGTATTACACGGGAGATATGAAATTGACACTTTTAGAGAAAGCTGCACCAAAATGGTAACGCAAAGTTTAGAATGAATATTTTACATACAGGAAAATGAGTTCCCTGGGAAATTTCAAGTATTCGAAGTCAGCTGATTTGTTCCGATCGAAAGTTTCCCATACATCACATCAGGGTTACATTTTAGAGTTCTTCCTCCCAATAACTTTTTATTCCTCTGAGTACCCTTTAACTAAAAATACATAGAGATATTGGACAATCTGTCTGTCAACCAAAGTGGAACAGTAAATCAGCAGAAATTATGGTGTAAGTATTTTACCGCAGTAGGTATTTCGATATAAAACACAAAACCGCAAATACTCGCAAACATTGTTCTTTTCATTTGAACAATACATTGTTATAGATTACATTTAATCACAAATAGAAGGGGTGAAAAGTGGTGATGTATAACTTGTTGACCATAGCGCGATTTTGATACCCGTTGAAATGAACAAAAATACGATATTGTTCAATGCTGCTTTACTAGTAGGAATTTAAATTATAATTTTATTTAGCTAAATGGATTAAATACTATTAACCTGCTTTACAATTTCCCATATTACTTAAATGTTTAAACAGAACACACGCCTTCGCACAGCCTGCTAAAATTGTTGCTTTACCTGAACGCAACAAAATAGAAAATGCTCAATTAGCAACAAGTAACTTTGACAGCGTCAATAAATCGAATGTAATCAAAAAGAAATGAAAATATAACGGAATCTGGTTATTCTCTTTACCATATAGTCGGTAATTATTAAAATCATTGGCTTTTGATCGTAAATTTACCCCTCTGTGCGTCGGTCACAAATCGGTACGACGCGTCGCAAGAAATTCCGAATTACTTCAGATATTTGGTAAGATATTGGTCCTATTTCGTTACGACGCTTTGAATTTCCCTCGATTCACATTCAGAAATCGGTACGACATGTCGTATATAACTTTAGATTTCTCTCAGCTGTATCGGTCAGACTTTGTTAGGCCCGATTTCGGATCAGATATCGGAAGTTTTGGCTGGCTGTCGTAACGATTTCTGGCCGATTTCTACGCATTCGGTTTGCTGGGTAATCACTCGGTTATAAAACTTTGCCATTACACCATCTGCAGACAATTATGGTCCATTGTGATGGTCTTACGAGTATTTGAAATGAAATTAGAGTCTGTAGAGTGAAAAAGAATTAGTCAAGAATCATAAAAAGTTAAATAGATTTAAAAAAGATAATTTGGAATTAAAGAAAAAAAAACAGTCATGGAGACACTATAGACTTCTGCCTGTAAGCCAGCTGAAACCGCTGAATTTCATTCGTTTTCCATGTTGCATCCTTCTTCGTCACACAGTCTTCAATAGTCACAATGTCATGTAATTTTGCCTATTAGTCGCCTGACAACCTTTACATCCAGCTCCAAGAGTAATCTGGTTAGTCTTCCGTCCAAATATCCCGTGATATTACGAAATCGGTATAGTGTTCCTAGGGTGCGGTTGCCAACCGTTCAATGTGCCGGTTCAGAGTTGAACACATTTCCGTGGGTTGAGAGTGCCATTCTGCATCTGTGCACTAGTCTTGATTTTATAATCTTGATGCCAAAGGTTTTAAAGCCAGCATAAATCGTGACCGGCCGTGGCATAGTGGTTAGAACACGCGACTACCATGCGGGAGATCGCAGGTTCAAACCTGGCTCCAGTCATCTTAAAAAAAGAAATAAAATTTTCTTTCATTGTCGGCTTCCCTCGAATGTTGTTGACAGCAACTTCGCAGTATTAAGCGTCGATTCAATCGTCGTGTCTAGTAAGAGCTTCGCAAACAGTGACGTTCGCATTCGTCGATAAACAAGTAGGTGCCGTTAGTTGTGAATCTAAAAATAGAAAGCGTGTTAATTCACAACAATGCGAGAAGCTTTCCCATACCTCATTCATGGGGTGCAAAGGGAAATTAAGTTTAAGTAAATTGTGACGGTTTCCTCCAGATTCATTGCCAATAATATCTTTGCATACTTCATAATGGCGAAGATTTCCTTCTGAAAAACACTGCAATCGTCATTCAATCGGAAGCTATCCTGTTTAGATCCCTCCGAACAGTAATGAAACTTTTCAGCCATCAATTTGTGTTTTATGTATCAAATGATACGCAAAATTGGCTAAACGATCAGAAAATTGTTTTTATTGTTAATATACTAGGATGGCGCGTTTCGAACTCCATGACAAGTTCATCTTCAGATCCCTTTGTGACGAATTAATGCACCCTGGTACATAATCACCTGTTTAATATCTACAACTATGTCAATTATGTACATGCGAACTAGATATCTCTAAAATTTGAATTTATTCAAGGAGATTTGTTGGTAAACTAAGCTTACTTTAAGATTTACGTCAAAGTTAAGTATAGATTTTTTGGCCGGGCCATGCCAGTGTATTTTCAACATTATGCAACATTTTTTGTGAGTATTATGTATGATCAAATTGTGATCATAGAAATTGACAATTTGTTATTGTTAATATTGGTAGGTTGTGCCCTGAACAAGATCTTTAGTATATGATAATATAATTATAATAAAATAATAAACATTTATTGTTATGCACGTTCCTTGCATTTCCATGAGCACCAGAACGTAAATGCAACAACATAACAATCATAAAATAGGTTTATTTTCCAACAACGTCATTATGCTCCTTCTAGTGCCAACATAATTCAAATTGGTTTTAAAATTCTTTCCACAAGGATTTCCTATGTAATCTTGTTTTATCCATAAGAAACTATGCCTGCAAGTGGCGAATGATTCATTGTAAATGGTAAAATCCACTTGCTCTACATATTCTCTTTCGTTTTGTGAACCAACTTTCATCTTTGCACTACCTATGAAGGATGTGGAACCACATACATATACAATGTTTACACGCACGCACAGAAAAAAAACTGAACTCAACCATAGTAAACATTCTTTCTTTGGTTCTCATATATTTCATAATTGAAAAAGTGAAAGAAAAATAAAGTTTGTTTTGTTTCTCTTCTTTTTGTATAACAGAGAGTGCCACAGAAGACAGGAATGCAAACCAAAAAAATTGGAATAAAATTTAACACATTTCATATTACAAGCAACGGAAAAGAAGTGAAAAGTGTCAGTGAAAACGAATGTTGCGAAAACTCGCACTGAACCCAACATAAACACAGACGCTAGAGAATTGAACCAACAGCTTCAGTGCAAAATATGATTATACTTTCCATTTATCATTGAAACGCGCATACTGGCTCATCGCAAACCCGACCATACCCCTCAACAGCAATGCATAAGCTTACCAAGGGTGTCATAATCTGAGAAGAAGGAAGCGTTTCAACGGGTTTCCTGGAAAATATATCTCATCGCACTAATGCTATATTTCACGCATTTCCGGTTAGTTTTCACGCGGCATTGAAATGAAGAAATGAAAAACAACAAGCACAATATTTCCTGCAAAAAACGTGGAGAGTAACCGTAAGTTAAATCACAACGAAAAGAAAAAAACTCCATCGTACATCTTTCTGGAGTGTGTCATACTTGAATAAAACAGCTTATAAAAATACTCTATTTGTGAAAACATAAACATTTGGAGAAAAGTCTAAAACAGCTTTGCCAACAACGACCAGAAAATCAATTTTCTATTTTAAATGAAAGTGAAATAATATACGTGCAAAACTACAGCAGCAAAAGCAGCAGCATCAATTGACTAGTATTCCTGCAGATTGTCAATCTTTGCGGGCGGTTTACCCGATACCAGTCCACAATGACTGTTGTACATACCATTTTTATACTCCTGTGGACTCTTCTAACGATTGGTGAGTATCACACAATAATTCTATATGAAATATGCCCATTTTTGGTTTATTTAATGTCAACTGGGGATAAGTGAGTTAAGAATCCATCAGTATTAAATAAAAGTTATTTCTTCAATTTTATATCGTTATATTTATTTTATACAATTATTGAATTTGCTAGCTTCTTTATTGCTACAATTTGTTGGAGTGAGCATTAATCCTTTGAGTGCCGATGGGAAATTAAAATACAAAGAATTTGGGGTGAATGCAAAATATTCGTTTTACAAGAATGTTATGTGGTCTATCATCAGCGCAGTTACTAAAATTAGATAATATTTAAGTGAAAGCAAAAGTTTTAATGAGACATATACAAACCATAGGGGCATTTCCAACGTGATCGAACAATAAAAGTTGACAAAAAAATTTTTCTGACTTATATAAGTAAAGTCAATTATTAAAATTTTATAAAATTAAAGTGATCAAAGCTTCTCATAGTTTCCACGATGATTAAACGGACTGCAAATTTGCATTGATGTTCTGGTAACTTTTTTTTAAATATTAATAAAACATTTTTACTGATGACTCTTATCACAAAATTTCTGTAAAAAATTATCTGTTATCAGCAAAATATTGATTTGATAATATTGACGTTCTAATGTAACACTCGTGACCACCAATTTGACGCATATAAACCTTATAATATTCCCTAAATTCACAAATACAAAAAATCAGGCAAACTGACTGATGAATACCACCACATAATATAAGATATTTTTTAAGTCTTCTGTTATTAAAATTAACCGATTTTTAATTTAAATTACTTATGAATTATTATTTGTCTGCGTGTGCAGCGTAAACGGCTAGCTGGCTGGATGGCTGATGAGCAGGATAACTCGTAAACCTTAACTGATCAATATAAAAATTTACCAGTATTAATCTTTTTTAAAATGAATTAATGGGATTGCTAAAGGGCACCCCTTCTGGTATCTCCCATACAAAATTAATTTGGAAAATTAATATTTCTTCCATAACTTAAATGTGGTAAGCTGGAGGACATTTAAATTTATTCAGTTCAATTACCTTATAATAACTGACAAACTCTAAGAAAATTATAATTTTTGGCACACCCCTTCTGGTAGCTCCTATGCAAATGATCATAGTTTTACATACACATCTTTTTAGTAAGTTCATTGTATTCGGTTATATTTTGCGTAAGATATACGTTTTTGAAAATTTCAATCTGAAATGAATTTGGACTATATCGGCCGATACATTCTGGTACCTTCCATACAAAATTACCTATTTTTGTTAAATTATCATTTCTTCTATTCTTCCAGTCTTCTAATGTAAGACAAATACTGAGAAAATTGAAGCATTTGTCACACCCGTTCTGGCACCGCCCATACAAAATTACCTATTTTTGTTAAATTATAATTTCTTCTATTCTTCCAGTCTTTTAAAATAAGACAAATACTGAGAGAACCGAAGCATTTGCCACACCCGTTCTGGTACCGCCCATACAAATGACTGTAATCACCTTCATAGTTTTACATACGTTCTATTTTCTAGATACACTTAATTCGGTCATATTTAGTGCAAAATATAAGCTTATTGAAATTTTACTATATCGGTACCCCTAGTGTACCTCCTATATAAAATAACCTATTTTGAAAATAAAAACCATTAGAAACTAAAATTTTGTGATAATGAGTGAATTCACTTAATGATGTACAATATATATAATAATGAGCAACGGAATATAAAAACGAATTATTAATATCGAACCTCTAACCCTCTTTGAATTACTTCATCGGCTTTGCGATAAAACAATAACCCTGCCGTTATCGATGTTTCATGATTTTGTTAAAACAAAAAAATTTGCTATTTTCACGTAAAAAATATTTTTATACCATCACCCTTAGGGATGAGGGTATATATCATTTGATACGAAAGCCAGTACTGATAAATAAAATCACCCAACACAAGATATTGTTTAAGTCTTGAGTAATTGAAATTTATAGATTTCTAAAATAAAATTACTTATGTATTATTTTTTGTCTGCATGTAGATCAAAAACATATAAAATTTGACCTATTTGTACAGAAGGTACAATTAGAGGCAGCACAACGTGTCTTATTTTTTTTCCTAAGTCAAAGTTCAATGATAGCCTACCTTGGCAAAATTTGTCTGAATTTAGTGTACATACAAAAATGATACGTAAGGGGAAATCTATATATATAAAAATGGTGGCAAAAATGTATAGTAATTCATCAATTGAGAACGGCTGGGCCGATTTTGCTCAAACTTTTTTTAAGTTGTTCGTTATTGGCAGGAGCAGGTTTATATGAAAGAAAATTTAGGGAAAAATCGAAAATTGCCTTTTTGTATGGAATTTTTTGTGCAATTGTTACAGAATGGCTTTTCGAGTAGAAAAATGGAAAATTTTTGTTGAAAAATGCGGAAAATTCAGGAAAAATTCAAAAAGTTTGAAATTGTTGTTCGACGAAATTTTGCACATTATCGTATGATTTGATAATTTTGGACGATGTAACAGTGAACAATTTTGGATAATTATTCCGAAATGACTTTCCGAATGAAAACATAGAAAAATTCTCGGTGGAAAACTCGGAAAATTCCGGAAAACGTCGAAAAATTTGTATTTTTTCAGAAACATTTTGCATCGCAAATTGAGTTTTTGTATAACTTTTTGTGTGCAATTGTTCCGTAGTGGCTTTTCGGTTGAAAAAACAGAAAATTTTGGTTGGAAAATTATGGAAAAATTTCAAAAATTTTAATTTTTTTCGACGGATAATCATTCCAAAATGACTTTTCGAATGGAAAAATAGAAAAATTCTTGATGGAAAACTCGGAAAATTCTTGAAATAACACGAAAATTTTTTTATTGTATCGCTTGATTTGATGATTTTAGACGACGTAAAGGTGGAAAATTCGTTGTGCTGCTTGGAAAAATTCGGTTTATTGTGAAACCTATATGTATAAAAACGGTGTAAACAGTGTGTAGTAATTCATCAAGGGAGAACGACTGGCCCATTTTGTTTTCAATTTTTATTCAATTGTTCGTAATTGGTATGAGGGTTTTGTGCAAAATAATTTTGGGAAAATCCTTTGAAAAAGTCGGGAAATTGGAAAAATCGAATATTGGTTTTTTGTATGGAATTTTGTGTGCAGTTGTTACGGAATGGCTTTTCGAATGGAAAAATAGAAAATTCTTAGGGAAAAACTCGGAAAATTTCGGAAAAGTCCAAAAAATGTGTTTTTTTTTTTGACAAAATTTTGCAATTTTCGCATGATTTGATGGTTTTGAACGATGTCTAGGTGGAAAATTTTTGGTTAACTGTTGGTTGGTAACGAGAAAAATAATATTTAAATAAAAAATCCGTCGAACCCGACATTGGGAGTGCCAGCGTCAAATCGTTCGATGCAAAATGCATTCGATCGCGAATTTTAACGGGAGCAAGACTATAATCTAGATGAGCTGATCGGAAGAGTTCGAACTAATGTGCCGCTGTTAAATACCGAGTACAAGAACGTGTACTATTCACGATGAAACTGGAGGCATTTACTTTCTCGATGCTACGAGTGGGACAGCTAAGACATTTTTTGTTGATTCGGGCAACAATTTGGTCAAGATCTCAAATAACGTTAGCCGCTGCATCCACTGGCATACCTGTCAGATTGTTGGAAGGCATTCGAACTGCAAATTCTTCTTTAAAACTGTCGATGAATCTTCTCACGGTAGAAAAGCCAAAGTATACAATGACCAAGAATTTCGCAACGGCGAAGTAGAGCGGAAATGCCAAATCAACATTTCGGATGAATGCTCGATGACGACTAATGAGCTTTGGAAGTAGTTGACCGAACGATAAAGGATTTACGAGGGAATTTAAAACGATTTGGTGGGGCTATGATTTTGCTCAAAATGTCTAATGCTGCTGATTTACTAAAACCATGCTTGAAAACGTCAAGAAGTTGTAATTGACCAAAAAATTAGGGGCTCATTCCATTCGTACAAATCTGTTTACAGCGTGACCGTAAAGGATGAAGCGACCAACAATCCGACCGAATTTTCCCTGTTTTATGTCCGGTCAGTTGAACGTTGCGTTTTCGAGTTTTGGAGAACCGCCTTCGTTGTTTGTTTTTGAGTCGGAAAACTAATCGAAAAACATTGTTTATCAAACATTATCTACTGAGTTTATCTAAAGGCATAAAATTGGGGCGAGACGAAGT
Source organism: Muscina levida (assembly GCA_964034835.1). NCBI lineage: Eukaryota > Metazoa > Arthropoda > Insecta > Diptera > Muscidae > Muscina > Muscina levida. The sequence goes on from OZ035880.1 coordinate 87,418,346, forward strand.
TCGCCGGGTCCGCTAGTAATCCATATATTTATAAGTGACGTACCAGAAGGGGTGTGCCAAATAGTTAGGGTTGCTGAGGCTTTGCCTCCTATTACACAATTAATTAACTGACCAAATTTGATTATCCCCCAGGTGCCGGTTTAGAAGTTATGGGAGAAATATAAATTTTCCAAACAAACTCATTTTGTATGGGAGGTACCAGAAGGGTGATTCGATGTAGTCCATATTCATTTCTGATTAAAATCTTCAAAACCGTACAACTTTCGCAAAATTTATGGGAGGTATCAACAGAGGTGTGTCATATAGTTAGGTTTTCTGAGGTTTTGCCTTCTATCAAAAGATAAATTTACCGATCAATGTTCATTCCCCCCCAAGTGTGCGTTTGGAAGTTATGGGAGAAATATTATTTTTATTTATTTTTTTATATATTTGGCCAAAGCTATGCAAAGAAAAATTTCTGATATAAAGCATAGCGGTTAAAAAGAAAAAACATAATATCATTTCTAGACTAATTAAAATATGAATTAAGAAGGAATTAACAATTTATGATTTAGTGATTTAAACTTAAAATCTAATTATATATAAAAAAAATAAATAAAAATAAAATAAAACTTTAAATTAATTTGACTAATGAGTTTTAGTTAATAGTTAATTAAAAGCGAATATTTTTAAATGAGTATTGAATTTTATAGTTTGGTTGAGAATTCGTGTTGATTGCAATTTACTGATAATATTTGTAAAGTTCGGATTTAAATTGCCTATCGTTGGTAAGGGTTTGTATGTTTAAAGGGAGCTGGTTCCACAGACGTATAGAGTTAATGAAAAAAAAATTATCAGATAGACTTTTATTATGTTTGTAATATTTTATTTCCTCTGGTTGATCATGCAAACCTTATAAACTGAAAAAGCTATTGTGGAGTTTTAGTGCAAATTATTCTGTGTAAACTCATTAATGTTCTTATTTTTAAAAGGTTTTGAAATGAAACATTATATATTGATTTTGCGTAATTGGAAACATGATCACTAAGCCGGGTCGATCTATATGGAGAAAAAAAAAATATATGAATGTTACCGCCTTATATGGACAGTCATATAAAAACACATTCGGGGGTGCAAAATTTTTATTTTTGTGGGCGTGGCAAAAACGCCGGACGACGTTTTGTTCAAGTTTTACATATCGTTGAAAATGTATTAACAAAAGCTTTGTTAGTAATATAGTTACTTAAAACTATGACGTCGAATTCCAGTGGTTCTCAACATTGTTTTTTTAAAAAACCCCCCTAATCATAAAATATTCTGATGCAGATTTGAAGCCTTGTAGAAACTATAAAATAATTGTGAAATAAACGTTACATTTTCTTCATAAACAAAAAAGTTATATTGATTTAACATTTTAGTACATGTGATAGTTCGAAGTAGACTGTTAAAAAAAGTTTTATTTTGCTCAACAAAAGATTTCCTCATGCTCCGATATGGCATTAAGCGTCATCATACTTACATTCACATTGGTCGCTAAAGAATCTTTGAAAGTTTTTTAGTTAGACAGTATTCCGATTATTTGGTTTCTTCGATTGTTGATTTTTATTTGTTTAAACTTTTTTTATTCATCAATTGTTCACGTTTTATAACAAATGAATGTAATAAAAATAAACAAATGTATATTTCGAATTATCACAGTGTGCATACATGTACTGACTTTTTAAATCAATATAACTTTTTTGTTCATGAAGAAAAGTTAACGGGTTTTTCTCAAATCTTTAATAGTTTTTCAAGGCCTTCAAATCTACATCAAAAAATTGTATGCTTAGGGGGGTTTTTAAGAATGTAATGATGAGAACCGCTGGAAGAGGACGTCGTAATTCAAAGTCTCTAAGTCACTAACAAAGCTGTTGTTAATACCTTTTCAACGATACATATATCTTGAGAATCGGTATACATATAACGATGTTATAGGAAAAACCGCTAATCCGGCGTTTTTACCGCGGCCACAGAAAATTTTTCTTTGCACCCCCGAAATTGTTTTTACTTAACTTTTGATATAAGGTGGTAACATTGACAACTTTTTTTTCGACCGGCTTAATGATCACGTCTTGTTAGCCCATAAACATATCTCGCAATGTTATTAAAAGTGATATTAAGTTTTGTTGTCATTTCGCTGCTGCAACTGGAAAACAGCTCACATCCGTATATAAGCTTAGGAAATAAAAAGGATTTAGCCAAAATATATATATATTTTTGGTAAACGTAAAGATTGCGCAAAGCAGCGTTTGTTTTCCCTACGGCTGAAATTATGTGATCGCGCCAATTAAGTTTGTTGTTAAAGACGACACCTAAATTTTTAGCGTTTGTAACAATTTTTAAAGGGAACGCCCGACAATTTTCCAAAAATAAGTAATTTTGAATGGGAGGTACCAGAAGGCGTGAACCGATAAAGTCCATGTTCATTCCTGAGTCTAATTTTCACAAGCGAACATCATACGCAAAATTTGAACGCCCGACAATTTTCCAAAAATAGGTAATTTTGAATGGGAGGTACCAGAAGGCGTGAACCGATAAAGTCCATGTTCATTCCTGAGTCTAATTTTCACAAGCGAACATCATACGCAAAATTTAATTGAATTCACTTTACTTACAAAAAAGATATGTATGTAGGACTATGAGGGCGAATTCGGGAATTTGTATGGGAGGTACCAGAAGGGGTGCGTCAAATAGTAAGGTTTTCTGAGGTTTTGCTTCCTATCGCAAGATAAATTAACCGACCATTTGTCAGTATCCTCCAAGTGTCCGTTTGGAAGTTATGGGAGAAATATTAAATTTGCAGAAATAGGTTATTTTGCATGGGAGGTACCAGAAGGCGTGAACCGATATAGTTCATATTCATTGCTGAGTCCAGTTTTCATATGCAAACATCATATGCAAAATTTGAGTGAGTTCAGTTCAGTTTAAAGATATGTATGTAAAACTATGAGGGTCAATTAGGTCATTTGTATGGGAGGTACCAGAAGGGGTATGGCAAAGGTTTCCGTTTTCGTAGTGTTTGTCTACCTTTGCAAGATATATAAACTGACCAAATTTAAATATCCTACGATCGTCCGTTGGGAAGTTATGAAAGAAATATAAATTATCCAAAAATATGTAATTTTGTATGGGAGGTACCAGAAGGGGTAGGGCTATTCTGCCCATTTTCAATCCCATAAGTTCGTTTTGAAAAATATTAATACTGGTAAATTTTCATACTGATCCGTTAAGGCTTACTCAAGTTATCCTGCCGACCAGCCATCCAGCCAGCCTCTGTTAAACGAGGCAAAATTTTTATATTCTGTAAATGCAGTATTGTAGGAGATTTTAAAGTAAAGATTTTGGTGTAAACAACTGTAGCATTCTGTTACGAAAATTTGCATTTTTATTTGAAATGATGAAATGACTTAAGTTGTTTTTTTGAAAATTTGCTTCAATTTCATAAATCTAATATATACAAAAATGTATTGTTGTGTATTGGTAAGCCATCACTTGAGAAGGCATGGACCTATTCGACTAATTTTGTGTCACAATGTTCGAAATAGGCCAAACAATTTGGCCAAGCTCATTCTTACGCCCACTTTTTTAAATATCGGAAATCCCTATAAAACGCTCTAAAAATGTAATTTCTTTCTTTATGTCCTCTATGCAACATATAATAGTTTATATATTTTTTTACATTTTTGATTAAATGGGCATACAATTTGGTACACAGATAGTACTCCAGACTTCAGGTTAAAATTTGCCGTGGCCAACCTGTATTAAAGTCGTAGAAAGATAAAATTTGATATCCTAATAATACTTTGAAATAGGATTACGAATAGCAGACGAAAGTTTAATTTTCGATCAGTGTAATTTTCGATTCGTGGGAAACTGTATTTTTTTAGTTTTTATGCGTTTTGAAAATGATCGATTAGTATGTTTTTTCAAAGAAGCTAACCTCACAATTGTTGACCTGGTGTCAGAAAACAAAAAAAAATTTAAATTTGTATATTAATGACTGAAGATGCTATCCGACGGATAGAGAAATATCAAAATAAATGTAATTATTTAATATCAAAGACCTTGAGATCGACTAATTATTAATTGTTTTTTGATATTTTTTAAATCAATTATGACTTTATTCAAATTCCATTTTCCTGTTGGCGCGAAAATTAAAATTTAAATGTTACAGTTTGCAATAAACTTAACAGTAGTAAACGATTTGATTAGAGTTGGACTTTCCAGTTCCTTAGAGCTGCTTAAAAGTTTATAAGGTATTTTCAAATTGTTTAAATAGTGTGTTAAAAAAAATAGTTCTCAAAGTCTTTGTTTAGAGGATTTATAAATTATTTTTCATAGCAAAATACAAAAAAAAATTCTGCTGTTTTTGTTGTGGTGATGCCACCACTTTAGAACGTATGAACGTAGGAACAAGTGAACGAATAGCCGAAATGTCAAAGGAACGAAAAGATCAGAAGGAACGAAAAGAGCAGAAGGAACTAAAAAGCAAAAGGAACGAAAAGAGCGGACTATGTGGAACTAGTTCCAACCGTTCACTACATGGAATCGTTCATTGGAACTAGTTCGTTCCGGAACTATACAAGTCTAGATTTGATTCAAGTCAATGAGCATTTTCACAAAACGCATCCAAACTCCAACAAAAGTAAAATTTTAGCAAATTAGAACACAAATCTATCTATCATATTTTAAATTGATGAAATTGAAGCAAGTTAATAAATAAATTTTATAATTCCAAACAAAATTGCAGATTTTCTAACAGAATGCTGCAGTTATTTACACCAAAATCTTTATTTTGAAATTTCCTACCATACTGCATTTACAGAATATAAAAATTTAGCTGTGTTTAATTTTTATATAGGAAAAGGTAAGCAAAAATTAAAAAAAAGAATCTAAGTTCATATTTCGAAATCTAAATTTGCAATGCTATGGTTAAAAACCATCGAAAAAAATGGCAGTGTTGCTTTAAGAAACATTTAGGATATAATATGCTTTCTAATGCATGTAATTAGGTTCAAATCCGTTAAAAACTGCTTGAGTTAGAGGCAAATTAATAAGGCAAGATTTTTTCATTTTTGGGAAAATGGCATTTTGCCCAAAAACGTTTTTAGAGACCACTTCCCGTTCATCAATATTCAAGTGTTATACACCAAAATTCTTGGTTTTTAGAGAAGATTAAAATCGATGTTCTCAAAAAAAGTACAAAATTAGACGTCTAATCGGGTTTTGTCTGAAGTCCAAGTTTTGTTCACTGCAGAGAAGATTCGTTCCACTGATGCTGAAGTTCCTGGCAAACATAAAATATATTCAACGATCGTGGCCATTTCTTTGGATTCGCAATCAGCGTTATTGAGATGAATAAATATCTCCACCCACCGATCGACAATCGAAACATTACTTTCTCTCCATTGCACAATTTTGTCGATCGTACAATAGTTTTTGATATATCGTATATTCGCACAACTTGTTCTTAACGGCTTCGACTTCATTCCATGTTGGTGAATTCGCTGTTCGCCGTTTTTATTTCTATTATGTATCGAAAACCAGTATTTTGAGGGAAAAAAGCAGTACGCAGTTTTTGAATTCGAAAAACAGTACAATACTGCGAAAAACAGTACAGATACGAGCCTTAGTTATACTCCAAAGTCAATTAAGATCCCGAGAATTCGAAACTCAACCATGACATCTAACACCCTGCTACGATTTTTCAATTTTTTGTTTCACACTAGATGAAGACCATATATACGTGAAACTAGAGACCTTATGTAGTAAAACTGCGTTTTCAGTTTATTGCCAGAACGTCAAGATTTTTTTTTAAAAGGACTTCGAAGATTCAAAGGATACACCACTTTCAAAAAATTAAATCAAATATTTCCACGAACCATATAATAATGATATGGGTATCAAATGAAAGGTAAGAATCTCAGCAATGCAAAAAAATAACAGAGTTTAATGAATCTGGACCAAAAATTTCAAATAAGGTTAATTTTCTAGACAACCATCTTGACTTTTTTCCCGACAATTTGGGAAATTTCAGTAATGAGCATGGTGAGCGCTTTCATCATGAAATCGAGACGATTGAAAATCGATTTAAAGGAAAAAGTACATGCCACATGATGTCAGAGTATTGTTGGACAATATGTCGCACACAGGGACGAAATCGCAAAAAATGGAGATTAATTGAAAAATTAAAAATGTATTTTTGGAAAATACTTAGTATCCGATTAAAGTATAATATATAAAATTCTATATCACTACTAAAAATTTCAATTTCATATGTATTTTACTTGTCAAGCTGCATTGTATTAAAGTTAAGTAATTTTTGAGTTATTCACGCACAATAGTGTTAATTGAAATTCGGTATATTTCGACGCTTAATACATAGTTTTTCGAAAGCCAAAAGTAATACTTTTACAATGGAATCTTTAAATTCAGTTATTTTAGCGTTGTTTCAAAAAATAATTGTATTAACAAAAGTTGTGTAGAAATATTTTTAAAATATGTCTAAATTTTGGCTATTTTCAAAATATTCGTGGATATTTAAATATGAATGGTGCCAGTTGGCGGTCAAATATTATTTTTTTAAGAAACTACAGTTCCTAGGCTTTCATATTCAGTAATAGCAAGTTGCGCGAAATTTTTTTTTATTAAATTAATTGTGAA